>CM067335.1:14905000-15470000 GCA_034376525.1 Nicotiana benthamiana
CATTCTGTAGCTCATGTTCACACTCAAAACGGTCTTGCAGAATCTTTAATTAAATGCCTGCAGTTGATTGCAAGACCATTACTCATGAAAACGAGGCTGCCCACTTCGGTATGGGGTCACGCCATTTTTCATGCAGCAATGCTAATTCGTCTCAGAGCGACGAATTATCACAAATATTCCCCGTTGCAATTGGTTTTGGGTCATGAACCCAATATATCACATTTAAGAATCTTTGGATGCGCAGTATATGTGCCTATAGCACCGCCATACCGCATCAAAATGGGTCCGCAAAGAAGGTTAGGAATATATGTTGGGTTTGAATCGCCCTCCATTATTCGCTACCTCGAAACATTGACAGGGGATTTGTTCACTGCACGATTTGCAGACTGTCAATTTGATGAGACACTTTCCCCAAAATTAGGGGGAGAAGTTGGTGAAACCAAACGGGAAATTTTGTGGAAAAATGCATCATTATCTCATCTTGATCCACATACCTCTATTTGTGAAAAAAAGGTGCAAAAGATTATCCATTTGCAAAGAATAGCAAATCAAATGCCTGACGCATTTACCGACTTGAAAAGGATAACAAAATCCCACATCCCCGCAGAGAATGTTCCAATCCGTATTGATGTCCCTGTTGGACAATCATCTAATGTCATATCCAATGAGTCGAATGCACGCCTGAAGCGTGGCAAGCCATTAGGTTCCAAAGATCGAAATCCTAGAAAGAGGAAAGCAAACAATCAAAATGACACTACGAAAGAATCTCATGAGGAAATTCATGATTTAATAAATTCTGAGATTCATGAAGAATCCATTGAGCCCTTGCTCAAGAAAATAAGGAACTATCAATAAATCCAATCGATATTGAGGCAAATTTTAATCGAGTGGATATAGTGGTGGATTATGTCTTTGCTTTTAATGTCACATCTAGCATTATGCAAGAAAGTGAGGATCTTGAACCTCAATCTGTTGGAGAATGTCGAAAAAGACATGATTGGCCAAAATGGCAAGAAGCAATCCAATCAGAATTGAATTCATTGGCAAAACGTGAAGTTTTTGGCCCTATAGTGGAAACACCTAATGGTGTTAAGCCTGTTGGCTATAAATGGGTCTTTGTACGCAAGAGAAATGAGAAAAACGAGGTATAAAGATATAAGGCACGCCTTGTTGCACAAGGATTTTCTCAAAGGCCTGGTGTCGATTATGAAGAGACATATTCGCCTGTAATGGATGCCATAACTTTTCGTTATCTCATTAGTTTTGATGTCCTTGAAAAGCTTGACATGCATTTAATGGATGTGGTTACTGCCTATCTTTATGGCTCACTGGATAATGAGATATACATGAAAATTCCCGATGGACTCAAAATGCCAAAGGCTCATAATTCAAAGTCCCGGGAAATATTTTCAATCAAATTGCAAAGATCCTTGTATGGTCTAAAGCAATCAGGACGAATGCGGTATAATCGTCTTAGTGAGTATATATTAAAATAAGGCTATATAAATGATGCCATTTGCCCGTGTTTTTTTATAAAGAAAACAACATCGGAATTTGTTGTACTTGCCGTATATGTCGATGACATAAACCTTATTGGAACCTCCATAGAACTCCAAAGGCAATTTATTATCTAAAGAATGAATTCGAGATGAAAGATCTTGGAAAGACAAAATTATGTCTTGGTTTGCAAATTGAATAATTGGCAAACGGAATTTTTGTTCATCAATCTACCTATATAGAAAAGGTACTGAAACGGTTTTACATGGATGGAGCATATCCTTTAAGTACTCCGATGGTTGTTCGATCACTTGATGTGAATAAAGATTCATTCTGACCGCAAGAAAGGAATGAAGAGCTACTTGGTCCTGAAGTACCATATCTTAGTGCAATTGGCGCACTAATGTATCTTGCAAATACTACAAGGCCTGACATAACCTTTTCAGTTAATGTCTTAGCAAGGTATAGCTCGGCTCCCACAAGGAGACATTGGAATGGGATCAAACATATATTGCGGTACCTAAAAGGGATTACCGATATGGGCTTATTTTATAGCAATAATTGCAGTCCTGATCTTGTTGGTTATGCTGATGCTGGATATTTATCCGACCCACACAAGGCTCGATCTCAAACGGGTTATGTGTTTACCTGTGGAGGCACCGCCATATCTTGGCGATCGACTAAGCAATCAATTGTGGCTACTTCATCTAATCATGCCGAGATAATCGCTATTCATGAAGCAAGTCGGGAGTGTGTGTGGTTGAGGTCTATAATACATCATATTCAAGACAAATGTGGTTTGAAGTGTAACAAACTACCCACGACTTTGTATGAAGACAATGCAGCATGTATAGCTCAATTGAAGGGAGGATTCATAAAAGGAGATAGAACAAAGCATATTTCACCAAAGTTATTTTTCACACATGATCTTCAAAAGAATGGTGATATCAATGTGCAACAGATTCGTTCAAGCGATAATATGGCTGATTTGTTCACAAAATCTCTACCAACGTCAACCTTCAAGAAGCTGGTTCACAAGATCGGAATGCGAAGACTCAAGGATATGAATTGATGCTCTTTTCAGGGGGAGTTAATGCGCGTTGCACTCTTTTTCCCTTACAAGGTTTTGTCCCAATGGGTTTTCCTTGCAAGGTTTTTAACGAGGCAACCAATAGGCGCATATTCAAACATGTGTACTCTTTTTCCTTTTCTTTAATTTTTCCCATTGAGTTTTGTTTTAGTTAAGGTTTTAACGAGGCACATTATTGAATAGACATTCAAGGGGGAGTGTTATAAAATATTCTATTTTAGGTGAATGTCCATATTTAGAGAGATTCTAGAATTTACTTCTTGGCGGCTAAGTAACCACCTCCCTATAAATAAATGGGTTATATTCCATTGTAAACCGTCCAAAGTATCAATAAGAATATTCCTATCTCTACTTTTCTCTCTATTGTTCTTGTTCTTGTATTATTGTTCTTGTTCTACTATTATTTCATAACACAAAAAAAGTTTTCATCTCTTCATTATGCTTAGACCAATTCCTCCAATAAGCAGCCATCCATATCCACCTTTAGCGAGGTAATAAACAAGGATGTTTTTTTTTTTTGAAATACAATGCTGATTTGGGTTTTTCTTATTGTGATTAAAGTTTGTTCCTTTATTTCATTGGTTCAGTTGATATAGGCTTTAATTAGTGGGAAAGATTTGACAGAATATGAAGCAGAAGAATCTCTTGATTATTTGTTGGATGGTGCTGATGAAGCTTTAATTAGTGCTTTTCTTGTTCTTTTGAGAGCTAAAGGTGAAACCTTTGAAGAAGTAAGTTTCTTCTTTAACTATTTCCATATTAGTAAAGGTTTATGTATACCCTTTGAATCATAACTTAGGTGAAATAAATATTTTAGGATTTCCTTTCTGATGAATTTTTTCTCAGAAAATTCTATGCTTTTTGAAGAACAGGCCCTAATTTAAATATACTGTAAAGCTTCCATTTAGATGCACAATCCTCTGCCTATGGATCTGATTTCATAGAACCAGAATGTCTTTATTCGCTCCTTCATTAATCGAGCTATTGATAATAATTAGGTAGTCGGATTGGCAAGGGCAATGATAAAGCATTGCAGACAAGTGGAAGGCTTAAGCGACGTGGTTGATATTGTTGGAACAGGAGGGGATGTTGCAAACACGGTGAATATCTCAACAGGTGCTTCAATACTTGCTGCAGCTTGTGGTGCAAAAGTAGCCAAGGTTGACAGAGTTCTTTTTTGTTGTCCAAAGTTATTTAATTTCACTAAAAACTGTGGACATTTGAGGCTAAAAATTGGGATTAAATTGCAGCAAGGTAGTAGGTCGAGTTCATCCGCTTGTGGGAGTGCAGATGTATTGGAAGCACTAGGCATTGCCATTGAGCTGGACCCTGAGGTTGGTGATATTGTTGTTCTTGGCTGAAAAATGTTGGTAGTTGAGGACTTTTAATATTGTATTGTAGTTCTATGTTTTTTTTTATGAAAAAGAGAAACTATGTTGTAGTTTGATGAAATGAAGGTTTAAAAATGAAGTTTGCTATCACATTAGTTAATATTTGCTTTATAAGGAGAAACACTAGATGTGGCGTTCACCAAATCAAATTATTAACGTAATTTAATTACTGAGCCATCTAACATGCATTTATTCTTTGTTACTGGCTTCAGGGGGTGAAAGAGTGGGTAACTCGAGCTGGAATAGGTTTCATGATGGCTTCAATATATCATCCAGTGATGAAGATTGTCAGGCCGATCAGGAAAAAGCTGAAAGTAAAGACTGTTCAATATCTTGGGGCCTATGTTGAACCCAGCAAGAGTGCCATTTGCTGTAGTTGGAGTATACAAAGAAGACCTGGTACATTTTCAACTGTTGAATTACACTAATATCACGTGTTCTATGAATGTGGCTTTAAGAATGTTGTAGTCTTAAATTATGTGAATTGAGGTGCTAAATTTTCTGGTTTATCTTCATTCTGCCCTTTGGTTCATAGCTTTCTGACCTGTTTCGATGTTATTCTTTATGTGCTGTGTACATTCATTTGGTGAATGAAACATCTCTTGTTGTAGGTCCACAATATGGCTAAAGCAGTCCAGAGATTTGGCATGAAAAGAGCATTGGTTGTTCACTCAGAAGGCCTAGATGAGATGAGTCCTCTTGGTATGGTCCCCTTCCACGACACTAGTAAATATGTTGTCTTTGGTAACATTGTCCTTTTTAGTTTGACTTTGCTTGTATATCTTTTAGTATGACAATTCATTTCGCAGGCCCTGGATTAGTCCTTGATGTCACACCAGACAATATTGAGAAGTTCTCCTTTGATCCATGCAAGTAACTCATGAAATCAGAAAAAGGGCAGCTTGGAGCCGGATGTATTTATTGCTTCGCACTGATAACAAGTGAATGCCGCCCTAAGTATTTGGTGAACTCTGCAGTAAAGAATGATGCAATATGATTAATGTGTTTTTCACTAGTCATATAACATTGTCGGTAGGTGCCTACATCACACCCCTTGGATTTGGATGCGGCCTTTCTCCGGACCTTGCGTGAACGCGGGATGCTTCATGCACCGGGCTGCCCCTTTTTTTATTTTTTTTATTTTTATATACAACATTGTCTCTGTGAAAAAATTAATCTGACAAGATTATTCTTCAATAGTGGACTTTGCCATCACGCGTTGTACTCTGGAAAGCTTGCGAGGTGGAGGTCCAGATTACAATGCCGAGATGCTCAAACGCGTGCTGTCTGGAGAAAAAGGGCCGATTGCTGATGCATTTGTAAGTTTCTTTGTCTGTTATGCTTCAAATATCCTTATAAACTTATCTACTTGATGTAGCTTGTTGTTAGATTTAAGGCTCCTCCTTATAAAAAGATTGACAGAGCACTTGTTTCCAATTTCAATAATGTCATTTCACCTTAAAAGTTCTTACATTATCTACCAAACAAATTCACAGGCACTAAATGCAGCAGCTGCTCTCCTGGTAAGTGGACATGTTAAGAATCTGGCTGAAGGAGTTGCGTTAGCTCGTAAGACACTAGTCTCCGGCAAAGCGCTGAAGACACTTGATCTATGGGTAGAGGTTTCGAATGTAAGGAGAATTTCACAGTAATTTCTTTAGATAGAGACTTGATCACATAAATTCATACTATGTCTTGTTTACTAAATTCCAGGAGGTGAAGGAAGCACTACCTCAGGTTGCTTGCTTGATATTCTGCATGAACTCATTTAAAATGCCAAACTGACCATGTCAAGTGCATTTGACCAGACACATATATTCTTACGGCTCAACTTTGCTGCTAAGTTAGCGTTAACAGATTCAAAATCAGAGAAAGAACGGAAGGCACTACACAACTTGCAATTTTAGCTTGGAGAAGTTAGCGTTAACAGTTTTCTAAAATAGACATATCTTTAATGCTCTAATGTAGGTCACTTTTCCTCAGGCGTGAAGAAGGGAAAAAGGACTCTAACCACTACCTGTGTGCTTGCAAAAGTAGCATGTTAATTTCCGATAGTAGTTATTGGCAGCGATGGATGTTACTAGTCCATATTCATGCTTCTGTCTTTTTAGGAATGATATACAATATGCTTGAGGATAATAACCCGAGGTGTATTAACCGTGTTATTACATCAGACCGGGTAAAATCTGAATTAACCGTGGTGAACTTGCGGGAAACTCCATGCCGAGAGCCTGTACACCCCTGGATTCGTTGTGGATCATAGAGACTCGGACACCCGGTGCAAATAAAAAAAAAAGAAAAAGAAACCCCGAGGTGTATTAATTAAGTCCGTTGAAATCGTGAAAGCTGTCTCAGACATGTAATGTAGATAGCGTGCATCTCAGTTTCGAAAATCTTGAAAGCTGGTTGTTTAGACTTCTCATTTTGTCTTATGGTTCCTATTTCATTCTTTTTTATGTTATATGGGAAAATTTAGGAAAAGAAATAGTTGAGTGAATTGTATTTTATGGTATACAACAAAGTGTACCATTGTACAAATGGTGCTTTTCCTGATTACCTTCTAAATTTTGTAACCCAAATATCACGCGTCTTAAAAAGAAAGCCCCCAAATAAGGAGTGTATTTTAAGCGATTGTAATTTTTTGTTGGGAAAATGGAGAAGTTTTACTATGTGAGTCACATAACCAACATTATTTATGTGAGCCTAATTTATTTCTTGAGAAGTGGATGCATGTTCCTACTTACTTATTTTAAAGCATAAGTTAAAAAAGACAATATTTAGGTCTACGGTTTCTGCTAATTAGAGGCTTAACTAATGGACAATAAAAGGAAAAAAAGAAAGAAAAAATTAAATAAGATCAACGATTTCTAGGCCTGTTTTTTGATTTAAAAAAACTATTTTATTGAAAAACTTATTTTTAGCATCCTTTCCACGATGAAGAAGATACGCTTTATGCTAAAAAATATGGAGGAATGAAATTTGGTTTTGATGATGAATCATACGAAGCATACAATTCTTAATGCTTTAGCAAAAAGTTTTTGTATTCGAAAGGGAGCAAAAACTTACAATAGAAATAAAAAAAATATTAATAAGGTGTTTATTTCTTTGTTCTTGTGAAGAGAAATCTCCTTCCTATTTTAATTATCTAGAAAGAGAACGTCAAAGGTTAGAATATAGATGTGGTTGTATGGCTCCCATAAAATTAAAGATTTCAAATGAGCTATGGAATTTTTTGAATTTTCTGATAAGCACAACCACTCGATGATCGAGGAAAATTTGGGACATTCCATATTGTCTGGCCGAATATTTAAAATTGCTACTAAAGACATTTTCAGTTCTACGGTAGATATTGGTATTCACACCAAAAAAGAAGTTTGTTACCTTCAAAATGAAACAGGTGGTATTTGAAATGCTAGATTTATTAAACAAGATGCTCATAACTTCATACAAGTACGTAAAAGAAGTATGATCAATATCGCATATGCTCAAACTCTTGGGGATCGTTTTATGCATATGCTTATAAGAACTAAAAACTTTTTTTTACTCTTTTCACGTCGATGAAGATGGAAGGATGTGCAACTTTTTCTGGAGAGAGAGTATATCTAGATTGCATTATGAGTGTTTTGGAGATTTGATAATTTTTGATACTACATATCATACAAATAAATATGACATGATTTGTCCTCCATTTGTGGGCGTAAATAATCATTGGACCGTTTCATATTGTTTGAGGTTTTTTTAATTTTAGTCTATTCCAAAATAAATGATAGATTTTTAAATTTGGAAATAATTCAATTTTAAACTCTTCATTTTACCTTTCTGCTCTTAATGAGAAGCTTTTATAGCCACACAAATGATATGGCCTCACAAACCTTTTACCCCTTAATCTTTTAAGACCACAAATTTTAAAAGTCTTCTTATTTTTTCTTAAACTCCGTACTGAGTCAAACTACCTCAAATTTTTTTGGATGTGCGTTCTTAAGTGATGAAACAACTAGTTCTTTTATTTGGCTATTCCATACTTTTTTGAAGGCAAAAGGAGGCATATCACCCAAAACTATATTTACCGATCAAGCTCCCGCAATAGCGGTTGCTATTCAAGAAGTTTTTCCTGATACTTGTCATCGTTTATGCAATGGCATATTGATAGGAATGTCCAAAAAAATATGCCTCAACTTTATTGGAAACTGGAATTTAGAGAAAAATATTTTGATAAACTCCTACAGAGGTTCAAGTCGGAATTAGAGTTTGAGTTGGTATGGCTAAAAATGATTGAAGAATTGGATTGCAGGAGCTAAAGATTATTTGATTTGGGGGGGGGGGGGGGGATGATGTCTTGCATTTAGTCGTTATATTAAATCAAATCGGAGAAGTGAGAGCACTAATAGAGTCTTTATAAAAATAGCTTGCAAGACTATGAGTTTAACTGGATTTGTTAATCATATGAGCAACGAGCAGCTGGAATATGTGACATTGAGGCAACGAAGAAGTTTAAATATCGAGGAATACCTAAACTTGCAATAGACAATTGCGGGCTATTAAAGCATGCTGCAACTTTATAGACGAACTATATTTACAAAATTTTAACATGAATTTTTGCAGGGGATCTCCAAAAAGGTGATCAATGTCAAAATTAATGAAACATGTCACACATACACAATCCTCAAGGAAGAAGGTAGACAAATTAAGACAGTGCAATTCAATTCTGTGGACAATTTCATAAGTTGCAGTTGTCTTATGTTTGAATCTTTGGGTTGTAATATAGTTCCTATTACTTAAGTATGCAATATAATATACTTTTATTACTAAAAATAATCTTTTGGTTGATTATGTTGCCATGCACTAAAAGTTTTATTCCTTGACTTAAATTTTTCTTATATCTCTGCACAATATATTTAAAAAAGATGGATAAAAAATGCTAAACAAGCGAATGGTTTGGAGGAGTACAACAATAAGAAGAAAACACCAACTTCATCTGTGGCTATTCGCTTAAACAGATAGATGAAAGAATCATTTGCAGTTATGACTTTAGCTGCAAATAATGTCGAGTCTGAAGAAATTGCTATAAAATATTTCTTTCAAGCAAGGGTTGAATCACTAAACTCCATAGTGAATTATATGCAGAAGGTACCCAGAGGAGTTGTTCCAAATCTAGTACATTTATTGGGCTTTCTTTGGATTAAATGATCAAATTTTGGATCCAAATAAGAAAGGGATTTTTACATTCCTATGTCGTATATGAAACTTTATTACCCTCAATGTTTAAGGTTTGATTTAATTACAAACTCGTATATCAAATTACCAATTCTATACCATACTTAATTAAGGATCTAATTAATGGGCAGATTTTACTCCTTAATTAAAGGGATCCATATAGATCCCCATGTACGAGCACTGCACAAGTAGTAACAAATATCTCAATTCCTTCCTAAGCATCTCTGTACAAACAGTTAAAGCCCCGGATTTCATAACTTCGTTTTCAGTAAATTTGATAGGATCGAGAAGATCAACAAACAAATCGTCCATGGCTTTGCATATTAGAAATGCAGTAAGCAAATTGAAGAAAGTATGAAGGTCAACGCTGGATGAGCTCCAACGGCCCGAATTGTCAATCATTTCTCTAGTGTTTAAACAAGAGACTTTTACATTTCTATGCCATGTATGAAATATTATTACGCTCAATCAATCCCCTACCCCTTCTTCTGACTTTGATTCAAAGATTCAACTTTTAAAGACTAAGCTTCACCTTGAAACCCTATATTAATATGTAGTTTTTTTTTTTTCTAGAAATTTTGTAGGTGAAGAAAAATTTTTGTAGTTAATATTTTTTTTCAACATAAATTGTAGATTAATTGTAAAATAAATATAGTAATTTTGAAGATACTCTTAAAAACAATACAACTTTATACAATACTTAAACTGATTTGTAGTTTATTTGTAGTCGTTTTGAAAGAAATTTTGTAGATGAAGAGAAAATTTTGTAGTCAATATATTTTTCAACATACATTGTAGTTTAATTGTAGTATAAATGTAGTAATTTTGTAGATACCCTTAAAAACAATACAATTTTATACAATACTAAAACTAATTTGTAGTTTATTTGTAGTTTTTTTTGTAGAAATGTTGTAGATGAATAGAAAATTTTGTAGTCAATATTTTTTTCAACATAGATCGTAGTTTAATTGGAGTATAAATATAGTAATTTTATAGATACCCTTAAAAACAATACTACTTTATACATACTTAAACTGATTTGTAGTTTATTTGTAGATAAACGTAGGAATTTTTTATATATTAACATAAAATCAGACTTCCTCTTATCCATTCCTTCTTCCTCTCAAAAAATACAGAGATAAGACCCAATAATCAGATTTTTTTTCCATTCAATTGTAGCATGATTCGGATATTTGGACATGATTGAGTGTTGTTGCTCAGGTATTGTTCTATATTTTATTGTTTTTTGATTTGTGGATTGAGGAAAAAAAAGACGAAGAACATATTTGATTTCAGTTTGCTGAAGCTTTCGTCTTTTTTTTGAATTACGAAAAAAATTCGGGAGAAATCAGATAAAGTATTTGCGTTTAAATTTGAACTGAAGGTCACTAGATAAATTAGGATATTCTTTTTCTGATTTTTAACGTGCCATATTAGGAAGATTTAGCTACTATTAATTACTAATTAATGAATGGTATAAAAATTACAGAAAACTAGTGCACAAGACGGGTAATTTACAAAAATATGCACATTTTTTGTAATAAAATTTCATATATGGTATAGATAAGAAAAAATTCCAATAAGAAAAAGGATAGTCGAAATAGATACGGAAGATTAAAATCAAGAATCGGGCAAAAAAAAAAAGCGAGCACGATAAAAGACATTAAAAGTTAGAGCAATAGAATAACATGAGCAACAATCCTTGGGATTAAATTTTGAGGTTCAATCTCTACATAATCAAGTTATAATTTTCAATTTGTCACTAGTATTTATATTTTAATTACTTACCGGTCTTGTTTTGATTTTTTTTTTTAACTTTACTCCTTTTAATTCAATGATGTAGTTATATGAATATCAAAACATTAACTTTACACAAATTGGTGACTCAGTCTTCAACTAACCAATTAACGACTCGGATTTCCTCTGGACCCACGTGGTCAAAACCCGAAGTTCGAACCAAAACTCGGTTACCCATTTCCCAACGAGTTCATATCTATGATTTATTTTGAAATCGGACCTCAAATTGATGTCCAAATCCCCAATTTAGAGAAAACCTAGGTTCTATCCAAAATCCCCAATTTCACCCATGAAATTCCTTGATTTTAAGAAGAAAGCATGTTTTAATGATGTTAAAGATTGAAGAAATTCAGTAAAAGTTGACTTACAAATGATTTGGAGATGAAATCGCCAATGGCGTTTTTGTTTTGAAAGAATGAAGAAAATGGTTTTATTTTCGGCCAAGTATAAAAATGCACAGGTGCAGATCTCGCATTTGTGAGACTGGTTCGCAATTGCGAACCCAACATATTTGGATTTTGTGAGACTGAACTTCGCATTTGCGAACCATGACCAGCCTAGGGGTTTTCGCATTTGCGACCCCTTTGTTCGTATTTGCGATCCGGCCCCGCCCGCATTTTCGAGCTCTGAGATCGCATTTGCGATCCCGGCCCAGGCCACCCAGACTTCGCTTTTGCAACTAAAGACTCGCATTTACGAGCTCGCATTTGCGAGAAATACTTTGCAAATGGGAAGACTGCAGACTAGACCTGCAACTTTCTTTCCAAATTCAAAAATGCTACTCGACGCTCATCCAAAACTCACTTCAATCGATTACGCCCTTTCCGATTCCAATTTCAAGGTATAGCGCTGGGTCTTCTATCCCCAACTCTAAGTCCAATCAAGGGCCAAAAGAAGATTATTAATAAAAGTTTAGGATAGTCCCTTCCAACTCTAAGGCTTTCATTTAAAATATCAGTTCTCCCTTCCCTAGGGGCATACTTCTCTAATAGATGAAAGCACGACATTCTTTTAATAATCCGTGACTCCCCTATCCTTTCAGTTTTTTGATTCCCAAGTCTTTTTTATTATCACTGTTGGAATATTTTTGTTGATGACTTGGTCAGGGCAGTTCACAATTTCTTTGCTGAAGGCGTTGTTAAGCCCTAAGTTTGAAATCCAATTTAATTGCCCTTATTCCGAAAGTCTAAAGTCCTTCCAATTTTCACCAATTCCGACCTACCTTTATTTATGGGATATTTGAAGGAGAGCTTTGTAACTTTTTCTATAAAATTCTCTCTAGCTCGAAGAATTAGTTTGATTCTCCCTATAAAAATAGTTAAGGGAAAAGGGGCGCTTTTGTTAAAGGACTCACTATTGTAGAGAAGATCTCCTTGGCTCATGAGGTGGCTTTAAGTGATAGGAGATTTTAACCTAAAGACAACATAAGGTAAACTCTAGACACATCGCACATGCGATTGAGGACTTTTGGATCGAAGGAGAAGCTAGGATTCAAGGCCCTCGAGTCTCCAACCCAAACATACACACAACCTCAAAAACATCCTACGGACTTACTCGTGCGATCAAATTACCAAAATAACATCAAAATCTATGAATCAAGCCTCAAATCACATAATTCTTCCTTTATTTTTCATAAACTTCAAATTTTCTCATTTTAGTCTGAAGCACGTCAAACGACGTCCGTTTTCAACCAAACTTTACATATAGTGTTTAACACATATTTAAGAATTGTACCGTCCATCGGAACCAAAATACGAGCCCGATACCTATATTTTCTAACTCATTTTCATTTCAACCTTTCATATCATTTTCAGATAAATAATTTCTGTCAAAAATTCCGTACTCGGGCTAGGGACCTCGGATTTCTATTCCGGGAATACGCTCGAGTCCCATATTTCCTACGGACCTCTCGGGACCGTCACATCACGGATCCTGGTCCGTTTACCCAGAATGTTGATCAAAGTCAACTATATCAATATTAATATCAAAACTCTTCAAATTTTCCACAGAAATCACATATTTAAACATAAAAATTTTCCGGCTTCATGCCCGAACTGCACAACAAATTGAGGCAACCAAAAGAGAGGTTTTCAAGGCTTTGGAAGTACGGAAAAAAAGGAGAATTACGGTGATGACCCTTTGGGTCGTCATATCCTCCACCTCTAAAACAACTGTTCGTCCTCGAACGGATGAAAGAAGTACCCGATTCGGGAATAGATGAGGATAACGTCTCCGCATATCAGACTCGAACTCCCAAGTCGATGTCTCAAGAGGCTGACCTCTCCACTGAACAAGCACTAAAGGAAAACTCTTCGACCTCAACTGTCGAACTTGCCGGTCTAAAATAGCCACCGGCTCCTCCTCATATGATAGATCCTTGTGAAATTGGATAGTGCTGAAATCTAATACGTGGGATGGATCGCCGTGATACCTCCGAAGCATGGATACATGAAAAACTGGATGCACGGTTGACAAGCTAGGTGGAAAGGCAAGTCTACAAGCCACGTCTTTCACTCGCTCAAGAATCTTGAATGGGATAATAAACCTAGGGCTAAGCTTGTCCTTCATCCCGAATCTCATCACGCCCTTCATAGGAGATACACGAAGCAATACTCACTCACCGATCTGCATAACTCTTCTGCCTAGATTGATCTGACCGAAGTCTGTCCGGAATGATATTGAACTTATCCAAGGCCTCCTAAACTAGATATGTACCCAATAACCGAGCCTCTCCCGGCTCAAACCATCCAACTAGGGACGGATACCGCCTACCATACAACGCCTCATATGGAGCCATCTGAATGCTAGACTGGTAGCTGTTTTTGTAGGCAAATTCCACTAAAGACAAGAACCGGTCCCACGATCCTCCAAAATTAAGCTCGGAGCATATCCTCAAGAATCTAAATAGTCCTCTCGGACTGACTATCCGTCTGGGGATGAAATATTGTACACAACTGAACCTGGGTGCCTAACTCCTGCTGTACCGCTCTCCATAAATGCGAGGTAAACTGCGGACCCTGATCCGAAATGATAGATATCGGCACCCCATGAAGGTGAACGATCTCTCTGATATAAATCTGAGCATATCGCTCGGACGAATATATGGTGGAAACTAGAATAAAATGCGTTGACTTGGTCAGCCTATCAACATTAACCCATATAGCATCAAACTTCTTCCGTGTCATCGGAAGGCCAGTAACGAAATCCATGGTAACCCTCTCCCACTTCCACTCAGGAAGTTCGATCCTCTAAAATAAGCCATCGGGCCTCTGATGCTCGTACTTAACTTGTTGACAGTTCAAACAACGATCCACATACGTAACAATGTCTTTCTTTATTCTGCGCCACCAATATTGCTGCCTCAAACCCTGATACATCTTCGCGGTGCCTGGATGAACATAACACCGAGAACTACGGGTCTCCGCTAAGATCAACTTCCAAATACCATCAACATTGGTCATACAAACTCGTCCCTGCAATATAAATACACCGTCCTCTTAGCACCGGATCTCTGTAGCCGACGATGGTCGAGGCCAGTTTTTGACTACCTCAATCTTCTTCAGATCCACCTGAATACCCTCTACTGAAACGACGTGACCCGGGAATGCAACAGAACTCAGCCTAAACTCGCACTTTGAGAACTTGGCGTACAACTAACTATCCTTTAGAGTATGAAGAACCACTCTGAGGTGCTGCTCATGCTCCTCCTGACTGCAGGAGTATATCAAAATGTCGTCAATGAATACAATCACGAACAAATCCAAATAGGGCCTGAACACTCGGTTCATCAAATCAAAATGTTGTTGGGCATTAGTCAACCCAAATGACATGACCAAAAACTCATAGTGCCCACAATGAGTGAGAGATGCTGTCTTAGGGACATCAGACGCCCTAATCCTCAGTTGATGATAACCAGAACTTAAATCTATCTTCGAGAACATCCTAGCACCCTAAAGCTGGTCAAATAATTCGTCAATCCTCGGTAGTGGATACTTGTTCTTTATCGTCACCTTGTTCAACTGCCGGTAATCAATGCACATCCTCATTGACCCATCTTTTTTCTTCACAAATAACACTGGCGCACCCCAAGGCGATACATTGGGTCTAATGAAACCCGTATCAAGAAAATCCTAAAGCTGCTTCTTTTAATCTTTCAAATTTGGCGGGGCCATGCAATACAACTAAATGGAAATAGGCTGAGTGCCCAGAGCCAAGCCAATACAGAAATCAATATCCCTGTCGGGCGGCATACCTGACAGGTCTGAAGGGAAAACCTCGAGGAACTCCCGAACAATAGGAACAGAGTCGATAGATGGAACCTTTGCACTGGAGTCACGAACATACGCCGGATATGCTAGACACCCCGTATTGACAATACGTCGAGCCTTGACATATGAAATAACACTGCGGGTGGCATGACCTAGGGTCCCTCTCCACTCAAGTCGGGGTAAGTCTGGCAAAGCCAAGGTCACGGTCTTGGCGTGACAATCCAAAATAGCATGATACGGGGATAACCAATCCATCCCCAATATAACATCGAAGTCCACCATATCTTTGACACGAGTCTCAAGACCCTTAAATACTACCACACAGGAACGTGCACTTGGTCGCCCACACTAGAATCGCCCACCGGTGTAGACACATATACAAGAATACCCAAGGCCTCACTAGGCATAACCAAATAGGGTGCAAAATAGGACGACACATATGAATACGTAGATCCGCGATCAAATAACATAGAAGCACCCCTGTCACAGACCAGAATAGTACATGTAATCACAGCATCTGATTACTTGGCCTCTGGCTTAGCCGGCAAAGCATAAAAATGGGGCTGTTCCCGCCTCCCTGAACTGTGACTCTGGGACAATCGGCTACTGGCTGACCCCTACCTCTGGCGGTCTGATCTCCACCTCTACGGTCTCTCCCTCCACCTCTATGATCCATACCCCCGCCTCTAGCTGGCTAGGCAAGCTGTGGATCACCTGGTGCTTGAATCATGGGGCGAGGACCCTGCTGCTGAGAACTACTCGAGGCTCGAGGGCAAAACCTGACAATGTGACTCGGGTTACCACAACCATAACATGTCCTCGGCTACTAAGATTGCTGGCCCTGTCGACCTGTATGTCCTCCCCTGAAGCTCTAAAGTGGCGGTGCACTGATGGGGGCTGGTGTGCGCTGAAGGACTGCTGATCCGAATATACTGCTGAGAACCACCACCGCGTGGAGTACCATGAGAAACCTGAAGTGCTGACTGAAAGGGCCTTTGAGGGTGGTCTCTGCTATATGAATCCCTACCTCCAGATGAGGTACCACTAAATCTACCTGAATGACGAGGCCTTTTATCTGACCCCTGAGTACATATTACTATCGGCACCCATGGCCATCTGAAGCCGGATCGGCTAAATCGATCCATCAATAAATCTCTGCACCCTCTCCCTCTCAGTAGGGAGTATAATAATAGCATGGCATGCCAAATCGATAAAACGAGTCTCGTACTGCGTGACTATCATAGTACCGTGATGAAGAAGCTCAAACTGCCTGCATAGAGCATCTCGCTCATTCACCGGGAGAAACTTCTCCAAGAACAACTCTGCAAATTCATCCCAAGTCAATAATGGCGACCCTGCTGGCCTAGATAAACAATAGTCCCTACCACTGGCGGATCCTGCAAGCTGAAAAGTGATGAAGTCGACCCTATTGGCCTCCACAATACCCATAGTCCTGAGAACCTCATAACAACTGAATAAGAAATCCTGGGGGTCCTCTGTAGAAGCACCACCACTGAAAGTGGTGGTGAAGAGGTTGCTGAACCTATCAGTCCTCCACAAAGCATCCGCGGATAGCTCCGTACCATCGCCGATCTAAGCTGGAATACCCGGCTGGGCTGCCACAGCTGTCTGAACTACTGGAGCTTGAGGTTGAGGAGCTACCTGCTCCGGAATGGGCATAGCGGGAGTCTGAATTCCTCCCCAACCTGAGATGTGGCTGGTTTTACGGGAAGCAAACCCGCTCTAGAGGCACTCTCCATAAAGCCTACCAGTCGGACAAAGCGTCCAGGAGTACTGGAGTGGCTATGAAACCCTCTGGGACTTGAGTTGGGCCCACTGGAGCTGTTGGGTTGTAACCTCCTCATCGTAGTCAACATGAGGCTCCACCTCTGGGACTGCTGCTCGGGGCTGAGCTCTGCCCCAGCCTCGGCCTCTCCCTCTACCCCTGACAGGAGTTGCTACTGGGGGCTCGGGCTGCTGCGCGGTAGAAAAAGATGCACACGTTCTCGCCATCTGCGAAAGAACGTAGTAGAATGACAATTAATATTTAAGAAACAGAATCGCACGACAAGAATGAACAAAGTGAAATTTTCCTAACTCTGTAGCCTTTGGGGATAAATACAGATGTCTCTGTACCGATCCCTCAGACTCTACCGAGTTTGTCCGTGAGTTATGAGACCTACGTAACTTAGTGCTCTGATACCAACTTGTCACGACCCAGATTTCCCACCATCGGGAGTTGTGATGGCGCCTACTATCGGAGCTAGTCAAGTCAACATTTAAAACACATCTCCTGCTTTCATTCAAACCATAATAATAACGGAAACAATAAAATAAAGCAGAAGACTTTTAGCTACTTTAATAACTGAGAAACAGAAATGCGAAAGATTCAAATCACATTTCTATTCAGTATCTGGTGTCACTGCTCAAGGACTACTATGGAATACTAAAACAAAAGTCTGGAAGAAATACATAATGTTTGTCTGATACAAGGTAAACAAACGGAAAACATAGACAGGGACTCCAGGCCCGCGGACGTCAGCAAAGCTACCTCAAAAGTCCCTGGACTGAAGATCTGCTCCCGATCTATAACTGCTGCGATCCTAAAGCAGCATCCTGATCTGTGCAAAAGAAATGCACAGAGTGTAGCATCAGCATAACCGACCCATGTGCTGGTAAGTGCCTGGCCTAACCCCGGCAAGGTAGTGACGAGGTTAGACAGGACCTACCAAAAATAACATGTACAGATATATGTGCAATAATAGGAAAAATATACATAATTTAAATAGATAATAGGGAGGGGGCATGCCGTGGGGTGTAACAATTCAGATATAGGATCAACGAACAAAGAGATGGAACTGGACAAATAACATCAACTAAAGGGAACGGGTAAATCAACAACTGCTCGGCACCAACCTTCGTGCTTTTACTCACATTCTCACCAAAACAGTCGAATAAAGTGCATGCCATCACCCTTCGTGCTTTTCCTCACATAACTCTCATATCAAGGCACGGAATGACCCTTCGTGCTCGATTATTCAAAATATGGCACGGAATGACCCTTCGTGCATAATTATCAATACACGGCACGGAATGACCCTCAGTGCATAATCGCTCTTCCTCACCCAATCAACAGTCACAACCAATCGGTGGAGGGAATAAACAACAAGATCAAACATCCCGACAAGGGAAAAGTACTTCACTTCCTCCTTTAACTCATTTTTCTTCTCAACTACCACTTCATAATGAAATTATCAATTAAACAACTCAAATGTATCACATCTTTTGAATTTAAAAACAATTACGATTCACGGTCGCGCTAGACTCTGGTGCATAGATAATTGTCACCATGCTTATACACTGTACTCCACAGTTAACACGTAGCAAATAACATCCTAATCATAATCCTTCAAGCCAAAGTTAGAACAAACACTTACCTCTGTCCGAAAATAGCAATTCAAAGCTCTATCACCGCTTTTCCTCTAGAATCCGACTCCGAAACAATGATATATATGCACAAATTACCAAATGTATCAACAAATGCTAGTTAAATCAATTTGAATACATAAGAATGAATTTCTCAAAATTTTACCCAAAAATTCCCAAAACGCCCCCAGGCCCACGCGGTCAAAACCCGAAGTTCGAACAAAAACCCGGTTACCCATTCCCCCTATGAGTTCACGTCTATGATTTATTCTGAAATCGGACCTCAAATTGAGGTCCAAATACCCAATTTAGAGAAAACCTAGGTTCTACCCAAAATCCCCAATTTCACCCATGAAATTCCTTGATTTTAAGAAGAAAACATGTTTTAATGATGTTAAAGATTTAAGAAATTAAGTAAAAGTTGACTTACAAATGATTTGGAGATGAGTGGGTTCGTGAAAAATCGCCAATGGAGTTTTTTTTTTGAAAGAATGAAGAAAATGGTTTTATTTTCGGCCAAGTATAGAAATGCACAGGTGCAGATCCCGCATTTGCGAGATTGGGTTCGCAAATTGCGAACCCAATGCGAGACAGAAGTTCGTATTTGCGAACCATGACCAGGGGTTTTCGCATTTGCGACCCCTTTGTTCGCATTTGCGATTCAGCCCTGTCCTCATTTGCGAGCTCAGAGATCGCATTTGCTATCCCAGCACATGCAAGCCGGAGTTCACTTTTGCGACTAAAGACTCGCATTTGCGAGAAATACTTCGCAAATGCGAAGACAACAAACCAGACCTGCAACTTTCTTTCCAAATTCAAAAATGCAACTAGACGCTCATCCAATACTCGCCCGAGCCCTCGGGTCTCCAACCCAAACATACACACAATCTCAAAAATATCATATGGACTTACTCGTGCGATCAAATCAGCAAAATAACATCAAAATCTATGAATCAAGCCTGAAAACACATCATTCTTCCTTTATTTTTCATAAACTTCAAATTTTCTCATTTTAGTCTGAAACACGTCAAACGACGTCCGTTTTTAACCAAACTTTATAGATAGTGCTTATCACATATTTAAGACTTGTACCGGGTGTCAGAACCAAAATACGAGTCCGATACCTATTCTAACTCATTTTTATTTTAATTTTTCCTATCATTTTCAGATAAACAATTTCTTTCAAAAATTCCGTACTCGGGTTTGGGACCTCGGATTTCGATTCCGGGAATACGCCCGAGTCCCATGTTTTCCTATGGAGCTCCCGAGACCTGGACCAGGTCCGTTTACCCAGAATGTTGACCAAAGTCAACTATATCAATATTAATATCAAAACTCTTCAGATTTTCCACAGAATTCATATAAACATAACAATTTTCCGGCTTCGCGCTCAGACTATGCATACAAATAGAGGCAACCAAAAGCGAGGTTTTCAAGGCCTCGGAAGCACGGAAAAGGAGAGAATTACAGTGATGACCATTTGGGTTGTCACATTGGAGGTGGCTTTGAGAACCAAAGTTCAAACATCACTAGAAAAAATGTTGATTTTAGTGGCCAACCGAATTGAGCGTAGAAATCGAATTAGTAATTGAGTTGGATTTATTAGTATTGAGATTGACAAAGATTGTGCTTATTTATTTTAATTATGGATTATATTGATTTTGCGGATGAACTGAGTGATAGTGTTGCAGAGATCACTTGAACAACATCTATAGTATGAATAACTTGAAGGGTCAACATATATTTATTATTTTATATTATTTGGCCTTGATTTATAATTTGCGTCTAGTGATGCAATTGTGTCTATCCTATGTAGCAATGTTATCATGGTGTATGTTAAATGTATTTGGAGCGACGTAGTTTACCATAGCTTGTTTATATTGTTATATTTTATTCTTGCGAAGCATTTCAGATACAAATTGTTCATTATGTATAGGTTGTATGACTGTCGACATTAGCTTCTTCATCCTTTTCTTTTTGAAACTTATTTTCTTTTTCTAGTTTGTCATAATTTTTTTTTCTTGTACTAAGTGATTGGATTATCGCAAAATGCTATTATAATACCTCTAATAGGAGTAATGAAATAGATCTTTTTCTTTCTTTCTTTTCCTTTAGTGTCCATTAGTTACGCCTATAATAAGGAAAAGAGTAGACCTAAATATTGCCCTTTTTAGCTTATTCTTTAAAATAAGAAAGTAGGAACATGAGTCCACTTGTTAGGTAATAAACTAGACTCACGTAAGTAATATTGGTGATGCAACTCATATAGTAAAATTTGTCGGAAAAACATGTTTATGGGGTAATTTCCTAAACTGAGACAATTTAGTTAAATATGTTTCATATAATATATATAGGAAATAAAAAATCCCATATTATAGTAGAAAATCGACTTTTTAACAGTTTATTCAGAGCCTACCTATCCAGTTACTCCAAGTCGGCCCAAACCTAACCTGTTACATAAATATAGTGGCAAGCCAACCACTCTACTTAAAAAATGGTAAATGGTCAAAACTACAAGTATCAGAATTGGTGCAAAAATGCCTTCTGTCCACCTATTTGAATTAGAATGCCCCAACTGTTATTATTTTGGCTCAACATTACCTTACTAACACAATCTTTTGAAAAAAGGAAAAAAATTAATTAATATCCACGTGTCACCATTCCATGGACCTAACTTGAACTTCAGCCAAAATATAATTAAACTGACATGTAACCCGTCCGAATATTGACCCGCTCTGATTTAAAACACAATCTGATAAAATCTACACTCGATTGTGCATGCAAGCAAAAACAGTGAGAGAGAAATTAGAGAAGAAGAGAGAATCTGTATTTTGATAGAATGAGCTTAGTGTCTTTATTACAAAGAAGGTCGTTATGTATATACAGTAATAACCGACCTTTTTACAACTAATTCTAGTATTGACACTTTAGTCCCTCAAGTGTCTAACTACTACACTTCTAGCTCTCATAACAATACTCCCCTTCAAGCTGGGGTTGAAACACATTCAATATTCCAAGCTTGGACAAAAGAAAATGATGCTGAGAGGAACCTAACCTTTTAGTCATAAGATCTATCAGCTGCAAGTTAGTAGGAATATATTGTGGTGCCAACTCCCCAATCTTGATCTTCTCCCTCACAAAGTAACAATCGATTTCAATGTGCTTAGTACGTTCATGGAACATAGGATTAGCAGCTATCTGTAAGGTTGCCTTACTATCACAGTGCAATGGCACTGACTGATGAACCTGCACATGCAGTTCCTTAAGCGATCCAAAAAACCATGTTATCTCTGCAACTGTTGCTGCTAAGCTCCTGTATTTAGCTTCTGCAGAGCTTCGACTGACAGTCTATTGCTTCTTGGACTTCCAAGATAGTAAGGAATTTCCCAGTTTGATGACATACCCTATCACATATCTCCTAGTATTGGGACAAGAAGCCCAGTCAGAATCACAATATGCAGACAATGTATCAATAGGTCCTGCTTCAAGTAGAATGCCCAGCCCTGGTGCTGCCTTTATATATCTCACTATTCTTTGTGTTGCATCCCAGTGAGATTGTTTTGGTCATTGCATAAATTGACTGAGAACTTGTACAACAAAACTCAAGTCTTGTCTGGTGATAGTCAAGTACATCAGTTTGCCAATCAACTTTTGATAACTCCCTATGTCTTCGAGTTCTACATCTCTATTCACCCATACATGTTTATCATACTCAACAATTGTCAGCTTCTGATTGAGCTCTATTGGAGTAGAGATGGGCTTAGCTCCTTCTAATCCAACTTCTGAAATCAGCTAGAGTGCATATTTTCTCTGTGTAAATGAGATCCCCTTCTTTGACCTCAAGACCTCAATTCCAAGGAAATACCCCAACTCTCCTAGGTCCTTTACCTTAAAAGAGTTCTGTAATGTCTATTTGTCTTCTCTTATGAGCTCTGCACTACTCCCAATAATGAGCAGGTCATCCACATATACCAAGATAACAATAATGTCTGATGATGTACTCTTAGTAAAGAGTGAATGATCAAAAGCACTCTCATGATATCATGCCTTCACCAAAGCTTCAGTTAACTTGATATTCCATTGCCTTGAGGCCTGCTTAAGGCCATATAGTAATTTAAGTAGCTTACATACCTTGTAGTCCCCTTGTCTATGAAACCCTGAGGCTGTTCCATGTAGACATCCTCATAAAGATCCCCTTGCAAGAAAGCATTATTCACATCCATTTGGAATAGATCCCATCCTTTAGAGGCTGCTATGCTAATAATTGTTCTAACATTGACCATCTTGGCAATTGGAGAGAAAGTCACATGGTAATCTAGACCTTCTTGCTGTGTATAGCCTTTAGCTACCAATCTAGCCTTGTACCTTTCTATATCTCCATTTGCCTTATATTTTATCTTAAACACTCATTTAGACCCTATGGCTCTCTTTCTTGGTGGCAGATCAACAATGCACCACGTACCATTTCCTTCAAGGGCCTCGATCTCTTGTGCTATGGCTTCTACCCAGTGTGTGTCTTGACAAGCTTCCTTAAAGCTCTTTGGTTCAACTGCTGCCGAGAACATCCCCAAGTATGCTTGGTAATATGTTGACAAATAAGAATATGAAACACTGTTAGAAATTCAATGAGGGTGACTTGAGTTTGTAACATAGTCCTTCAACCATATGGAGGGTCTGATGCTTCTGCTAGACTTCCTGATCCCAGAGCCACTTGTGCCATCAGCTACATCTTTAGAAATTACCTGGTCTGGAATTAAATCTACACCTGACTGCACTTCGATGTCTTCTGTGGATTCACTAGTGTCAGTTGAATTCAATGCACCCTCAGTTGCATCCAGTGTTTGAGTGTCTGCAACTGTTGGTTCCAAAACAGGTGTCTGAGTTGTTTCAGATTGACCATGTTCTTGAGTACTGGTCTGAGCATCACTAGAGTCTTCAGGTGAAGGCTCAAATGGAAACAGACTCTCAGTAATTTGAGTTCCTTCCTTGAAAGGAAATACTTTCTCTCTGAAGAATACATCTCTACTAATGAATACCCTTTTAGCATCCAAGTCAAAGAGTCTGTACCCTTTCTGTGTTTCTGAGTAACCTATTAAAACTGAATTTCTTGCTCTTGGACTGAATTTGTTGCCACCCGGTAAATTACTTGCAAAACACAAACAACCAAACACCCTTAGGTGTTCTATTCTCGTAGGTTTGTGATGTATCATTTCATATGGACATTTCCCTTGCAACACTTTTGTGGGTAGTTTATTAATCAAGTAAGTTGTTGTCCTCACACTGTCTCCCCAAAAACTCATCGGCACTGAACTCTGAAACATTAGTGCCCTTGCAACTTCTAATATATGTCTGTGCTTCCTTTCCGTTGTACCATTTTGCTGAGGTGTATAGGGACAACTATTTTGATGTATAATTCCTAGAGATGCCAACAACTCATTGCAGTGAGAATTAAAGAATTCACTACCATTGTCAGACCTTAACACTTTCATAGTAACACCAAACTAATTTTACACCATAGCAAGAATTTTTTTTATTACAACCAGAACATCACACTTTGACTGAATTAGGCACACCCAAGTATATATGCTGTAATCATCCACAATTGTAACAAAGTAATGCTTTCTATTATATGTGGGCACCTTATGAGGTCCCCAAACTTCTAGATGAATGAGTTGAAAAGAGCAGTCTGAACTACTATTACTTAAAGGAAACTTCAATCTACATTGTTTGGCTAGTGGACACACATTACAATTTTCTTGCACCTGTATGTCTATTTTATTTCTCAACTCTGGGATGTGCTGCATTGACTTCAAGGACGCATGCCCTAATCTCAAGTGCCAGAGCCCACTTTCAGCTCTCTTATTTCCAAGAAAACCTGCTACAACTATTGTTATATTCTCTTTCAGCAAGTATAGTCCATTGTGTTCTCTACTAATCCCCATCACCCTGCCGCTGTAAAGATTCTGAAACATGCAGAGGTCAGGAAAAAATGTGGCTGAGCAACTAAGGTCTTTGGTAAGCTTTGACACATATAACAAATTGAATTTAAAATCTAGTACATATATGACATTTTTAAGTGTGTTATTTGGGGGTATAGATGTTTCACCAGTGTGAGTTATTTGTGCCTTATTTCCTGTAGGTAACTGTACTTCAATTCTCCCTTGATCATCAACTCTTCTCATATTATTCAGAATATCCTATAGTATATGTGACATGATAAGTTCCTGTAGCTATCACCCAATCAAAATCACACATACCTGCATTTGCCAATAAGGAGATGATACATGTCATGTTAGTAGAGCATTCTGGTGTGGTTGGTTTTGCTAAGAGATGAACAAGCTGCTTGTATTGATCTTCAGTGAAGAACATTCCATTCCCCTGCATCTGAGGATTTACTGTTCTACTTTCCTCATTATTCACATTCACATTGTTGGTGTATACCTTTCTTCCTACAGTCTGATTTTTCCTTTTGCTTTTGAAGTCAGCTGGATAGCCAATTATTTTGAAACAGTTCTCTTTAAGATGGTCTTGGTAACCACAATGCTACACAAAATATCCCTGGCCTTCTTCCTTTAAAATGTGGACCTTTTCCAGCTAGCATAGTGAGTGGTTCCTTATGTGCATCAATTACTCCTAAAGCTCGTTGACTTTCTTCCTAAGTAACTATTGCATATGCCTCATTAACAGTCACTACAGTCTTTTTCTAACACATTACTCCTTATATTACTATAGGTTTAAATTAATCCCATTAGAAACTGCAGTACACACTGAGATCTCAAGTGTTCAATTGAAGATCTAGCTTCTTCACAGTCACAAGAAGATATAGGCACTAACACATCTAACTCATCCCACAAATCCTTCATTTTTGAAAAGTACGAAGTTAAATCAGTACCTTGCCTTAATGTTGCTATAGCCGTCTAGAGATGATAGATCCTAGTTAAATCTAATCTATCAAACCTTTCCTGAAAATCACTCCAAACTTTTATCGCATTTGATGCATAAATAATGCTTGGCATTAGCTCGTTTGAAACAGTACTCCCGATCCACGGCAACGCTATTGCATTGCATTTTCCCATTGCTCTGCCAATTCGCCTTTATATGTGCTTTTTACACAATTTCCGTCTACGAACCCTAACTTCCCTTTACCCGAAGTGCTAACTTCATCTCCCTGCTCCACATTGCGTAACTGTCTGGTCCTGTGAGTTTGAGCGGTATTAGAACAAGTCCAGATGTGTCTGATGGTTGCAAAAAGAGCGGATGATTGTGATCCAAAGCAGCAACAACATTTTCAGTTCCGGCCATGGATGTACAAATCAGAGTTGAACAGAGCTTCAGTCAAGCTTCGATTCTGCAAATTTCTTTGTGATTTCAATAGATCTACAGTCCCCGCTCTGATACTATGATAAAATCTACACTCGATTGTGCATGCAAGCGAAAACAATGAGAGAGAAATTAGAGAAGAAGAGAGAGTCTGTATTTTGATAGAATGAGCTCAGTGTCTTTATTACAAAGAAGGTCGTTATGTATATACAATAATAACCGACCTTTTTACAACTAATTCTAGTATTGACACTTTAGTCCCTCAAGTGTCTAATTACTACACTTCTAGCTCTCATAACAATACAACCCCCCTTCCCCTCTCTTATATATCTTCTCCTAGTTGCTACTTGGCGGAATCCACCAGCAAATCTGCCGGAAATAATAACAAACACGACAGCCCATCTCACTTGCAAATTATGGATACATTTTTTTTCTTTCACTAGACTTAGTACAGTAATCTAATCTAAAATATTGAATCTATGATAACAAAAATGATTTCGAAAAAAGAAAATAAATACCAGTGAAGAAATTATCCAAAAGATTGTCAACTATTTATTAGTACATAAGACGAACCCAATATGTATGAAATATGATAAATGCACAATACTCCTTACACATAACAGAAAAGCTTACGTAGTAATAAAAAAGAAAAGCAAAATAAATTAAAATTAAAACACATTACATGAAGCAAACCACTAGAAATTTCAAATAACAAAATATAATAAATTAAGAATACTCATTATATAAACAAAATAATATCTAAACTTTTTAGATAAAGAAGAATATGACACCTCCTGCTACCTTCTATAAAAATTTATATATATATATATATATATATATAATAGAAAACTTTATTTAATTATAAAGAAGCAGCGTTTTTCACGAAGAAAGTTTCGCGGTTCGCGCCCAACTGTTTGTATATCAATCGGAAAGAAGCTGTCCGTCGCTGCCGAATTTCGATTCCATTTAAATTTTTCTTCACCACTATGTTAGGTTCTTGTTTTTTATTTTGAATATGTTTTTTTTTTGAATTTGGATTTTCATTCTATTGTAGGTCGGCCAAATTGGAGGCGGTGATGTACTGGTGCTTGCCGAGGATGTTATGGTACCAGTTAGTGTGGTATCCAGTGCAATCAGCATCGTAAGGAAAGAGGGGATTGAGAATTTGAACCCTAATATTATTACTGAAGCTTCATCCCAGAGTAAATTTTCTCAAAAAAAAAATCTCCCCTGTGTGGGCTGAACTGATACTTCTCTGCTCTGCTTATGCTGTGACTACGAGTGACTCATTTTGATGAAACTGTTTGCTAGTCTATGTGGTTTTTTCTATGTTCTTGGATTCTTTTTTCTAAGTCCTTTGCTATGTTTGTTTATCACTATGTTCATACCTATCAAAAAAGAAGAAGTTTGTTGCTTTATATGCAGAAGATTTTTATTTCAAATTTGTTTTTGGGATTTGATGATGAAAGAGATAAGGTAGGAATTTTCTACAAAGTGGCCAGGTTTATAGATGCCATTAAAGGGCAACACATCACCATAATTTCTTATGGTTTTCTAATAGCATAATGATAAGGAGCCTCCAATCTCATTCTCAACTCTCAAGCAGTTGGACTGGCCTTTTGTCTTGTCCAAATAACTTATGTTTAGTTTTTATGGTTATGTTCATATATATATATATATATATATATATATATATAATTTCTCAGTAGTGCCTCTCTTTGCTAATGCTATGCTTCTATAGCGTTTTGAAGATTATCTTTTTAATTTGATAATGAAAATTGGGTTTTGTGCTAATCTCGATGCATTTCTAAGCTTTTCGTGTTTGACAAGCCTGAGGACTAGTGTTTGTGTTGTATGTTATTTGAGGGTAAACTAGTACACCATAATAGATTGTGGTGCCAATTATTAAGATGTCCTTTTGTCCAGAGACTAATCAGTGTGTTGGAATTGCAACATTATACTCTTAAGCATTGTGTCTGTTGTTGTGATGTAGCTCTTTCTTTGTGTGGATCAAATCTCCGGCTGTTTGTTTCAGAAGTAAATTAGTACGGATCAAATATCAGAATTGAGGGACCAATATCAGTTAATTTGAGTCCAAGTGGCAGCAATTTGAAGCCTCTGGGTAGATTCTGCTTGGTAGTTATTGGAGATAAAGATGAGCTCAAGGAAGCCATTATAAATTGGAAGTGAAAACACTGATAAAAAATAAATTCGAAGAGCATATTGGTGGAAAAGAGGAAGCTGCTTGAATAAGAAAGAAGCTAAAGAGGTTCCAGCCAATTTAAACCAAAAAGATAAAGAGGGACTATATGGATTTTCTTGTTCTGGGTTTTCTTTACTTAATTTTATAGCATTCAAAGCCCTTGTTTATTTCATATATTAGATTATTAACTCCGAGACAAAGGGAAAAAGCTCTTCTTCACCTTAATGATGTGATGAAAACATGAAATTGGTATGTAAGAGAGAAACGAGACAGAGAGATCGCCCTGATCCAATACAGTTCCAATACTTTACTGATCAAAAGGAAAAGACGGAGAGGGGTGTAGGGGTGGGAAACCATCTGCAGATAATAAATTTCCAACTGGGATAGGATAGAAAGGGAGCTTGTCTTCTTTCTTTTATTGTTCTTTTTCCTTTTCCTTTTCTGTGCTCTCTGCTTAAGTGTTTAATACCACTCTTTTGTAAGTGCTTGCCTCGTGGCCCTAGATTCTTGTGATATTGAATCTTTTCCCTGTGTTAACCTCTGGTTATTGCAGGCCTGGCATCAGTGAAGTCTGCTTCTATGGATATTGTTGCTCTCATCTGTAGGTCCCTCGAGTTTCCTAGTGATAAATTGTGTGGGGACATCTCAAGAGTGTTGAAGCCAGGTGGAACAGTCCTACTTAGTCTAAGTTCTTAGTTAATCTCGAAGGTTACTGATGTTAAAGCTAGTTAATGATTAAAGCTAGCTAAGTTGGTGTGAATGAGAAATGGAGGGAAGAAGACAATAGAAGGAAAATGAAGTTTCAAAGCAAAGTTCCTTTGAAAAGGAGCTTTGTACCACATTGGTGGTAGAAAGGGAAAGTTATGTGCTTATATTAGAAAACAATTCTTCTAGCTCTTAAAGGGTTAAGAAGAGGGACTCCCCTCGCGCCGTCGTCGTCGCTCGGCTCGGCTTCGGCTTCGGCTTTGGATTTGGATTTGGTCTGATTGATTGATAATCTTTTTGGACCAAATTTATTTAAAATTCAATCTTCATTTTCTGAAATTATTTTTAATTCCCGCGGGAAAAATATTAATTTGTTAACTGTAAACTTCCCAACGTTCTTATTTTTCAGAAAAAAGGCATGGCCTTTCCCGAACAGGCACCAAGCCTTTCCGAACAGTCACAATTCGAGGCTATATAAACTGAGGCAATGCCTCATTTTCGAGTACTGGAAAAAAGAAAAAAAAATTATTCGTGCATTAAAAATTCTGCATTCTTTTCTGCAAACTAAAACATATCGAGTCATAGTGTGATTTCGGTCCCGAATTTGAGTTCGTCGAAGTCGTACGCGTTTGAGGTACCGCCACTCCTACGACAGGTATATCCGTTATATCCTGGGAGGAAATAATCCACAACCTCGGGTACAGTGAGGGGGTTAAATTCCTTAAGGACACACAGTGAATTCTGTGGTCTCGGATTTCTTCATTTCTGTGATTTTTTTTTTTTTTTTTGTGTCTCTTCTTCTTACTGGTTTCCAGTTTCTCGTTGATTTGAACACGGACAATCGATAACAACTGAATCCTTCCTTTGTGCGTATTTTTTCGTGGAAAATTTGTATGCATGTGTGAATTGTCCTTTCCATCTGAATTGCAGGCAAACTCTACCCATGAGCGCACATTATTGTTGGCTGGATTTTCTGATGCACAGTCATCTGAAGCTGGTCAGTCCTTCGTGGTTAGTATTATATCCATGTGCCTTTTAGCTTCCTGTCTTCCTCCACCCCCTTCAATACAATGATTCTTTTATCAGAGAACTATTAAGTTCCTTCTTCCATTTTAAATTCTCATAACACCTTTTATATGATGATTTAAATTGGCATAACACCTATTTCATGGCATGATGCCGCTCATTGCTTCATTATTATTTGTGCGGCTTTAAATTTGCAAGTCTAGGCATTTAGATAAAATTTGAAGTTTATTCAGTTTTCAACTGATCGTCGCACCAATCTCATATGTTGAAGTTATTTAAGGAACCCTTGAAGTTAGTCATAATAGGAACACTTAAACTAAGTCCAGTGTTTTAGGAGTCCTTCAGTTTGGCTATATACGTATGATGGTGTTATATGGATACATGTGAAATTTAGAGACTCTTAGCTTTAGAGAACCCATGTTTGTTTGGAGGATAAATAATTGCGATGGAATGATTTGGACCAAAGAGGATAAATAAACACCCGACTCTCCTACTTGCTTGAGATTGAGACGTAGTTGTTGTAAAAAAAACTTGAAGGTATTGATCTTGACTCAAATATATTGTGCGGTGAATTTAATCTCTGAACAGATAACAGCAAAGAAACCTTCATGGAAGGTTGGTTCATCCTTCTCTATCAAGAAAGTCACAAAAAGTTTGCCGAAAATTCAGATTGATGATGATTCAGATCTCATTGATGAGGATAGCCTTCTCAGTGAAGAAGATCTGAAGAAACCTCAATTGCCAAGTGGTAATAACGTGCACCAGGATTGCCTCACTCTGACATAATCAGTTTCTCCATTAGTTTTTTAACTCAATTTGTTGTACACTTGGTGGTGCAGTTGGGTGAGGGCAGGGGCAAGCAGGGGGGCCTGGGAGCGGTTCTGCGGGTAGGGCCAGAGGCAAGGGTGGGAATAGGGTAGCGGACGCTCATAGATTAAGGATCGGATCGTGGAACGTAGGCACTCTGACGGGTAAGCCCATTGAGCTGGCGAAGGTTCTTCAGAAGAGGAGGGTTAACATAGCCTGTGTCCAGGAGACTAGGTGGAAAGGATCGAAGGCGAGGAATAAAGACGGGTTTAAGCTGTGGTATTCTGGGGTCGTGAAAGGTAAGAATGGAGTGGGCATCTTGGTTGATAGGGATCTAAGGGAGTCCGTGGTCGAGGTTAGGCGAGTGAATGATAGGTTAATGTCAATTAAGTTGGTTATTGGGGCTAGCATCCTCAAAGTCATCAGCGCTTACGCGCCGCAAGCGGGCTTGGACGAGGAGGTTAAGAGGCGCTTTTGGGAGGACTTGGATGAAATAGTGAGTAGTATTTCCCGATCTGAGAAGTTAGTTATTGGAGGGGACTTTAATGGCCATATTGGGGCTGATACTGGTGGTTATGGTGAGGTGCACGGTGGCTTCAGCTTTGGGGTTAGGAACGGAGGAGGCACGTCACTGCTTGATTTCGCCAGCGCTTCCGAGCTTTTGATTGCGAACTCGACATTTCAGAAGAGGGAGGAGCATTTGGTCACCTTCAAGAGTTCGGCGGCGAGGACTCAGATTGATTACCTCCTGCTCAGAAGGAGCGATAGGGGTATGTGCAAGGATTGCAAGGTTATTCCGGGAGAGCCCCTTTCGACTCTTCATAGACTCCTAGTGATTGATGTCGGTCTCTGGGTGAAGTGGAAGATGAGGGGTGCTCAGGGACAGCCGCGGATTAGATGGGGTGTTTTGACTAAGGATAAAGCATAGGAGTTGGAGAGGAGGTTAGCTGAGGGCGGAGCTTGGAGGAGTTCTGGGGAAGCGGATGATATGTGGTCAGAGACGGCGAACTTGGTTAGGGAGGTAGCACGAGATGTGCTCGGGGTAGCCAAAGGCTATTCAGGCAGATATCAGGGTGACTGGTGGTGGAACGATGTAGTCCAAGGAAAAGTGGAGGCGAAGAAGGCGGCGTTTGCTAAGATGGCAGGGAGCACAAGCGAGGAAGAACGTAGAGCGGACAGGGAGATCTACAAAGCGGCGAGGAAAGAAGGAAAGATGGCGGTCACGGAAGCAAAAAACGCGGCGTTTGATCGCATGTACGAGGAATTAGGGGAGAAAGGCGGGGACATGAAGTTATTCCGGTTAGCTAAACAAAGGGAAAGGAAGGCACGTGATCTTGATCAAGTTAGGTGCATCAAGGGCGAGGATGGTAGAGTTCTGATGGGGGAGTCTCAAGTCAAGTAGAGGTGGCAGGCATACTTTCGAGACTTACTTAACGATGAGGGGGATCGTAACATAGAGCTAGGGGAGTTGGGGCATTCAGAGCTACATAAAGACCTTGGGTACTGCAGGCGCATTAGGGCGGAGGAGGTCATGGGGGCTTTGCATAGGATGAGCAGGGGTCGAGTGACCGGGCCTGACGAGATCCCGGTAGAGTTCTGGAAATGCATGGGTAGGTCAGGAGTGGAGTGGCTCTCCAGGCTGTTCAATGCGATCTTCAGGACCAAAAAAATGCCGGAGGAGTGGAGGTGGAGTACAGTGGTGCCTTTGTACAAGAACAAAGGTGACATCCAGTGCTGCAACAACTATAGGGGTATCAAATTAATAAGTCACACCATGAAGGTCTGGGAGCGGGTGATCGAGGTGAGGGTGAGGGAGATGACATCTATATCTATGAACCAGTTCGGTTTCATGCCGGGTCGCTCCACTACAGAAGCTATCCACCTTGTCAGGAGGCTGGTGGAGCAGTTCAGGGATAAGAAGAAGGACATGCACATGGTGCTTATCGACTTGGAAAAGGCGTATGACAAGGTCCCAAAGGAGGTGCTTGGAGGCGAAGAGCGTGCCAGAAGCCTACATCAGAGTAATTAAGGACATGTACGATGGAGCTAAGACTAGGGTTAGGACGGTGGGTGGCGACTCAGACCATTTTCCAGTGGTTATGGAGCTCCATCAAGGATCGGCGCTTATCCCTCTCTTATTTGCCTTGGTGATGGATGCTCTTACCCGACATATTCAAGGGAATGTGCCTTGGTGTATGTTATTTGCTGATGACATAGTCTTGATAGACGAGACGAAGGCCGGTGTTAATGAGAGGTATGGAGACAGACTCTCGAGTCTAAGGGTTTCAAAATAAGCAGATCTAAGACAGAATACCTGGAGTGCAAGTTTAGATAAACATATACGTGTACCATATATATTACATTTATTTTAAAAGCATTTTATTTTATTCAAATCTAGCTACATTTAAAAAAAATTCATGTCATACAATTTTTTCTTTATATATACTCTATGTTACACTTAAAAATCGCTATAAAACTTATCAATTAGAAACCAATTTATTAAGTTTGAAAAAAAAAATCTTTGATATAATTAATGATTCAAAACTAATATTCTCCGACGAAAAAAATATTATACCTTTGCAATATTGGCTTGACTACAACTAAATGAAGGAGTTTCAGCTTATACCCTTCAATGGAAAAAACTTATCCACACCGAGTGTTTATACCAAACCAATAAATACATGACATGTGTCTTGCATATGGACTTCAATCATTTAACCATGGTAAATTATATGTATTCTCATCTAAATAAATTGATTAACCATAGTGAGTTAATATAGTTTGGTGTAAACACCCGGTGTGGGTAAACATCCTTGAATGTGATAAATTGAAATTAATGATAGCAATTGTATGGCTAAAGTTTTATTATTTGTTTGATTTCCATTTATACAGATTGATTCTTCAAATAAATATTCTTCAAGAAGAAAAAAGAAACAACTTTTTTTTATAAAAATATTGGCTGATTTTGTGATGTTTTTTTCTCCAGCATATATATTTACTTTATTATAAATGTAAGTAAAATTTTATTTGATTTTGTAAACTTTTTTTTGTTATTTAGATAAACATAGACGTGTACCCTATATATTACATTTATTTTAAAAGAATTTTGTTTTATTCGAATCTAGCTACAATGTTTCAAAGAACTATATTTATAGAATTTTAAGTCTGAAATGTTTTTATAGTTATATGGAGCACTTTTTTTTGCTAGAGGCGAAGTAGTATTTAAGTATATAAAAAATAATAAAAGTTCCTAACATAATTGCATATGGTCATTAACCGAATTAAGTATGATAACATGATAAAAAAAGATAAATTTTATTTTTAATTTAAATTCAAAATTTAGAACTTATCTATAAATTTAAAATTATCTTTTACAGAATATATATATATATATATATATATATATATATATATATATATATATTTTTTTTTTTTTAGTATAAAAATATTTGAAGTACTTTCAAATAATCTTTTCTATCTATATTTATTTTTACTAAAGTAAGAAAAAAAAGCTCAAACAATTAATAAAACGTTTAAGCAAATTTGTAAAAGTATCGTTTTTATGTCCTAATTTTAGTATAAAAATATTTGAAGTACTTTCAAATAATCTTTTCTATCTATATTTATTTTTACTAAAGTAAGAAAAAAAAGCTCAAACAATTAATAAAACGTTTAAGCAAATTTGTAAAAGTATCGTTTTTATGTCCTAATTTTAGTATAAAAATATTTGAAGTACTTTCAAATAATCTTTTCTATCTATATTTATTTTTACTAAAGTAAGAAAAAAAGAAGCTCAGACAATTAATAAAACGTTTAAGCAAATTTGTAACTATAGATAATATTTTAGAACATTATTTTATGTTTGTTTCATAAGGACTAAGCATGAAAACCTAAGCAAAGCTAACGGTATAACCATAGAGAGGTAAATGAATTTGAGTGGACTTTATATTCTAACTAGTAAACTTACTCGCGCTTTGTGTGGGGTTTAAGAAATATTAATAAAAATTTAAAAATTATTAAGTTAATAACAAATGCAGGTATTATGCTTCTTTTTATGAGAAATTTTGTACTAATACATAGAATACATTTTGTTTAATTCATAAATGTTGTTTATTTGTAGCAAATAATCTATATGATGTATGGTTAGTTGTTTATTACCAATGAAGATTATTTAAATTCTATCTAATTAAGAAAGTCCAAGACTAATAAAATAAAAATTAAATTAGATAAAAGATGCACAGAAAATTATTATAGTTGTATATTGAGAGACTGAAAATTTCTATGAGAAAAAATACATACTTTTTGACAAAAAATCATTACGAAGACCAGTGGCAGAGCCACGTTGAAGAAATGGGTGTTAAGCGACATCCCTTCGCCGAAAAATTACACTATTTTATTAGATAATTTTTTTTAGTTTATGTATATTTATTATATGTTGATTCTCCTTAACTTTTCGATACATCTAATTATTTATATTTTGACACCCCTTGATGAAAATGCTACTGGGGAAGACCTCCTCTTACATTGCAACACAAATGTTAAAACTTTTCCGTTAATTTATTGTATTATTGTGATAGTTAAAGCGTGCTTTTACGGCATTGTTTAGCTGCAACTACACTAGCTGCGCATTAAACATATATATTGTTAGCTACTATGTATTTCATGCTAGCAAAATGTAAAATATGGTATCAAATTAAATTCATGATCACAAGGGGTTATACATAATTTCTGGAGAGTGGTATTACCAAAGTAATGTTTACTCTATTAAAATATTGCTGCATACTTTTTCATAAAGGAGGTGTTCTAGAAATCACAAGTGTGTTTGACGACTTTGGTTCCCATTCGTTTTTGTCTCATTTTATTGACTGCCATGACACCTTATTTGTATCGGGTGTTTACATCAAACCATACATGACAAGTATTTTACAATTTGCATATGGACTTCAATCATTTAATCGTAGTAAATTATGTGTTTACCGAGGCTAACCAACCAGCAAAAGGGTACATTAACTGGAACCAGCTGCACCTTCTGCATCTGTATCAATAAGGACCATATATATATATATATATATATATATATGAATGATTGCATCAACAATTAATACACAGTGCTGCTTTAATATGTATATCAAGGTGTATGAGGATTTTTATTGGCAAGATTCCTTCCTTTTGAGCTAAAAAAAATGGAATCACCAGTCGTCATTTTAAAGAACTTTTATTTTTCTTTAATTTTAATTTATAAGTTAAAATATTAGTTAATAATATTTATATTATTTTTTTAAATTATATATTTAATGATGTAGACACACGCGCAAAACGTGTATTTTAACACTAGTATAGATCAATGATCCATTATGCTTGAATGCAATTTACTCAACGACTGGACGTGAAAGTTAAAATGTCAGAAGGGGGTAGTCAATAGAGTAAATTTTATTTTACTTTCTTAACTTTTAATGGTAGGCAAATAATCCACCTTTTGAATTACACTGATAACTTCCTCGAGCAACATTTCCCCGTTAGGTAAGAAGTCTAATCACCACAATATGTAGTGTAGTGGATGAGAATGTTCTTTTCTTAACTATAGGTCTGGGATTCGAGCTTTGAGTATGAAAAAACACTTCCCTCCGAATGGGTCCTACGCAATGTGAATTCGGATATAATTGAGCTTCAATACAGATATCGAACACCAGATAGGAAATCAAGAAAAGATAAGAACACTATACTTTTCTTCAAGTGAGGCTAGAGAAATATTCAGAATGAAATCACTTTGCACTATCAGAAAACATTTTCAAAATGAAACTGAAAAATTTGAGAGCAGCATCCTTTCATAACTCTTTCGGTAGGAAAAGAAGATGCTAAACAATATCCATAGAATTTCTACGAAAGAGGCAACACGATTGATGCTACAGTACCCAACAAATATTGCAATATTAACTTTATTTCGCTGATGCGTTTAACAATTTTCATTTTCTATCTGCCATGAAGTAAAAATTATTTTGATTCCCTTAGTTTGCCTAAAATATCAAACTCTCTACTCCAACAGTAAAAATAAATATTCTGCTCCCTTATCATATGCCTCGTCTATTTTCCCCTTGGCTTTTCTAATTTTTTAAAAAGCAAATATACAATTAGCTAGACCGCCTATTGGCTAATATATAAATAAAATTCTAAAATGAGTCCAAAGTTTACAACATGTCCAAACCAAAATAGAAGTTGCATGAAGATGCTAGCTACTAAAAAGATAGGAAAGGTGAAATCTAATGAACTAGCTATTGCATCATAGTAAGATGAATGCTTCCTTCTCCAGTCAGTATATATGAATCCAATTGTCAGTGTCAAATACCAAGCAGCACCTATCAACCTCTCATCAGGAGCCAAGATATACAGTCCACAGGCTAAAATGAATTCCAAACATTTCCACCATAGAATTGAAGCCAACATAGTCTTCCAAGTGTTGCTATTATATGATCTCCATATGCATTGAGACGAATTTGTCCAAGTATTAATCATGTGGTCACGTATCAAAATTAACATGTAATAGAGCCTGGCTTAGGCAGGCTTTGCAAGGTAAAAGCTAGGCCGGGGTTGACTTTAAGCAGGCTTTGCAAGCAAAAGCCAGGCTTGAGGATGGCTTTAAGCTGGCGACACCAGGGTAAAGCCAGATATCACCAGGCGTTAGGCTGGCGACGCCAGGCCTGTGGAGGTGGGTGATTTTGTAATCTTATAAGCTCAAGTCCTTCCCTACTCAAACCTTTAACGTAGACATCATTCTAGATATAGCTAAACCATTCCCAGATTGAGCATGAAACCATGCTAATACAAGTGAGAAATGATTCAACTTTCTCCAGAGTTACACCATAATAGGTTCAACCATTTCTTTAACATTTGAACATATCAAAAGTAGGATAAATTGCACCATCCAACACCTGCATATCACATTGTTCCTGTACACTATGAAAGCACCCCCAAAATGAGCATGTGACCATGATATTACCACTAGAAAGTACCTAAATAGCATACAGAATGATACATAAAAGAAGCATGCAAGTACGTGCAGTTTCCATTCCTGTGTAGTCATCAGTCTGGGGATTTTCTCTTTGATATTCTAACCCTAAGATAAGGAGTTTGAGACTTGTCTACATTGATCAACCTCTTCCATGCACTAGGAAATTCAGAGAATGAATGAAACTCAGTTGTACCTGCAAAATGAAAACACAATGTTAGCTATAAAATCCGCCAGTGAGTTGCCTTATCTGAACACACATGTTGAAAGATCACGAGAAGTTTCCCTTCATCTCCTTAATTCTTTTCACATCAGGTGCAATCACCCAAGGAGGATCCCATTCCCCTTCTATCACCTTCTTCATCACCAATGAATCAGTATCCAATATGAGAGGGTGAAGATCACGCTCTACACAGTGTTCCAACCCCTGAAGAATAGCCTTAGCTTCAACTACCACATTAGTTTTCACCCCCAGGTATACTGCTATAGCATACACCACATCACCTTCATCATTCCTTACACAAATCCTAGGGAGATAGGACCAAGATTGCCCTTTGAGTCTCATTAGTGTTGCACTTATACCAACCATGAAAAGGAAGTTGTCATGTTACTCTTGTCATGATCAATATAGTTTTATATCCTTCCAAGTATTGAATCATGTATGGCCATAACAATGGAATATTAGGAAGATAAGCATACCTCACCTTGATAAATAATGTAAAGTCCTATTGACTTCATGAATCATCCTATTTGTGGACACTGATCCTCCATTTTTGCTTGCATTTCTCTTCTTCCATAGCTCCCAAGTGATGATAGCTGGAACTGCATGGAACAGTGGCTTTAGCTTGGGACAATATTGTGCATTCCACCAATGCCTTATGACTTGCTTCAGCTGAATCAAAGGCATAATGATTCCAGCAGCTCCTATGAACAAGTTTCATACCTTAGAGGCAGTAGGACTTGTGACATATATGCTCAATAGATTCCTCTTGGGGTTGCTGACAACAACAATGCATAGACATCACCATTTGCCCTTACCTCCTCCACATGTCATCCGTGACTATTTTCTACCTCCACAATCTCTACAAGAAGAAAGATATCTTGAGTGGCAAGCCTTTGGTCCACATTAACTTGAACTCCTTATTAGGTTCAGCTCTATTCCTTACTATTTGCCAAGAAATGTTAACACTGAACTTGCCTTATGAAGTTTCCCAGTATGGCTTATCCTAATATCCCTCACTATACTCATAATGCACATTTGACCTTATATGTTCTGCAATTTCCTCATTGAAAGCCTGATCTAGCAGATGATCATCCAATGGTTCCCCTTGCCTCAGTTTTACCATATCCTGAAGATCTTCACTTATTGGAAAGTCCTCAGGAAGTGCATGATACAGTGCACCCAATCTAGTCTAATTTTCATTCCAAATATTAGTTGTTCCACTCTTTAGTTCCCATAGGATCTCTTGTTCAACTTCTTCCCTAGCATTTTTCCAAACATGAGACCTTTCCGTAAACTGCACCACTCTCGGTATCTCTGTCTTGCAATACTTATTCCATACGAAATTATACCATAAAGATTTTGTGGTCCTAAACCTCCGCCATAACTTAGTGTGACAATCCGGTCCGTTGTCTCGTGAATTACTGTCCCGTTTCCTAAATTTTATGCTTCTTCATGTTTCATTATCGGTATTTGGTGTGCTAGAGTTAATTCAGGTTGGTTTTGAAAGAAAATGAGACACTTGGTCTCTTTAAGGAATGTTTGATTTGGAAAAGTCAACTGGATGTCTTATGAGTTAGAGAGCTCAAATTTGATTTTTGGTGATTTGATTATATTTGGGGGATGATTTGTGACTTAGGAGCGTGATCGGAAGTGATTTTGGAGGTCCGATGTAGAAATAAGTTTGAATGGGAAAAGTTAGTATTTTGGCAATTTCCGATTGATAGGCGAGATTTTGATCCGAGAATCAGAATGGAATTCTGAGAGTTGAAGTAGCTTGGTTAGGTGATTTGCGATGCGTGTGCAAAATTTCAGATTATTCACAAGTGTTTTGGTCGGGTTTTTGATCAAATGCGTATTTCAAATGTTTTAGAAGAACTTAGGCTTTATTCCGATGCGATTTGATAGTTTTGGTGTTGTTTGTGGTGTTTTGATGATTTGAGCAAGTTTTAATGATCTTTTTGGATGTGTTCGCACTTTTGGTTGAGGTCCTGGGGGCCTCGGGATGATTTCGAATGGTCAAACGGATCAATTCTAGCCTTAAGGAGTTGCCGATTTCCAGTTTTCTGGTTGCAGAGTTTTATTCAATGCGATCACGAGGGTTATGTTGTGATCACATAAGAGGATTTGGGGACCCAACTGTTTTGTGCATTACATTCGCATATGGGGAAGTGCGTTCTCATAGGTCTGGTTAGTGAAGCTGTGTGTTGGCTCAAGTTTCTGTTAAGTTTTGAAAATTGACAAATGTACTGATGGAAGGACCTGGTCCATCTAGTACTACACAGTCTGAATCAACCAATGCACATGCAGAGCACGTGAGGTAGATAATGCACTAAAGATCGCATCAATATCTTCTGAACATAATCGAAAAGGTTGCGTTTGGGACAAGGAGGACAATCTCCTTATGTGAAGAGAACTTAATCCTAAGTTGGGATAAGAGTTGGAGTTTGCGTTGGCTAAGGACTCGAATTGTGTACTAATGAGAAGTGTAATCTTAATCAAACTCTAACTACTAACTCAATATATGATTGCGTTAGTTCTATTTTACAGGTAACACACACAAGCATAAGTAAATCATATTTGAGAGCAAAAAGAGCGAGTCTAATTTGCAAGCAATATATGCAAGTTACAAGTGTGTACGCCTACAGTTACATGAACCTAGAGAAGAACCAGTTCAATCTGAGTGTTTTATTTCTAATTCAATTGTAGTAGGTTTTTATATTGTACCTTCCAACTTTCCTAAATTCAATTGTATTAGCTACTTTGTGTCATCAAGTTAGAGTTAACTTGATACTGTTTTAGCTCATTGATTTTTAGTGGAGTTTGGGAAAATCCTACTGAGTAGTAGGTCGTGATTTTTTCACCTTTTGAGACAGGTGTTTTCCACTTGAAACTATCTGTGCACTTTACTTTCAGTTTTTATGATTTCGCAAATTGCAGTAGTTAGAACACTTAGATCACCCCCTCTTGTGTGGTATTGATGTTTGTTAACATCAATTGGTATCAGAAGGGGTTATCCTTGAAGAGGTTAACATCTTAGGAAAAAGAACAACATGAGTGCGCCACTTGGGAACTGGGAAGGACAGTCTACTGCAAGGCCTCCACTCTTCAATGGGCTCTACTATTATTGGTGGAAAAACAGAATGAGAGACCACATCATGGGTGAAGATTATGAACTTTGGTACATCATCAATGATGGTCCTCTTGCTACAACCAAGAATAACCAGGTTCTTCAACTGGAAAATAGTGTCCTAGAACTCAAGTCTGAAAACTTGAAATTGAAAATAGGGACAGGAAAGAAAAAGGCTGATCAATCATTTCTTACACTAGAAGAAAATTTAGGAAAAATGAAAGATGAGCTGTATAAGAAAGATGAATCAATCAAGGTCCTTAAAGAAGAATTAGGAAAGGTGAAGCATGAACTAGACTTAACATGCAAATGGAACAAGGCTTCTGATGCACTCTCTTGGCTGCAAGAGCATCACAACAGCAACAAGAGAGGACTTGGGTTTGGGACTCAAGCTCCAAAATGGGATCCCAAAAACAAGTATCTCACTCTTTCTGGGAACAAGATCTGTACACATTGTGGTAAGACTAGCCATTACAAAAAATGAATGCAATGTAAAAGAAAAGTCCGGTCAAAGGAAGAAAATTTTTGTTCAAGGAAAACAATCTGCCTGGCTGGGCAAAGAAAAATTTAATTCATCCTTTTGCCCATAAAAAGGGACCCAAACTAGTTTGGGTTCCTAAGACTAACCCCTGATTTGATTTTGCAAGTCCAAGTGAAAGGAAGTAGCCAACTTTGGTACATGGATAGTGGCTGCTCAAAACATATGACGGGTAACAAGGACCAGTTTCTTTCACTTGAGAACCTAAAAGGAGGCAATGTCTCCTTTTGAAATGGGAAGAAAGGTGAGATCATTGGGGTTGGAAAGGTAGGAAAGACAGACTCTCATTCCATTGAGAATGTCTATTTGATAGACGACTTGAAATATAGCCTAATAAGTGTGTCACAACTGTGTGACAGAGGTAATCTTATGGCTTTCACTCTTCCTTAACATACTTTGTGATTAGCCTTACTGCTGACAAGATTGTTTTGCAGGGAAAAAGAGTTAACAATATTTACATTATAGATTTGTCGACTCTTTCTGAAAATGAACTCACTTGTCTGAGTGTATTAATTAATGATCCCCTCCTTTGGCACAAAAGACTTTGTCATGCTAGTCTAAATCAATTAAACAAATTAGTTTCCAAGGACTTGGTGATAGGGCTACCTAATATCAAGTTCAAGAAAGACAAAGTTTGTGAGGCATGTGTAAGGGGGAAGCAGGTAAGGCCGTCCTTAGAATCTAAGAAAATGGTAAGCTCGTCCAAGACGTTAGAACTGGTTCATATGGATCTCTGTGGTCCAATGAGAGCCATGAGAAGAGGTGGTAAAAGATATGTTTTGGTGCTTGTTGATGATTATTCTAGATTTACCTGGGTGCTGTTTATAACTTCTAAAGATGAAGCATTTGAAATGTTCACAACTTTTGTTTGAAATCTAGAAATAATTAAGAAATCAACTTGCATCCATTAGGTCAGATCATGGAACTGAATTTGAAAATGCAAAGTTTGCTGATTTTTATGATGAAACCTAGGACTCCTCAGCAAAATGGGGTAGTTGAAAGGAAGAACAAGACCCTTGAGGATATGGCGATGACCATGTCACTTTCCAGTAAACTACCTCATAGCTTTTGGGCAGAGGAAATAAATACAACATACTATATAATAAACAGATGTATGACTAGACCACTGGTAGAGAAAACTCCCTATGAGTTACTTAAAGGGAGAAAACTAAACATATCCCACCTAAGGGCTTTTGGTTACAAGTGTTATGTGCACAATAATGGCAAAGATTCCCTTGGTAAGTTTGATCCCAGAAGTGATGAGGGAATATTATTGGGATATTCTTCACATAACAAAGCTTATAATGTATTTAATAAAAGAAATCTATGTGTAGAAGAAAGTGTACATGTTGTCTTTGATGAAACTAACACTCTTTCTGAGAGACATGAACATGAAGATAAAGCCATTGTACTGGTGAGACAACTGACTAAAGTTAAAGCACAAGTCAAGAAGGCATCCAAGGAAGGAGCAGGTGATGGAACATGTTCTATCACCCTAGGCAACATGACAGGGGGAACCAATCTGAGAGAAACTGCACAAAATTCTCTGAAGGATACTTGAACCTGTTCCTCTACAACATAATAATAAAGGAGAAGCTAGACAAAAAAAGCTGGTGGGGAAATCTTACAGGTACCTGAGTTCTCACCCCATTGAGAACATAATCATTGATCCCAAATATGGAGTCAAGACTAGATCACAACTGAAGAACCTGAGTGCATTTGATGCCTTTTTGTCCCTGATAGAACCTAAGAATGTGAGTGAAGCTCTACAAGATGCAGACCGGATCAATGCTATGCAAGAAGAACTCAATCAGTTCGAAAGAAGCAAAGACTGGCACATGGTTCCAATACCTAAGGACAAGTCAGTCATTGGGACAAAATGGGTCTTCAAAAACAAGCTGGATGAAGATGGAACAGTTACAAGAAATAAGGCAAGGTTGGTGGTTCAAGGATATAGTCAAGAGGAAGACATTGATTATGATGAGACTTTTGCTCCAGCTGCCAGACTCGAAGCAATTATACTTCTCATAGCCTTTGCAGCACATATGGAATTCACTCTTCATCAAATCGATGTGAAAAATGCCTTTCTAAATGGCTATCTCAAAGAAGAAGTGTTTGTGAAGCAGCCTCCTGGATTTGAAAGCAAATAATGTCCTGATCATGTATACAAACTGGATAAGGCTCTTTATGATCTCAAGCAAGCTCCAAGAGCTTGGTATGAAAGATTGTCAAAATTCCTTCTGGAGCATGGATACAAAAGAGGTAAAATTGATAGTACCTTGTTCCTAAGGAAAAAAGGTAAATATCTTCTTGTTGTACAAATTTATGTCGTTGACATAATTTTTGGGGCCACTACAGAGAGGTTGAGCAAGGATTTTTCAAAACTAATGGGCAGTAAATTTGAAATGAGTATGATGGGAGAACTCAATTTCTTCTTAGGGTTGCAAATCAAACGAAGTCCAAACGGTACTATGATTCATCAACAGAAGTACACAAAAGAACTGAGCAAGAAATTTAAAATGGAAGAATCCAAAGAAATAGATACTCCTATTGCAACTGCCACAAAGTTAGATGCTGATGAACCAGGTTCATCAGCTGATCAAAAGTTGTACAGGGGCATGATTAGTTCACTTTTGTATCTTACTGCCAGTAGACCTGACATTGTTTTCAGTGTAGGACTTTGTGCTCGTTTCCAAGCAAATCCAAAGGAGTCACACTTGACTACAGTCAAAAGAATATTAAGATACCTAAAAGGCACAACTGATCTGTGCTTGTGGTATCCCAAAGGTAGTAATTTTGACTTAATTGGATATGCTGATGCTGATTATGCAAGTTATATAGTGGATATGAAGAGTACTTCAGGTATGGAACACTTCCCAGGATCTTGTCTTAACAGAACTCAGTAGCCCTCTCTACTGCTGAAGCTCAGTTGCTGTGGATCAAGCAACAATTGGTAGATTTTGGAATTGAAGTGGGATGCATACCTATAGTTTGTGATAATACTAGTGCAATCAGTATGACAAAGAACCATATTCATCATAAAAGAATTAAGCACATAGATGTTAGACACCACTTTTTAAGGGACAACTATGAAAAGGGGCTAATTTCCATAGAATTCTGTGCCACTGATAAACAAATAGCTGACATCTTCACCAAGGTACTAAGTAGAGAAAAATTTGAGAGGAACAGGTTGGAATTAGGGATGACTAAGATCACCTAAGAAGTCATGTTCAGAATGCACAATAAATTTAAAAAATTGATTTTTTTGGTTAGTAGTTCTTAAATCTGTGAATATTAGACTAATTCCTACTCAGCTTAATACTTTTAAATAAGTATACTCCTGTGACATGTGGTTATATAATTCACCAATCTCTTACAAATTTTCTACTATGACATTTGAGGCATGATCAAGAGAAGTGTCATATGAAGAAACCGGTTTATCAATATGTACTCATGAGGAAGGTCATATATGTTTTTATACTTTGCACAATTAGAAAAATTTAATTTTCAATCATGATCAAGAGTCCTAGAAATTCCAATCGTCTCAAATTCTATCCGTTGGAAGCCAATTGAACCAGTTTCTTGTAATTTGAATTCTAAGAATAAAGGAACTCTTTTTCTAAACCTTAGAAATTTAATTAATTCTTGGGAGACCAGAACTCTAAAATGATAAGACGTCTACTAGCAAATGAAAAAGTGCTTTTTCTGGAACAATAATTACTCCTCTTTAAAAGCTTCGTAGATCTTATCATAACCGTCATTAGCCTCTCAAATCACTGATCATCTCCTACGTCTCCAAACCCTCAAAAATTCCCAAAATTTTCTTGAAGCCCTCCATAAGTTCATCATCCAAAATGACTAATCCTCAAGACAATCCGGTAACCGCACCACCAGTGTCACCTAACACCACCTCATCCTCTACCCCTCCTGTTGAATCCCCAAAACCAAGACTTCGTCGAACAAAAATGATAGCTAGAAAAGCTGTAGCGGCAGGGCCCTTGAGAAAAGCTTTAAACGAGAGGTTGCAAGCCAGTCAAAAGAAAGAATCTCAAGCAAAAGTCACTTATTCCAGCTCTGAGTCGGATCAATACATCTCTGCAAGCGAGGGAGATGAACCTGGGTCTTCCAAAAATTCTACACCTCAAGAAAATCTAACAGAGGTAAGATCCTGTTTTGTTCCGGTGGATACAGTTGAAAAGGTAGAAAATAGGTATGTCTTGATAGAGGATGTTAAGGATATATCTTGAAATGAGTCTGTAAAACAAATGAAGAAAAAGGAGGAAGAAAGTGTTGTCTATCTGTGGAAGTGGGGGAAATGGCGTGTCACAATCAGGGGGAAGTGAATCCGGGAAAGCTGGGGAAGGGTTGGTAGACTTGAGCAAACAAACTAACCTAGTCCATCAGTGGAGGAAACCTTGGCTGACATGATGAAGAAAGTGGGGGATAGTTATGATCCCAAACGCAAGTCTTCTTCACTTAGAACTCCTGCTGCTGCAAAACCATCTAAGAAATCCAAGATTGCATCACCCAAGGTTGCACCTAGGGCTAGAACAACAAGAAGCAAAGTGAGATAGAGTGAAGCTGAGTTAAAGAGGACACTAGAAGAGAGTAAGAGGAAAATATTAGAAAAAGGAAATGAAAAGGTTGGCGAGAGTTCAGAAACTGTGGTTGCGGAGGAGGAAGAGGTGATGGAACAGGTCCATCCAGCGAAACAAACTACTTAGAAGGCTCCTATTGCTAAATCTAAGGAGACTAGGACAAAGAAGTCCTCAAAAGTTGTACCTGCTGAGTTCTCCCTTGCAACAAGAACAAGATCTCTCTCTAAAGGCAAACAAGTGAAAATGGTTGTAGAAGAAGAAGAGAGTGATGAAGAAGAAGAAGAAGACTCTGAGAATGAGTAGGATAGATATGCCAATTTTGGCAAAAGAAAAATTCTGAAGGGTAGGCTGCCGAAAGACCTGGAGGAGCCAGGCATGATGTGGCTTCTAGCATCTCTGGAAGCTCAAGGTTGGAAGGACATGGTCCTTCAGTTGAATCGGAAACTGGCTATGAAGGAACTGGTTGAGTTCATGGCAAATGGATCAGTGAATAATGGTCTGGTGACCAGTACTGTTAAAGGTGTCAAGGTAAAGTTCAATGCTGAAAAGCTGTGGGAGATTTTGAATATCCCTTGTGAGGGATATTATTATTACACGGGGCAGAGGTAGCCTTGCTTGGATGTATTACCTTAAGAGCTGCAGATAACAAGAAATTTTGTGACACCACATCAGATGCTGAAGTGCCTTTGGCCAGAGTAGTGCAAAAGAGTGAGATGAGACCTGAGAACATGGTGCTCTTTGAGTTTGTCAACAAATGCCTCCTGCCCAGGAAGGAAAGAAGGCATACTGCAAACTATATGGACCTTGTGCTCATGCAATGCTTGACTGAGACTAAGCAACTCAACAGGCCTGTGTTTATGGTAAAGCTGCTAGAAAGGGTGATCAATGGTTCAAAGGCTAGTGACATTCCCTATGGATTTTATTCTAACTATTGTGCTTGAAAGATTAGATGTTCCCTTGAAAAAGTGGGAAATGGCATCCAGCAAGGAGCACTTTGGCATCAAGACCCTTCAAGCCTGTGACTATCTACTCAGCACTGTTTCTTTTGAACTTGGTTCATCTGCTAAGACTCATGTGAACAGCAAAGGGTCCTTAGTACAGGAGGTTGGAATGAAGGATGCTGAAATAGCAAGGCTTAGTGCCAGCGTGGCAGAATTGGAGGAAGAAAGGAATGGGCTGAGAGCTGAACTTGCCAAAGAAATGGAGAAAAAGGAAGGCATGCTCCAACAAATGCTAAACCTGCTGAAAGCCCAACCCTCCAGCTCATCCAAGCCTTAGGAGTCCTGTCCTTAGTATCCAGTCTAGTTCCCCCCCCCCCCCACCCCATTGACAAGTTTATTGTGGTTCTTGGTCTATTTTTCTTTTTGCTTAGGTTGTAAATTTTATTTTTCTTTTTGTGGACTGCATTGTAGGAACATCTCTGTAATCAATGAATGAAGCTTTTCTAGTTCTTGTTAATCTTTTTCTTAATAGCTATTTCTGAGTTGATTTTTGATTAATTTGAACATGTGTTCACTTGCAGTTGCCCCAGCGGCCATGAGTATAAATTAATTTCGAGGATTCGCATTGTTTATGCAACTTTTCGATGATGCCAAAAGGGGTAAGATATTGTGCTTAAAATTTCAGGGGTTCACTCTCTGAACTAGTGATTTTTATGATCTAAATCTGACCTCCTTAATGTTAAGTTAAATTAATTTCTAAGTGTTGATTTCGGCCAAGTTTATAGGTTCCCTGATCACAATAAGCACAGAGTTTATCATCACAAAAAAGGGGGAAATTGTTGGCTCAACTTTCAGTTGAGTTTTGAAGATTGACAAATGAACTGATGGAATGACCTGATCCATATTGTACTACACAGTCTGAATCAACCAATGCACATGCAGAGCACGTGAGGAAGATAATGCACTAAAGATCACGCATCAATATCTTCTGAACATAATCGAAAAGGTTGTATTTGGGATAAGGAGGACAATTTCCTTATGTGAAGAGAACTTAATCCTAATTTACGATAAGAGTTGGAGTTTGCGTTGGCTAAGGACTCGAATTGTGTACTAATGAGAATTGGAGTCTTAATCAAACTCTAACTACTAACTCAATATATGATTGCGTTAGTTCTTTTGTACAGGTAACACACACAAGCAGAAGTAAACCATATTTGAGAGCAAAAAGATCGAGTCTGATTTGCAAGCAATATATGCAAGTTACAAGTGTGTACGCCTCCAACTGCATGAACCTAGAGGAGAACCAGTTCCATCTTAGTGTTTTACTTCTAGTTCAATTGTAGTAGGTTTTTATATTGTACCTTTCAGCTTTCCTAGAAGCAATTGTATTAGGTACTTTGTTTAACTTGATAGTGTCGTAGCAGCTGAGGCTGTGTGCCACACTGGGATTAGAGTTTAATCCTTAGGTTTACAAAGAGTTTTTGTAAATGATGTTTTGGCTCATTGATTTTTAGTGGAGTTTGGGAAAATCCCACTGAGTAGTAGGTCGTGGTTTTTTTCACTTTTTGAGCCAGGTGTTTTCCACGTAAAAATATCTGTGCACTTAACTTTCAGTTTTTATTATTCCACAAACTGTAGTAGTTAGAACACTTAGAAGAACCTAGTTCTTCTAACGCGAAAATTAGGTACCACACAAATCACCCCCCTTTTGTGTGGTATTGACGTTTATTAACATCACTGTGCGATCGCGGTAGGCGGGTCGCGTTCGCATAAGCCATTTTGGAGGCCTGGGAAAGTTGTGCTATGCGATCACAGAGGCTCGGATGCGATCGCATAGAGTAATGTTGAGCTAGGCAGAAGGGTTTTATTAAACATTTCCTCCACAAAGCTTAGTCCATATCCACCATTTTTGAACAACCTTGAGAGCTTTTTGACGAGGATTAAGGAAGTTTTCGACTGGAATTGATTGGAGGTGAGTCTTATGACCTAGAAACATCATTTAATTGAAGAATCAACACTTAAATTCATGGAAAAATTGGTTTAAAATGGAAGAATTAGGGCTTGACTTATTGAATGAAAAATTAGGATTTGAGGGAGCATTTGAGCTCGGATTTTGGAGTTTTTGATATGTGTAGACTCGTGTCGAGGTAAGGAATCCGTTGGTGTTTAATTTTGTGACTTTCGAGAAGTGAGCTCGGGGCTCAGGTTTTGCAAATTTCGTTAATTTCGATGTTCTTCGCGTCTTTTCGATTGGGTTATGTTCCCTTAGCCTATTGTAATGTATTCTTTGTGGTTTTGGGCAGATTCCACACACGAGGAGGTCGATACAAGAGGAAAGGGCATAGCGAGCTAGAATTTTGGCCGGCTAGAGGTGAGTAATTATTTTAAATGATGTCCCGAGGGTCTGAAACTCCGAATTTGCACAACATAGTGCTATGTTGAGGTGAGACACGTGCTGTATGACGAGCGCGAGGTCATCCACTATTGGGTATTAAGACTTGGTCCATCCTAGTTGATAATTTACCGCGTATTTGATTAAGAGTTGTTATTTTCCACCTTGACTTGGGCTTATTGCCATACTTGGTATGTTTGAAATCCTTTGTGAACTTTCATCATTGTTTCCTCACTATTTGAAATATTATTTGAACTCAGTCTAATTGAATTATGCTTTTTCATGACCTCAACTATTTTTTTACTCAATTTGAGATTAAAGTGATATTTGAACTAGTGTTTGAGCTGAGCACTATTGTTTTACTGATGCCCAAGGGGCTTATGATTATTTTTGGACTGATTGAGGCCGAGGGCCATATGTGAGGATATGTTGAGTGATGTGAGGAGGCTTTCAGGCCTTGAGTGTATTGTGAGGAGGATTTCAGGCCTCGAGTGTGATGTGAGAAGGATTTCAGGCCTTATGTTAATATGAGAAGGCTCAGGCCTTATGATGATATAGCACTTGGGCCGTAAGGTTCCCCTATGGAGATTCCACCCCCACAGTGAGGGCGTGTACCCATATGATTTGAGAGTGAGCCCGAGGGCCTGATGTTGTATTAAGTGACTGACACTAATCCCGCGGGGCTGATACTGTACTGAGAGTTTGATATTGAGCCCGAGGGGTAGGTTTCTGATTATTTATTACCCGTGAAAATATTTGTCTTTAACTGTTTTAAAAGAGGATTATTTGATACTTCACAATTTTACTGCTTGAGATAGCGTTATTTGTGCCTTTATGTGATTTCATGCTTTCAGTCATTATTTATTTTTATTACTCACTTCGTTAGAGTATTCACTTTACTCCCTGCACCGTGTATGCAGATACAGTCAGAACAGAGTTTTCCCCTGAGCGTTGATTCTTTCCAGACCAGGCTGTGACTAGGAGTGAAGAGGTAGCCGTTGACGTCCGCAACCCCGTTTCTCCCTTATCTTCTATTACTCATGTTAACTTGAGACTTGTTCCTAGTTCCAAACTTTATAGAATTTTAGTAAACTCTGTAGTAGCTCATGACACCCCGATTTCGGGCTGTTGTGGAATGGCTTCCATGTTATATCACTTTTATTCCGCACTCAAGATTACATTATCTAAATTTTAGACTTATTCATGCTAAGTAACTGTTAAAAAGGGTGTTGAGTTTCCGTTGGCTGGCCTCGTATTTATGAGAGGCGCCATCACGACCGGGTTCGGGAATTGGGTCGTGACAAGTTGGTATCAGAGCCTAGGCTATATAGGTCTCACGAGTCATGAGCAGGCTTAGTAGAATCTCGTGGATTGGTATGAAGACGTATGTATTTATCCTCAAGAGGATGCAAACCCTTTACGAAAAACTTCATATTCTTGAAATTCTTGTCGTTCGACTTTGTTGACCCGAGAACTAAACTTCTGTGTTCTATTATCTCGCAAATAGCAAGGACTCTTGCTACTGGATGAGACGGACGACCACCAGTACCACCAATTGAGGGCACTAGAGGCCGTGGACGCAGCCGTGGTCGTGGTAGAGGCAGAGCTGCAAGGGCAACCAACACCTATTGCCCCGGCTCAGGATCAGGCTCCAGCTACAGATATTCAAGCAGCACCTGTTCAGGCACCGGCGCTGCCCATTGTGATTCCGGGTCTTCAGGAGGCCTTGGCTCAGATACAATCAGTTTGCACTGGCCTGGCTCAAGCAATTTCAGCCACTACCGCAGCAGCTACTTCTCAGGCTAGGGGAGGCAATTAGACTCTCGCTACTCGCACGCCTGAGGAGGTAATACATGGATTGCAAACACCGGGACAACCTCCAACTCAGCCGGTTGCACCAGTTCAGGACTTTGTGGTTCTAATTATGCCAGACGTTGAGCAGCATCGTCTTGAGAGGTTCAGTACGCTCCAGCCTTCTTCATTCGGCAGTGTTCAGGTCGAGGATGCCTAGGGTTTTCTCGATAAGTGTCAGCATATGTTTCGGACAGTAGGTATTTTGGGGTCGAGTGGTGTGGCATTTACCACCTTCCAGTTCACCGGAGCTGCTTTCACTTGGTGGGAGGCGTTTGAGCGGCGTAGGCTGACAGGTGCACCGCCTTTGACTTGGCAGTAGTTCTCCACTCTCTTCTTGGAGAAGTGGGTACCGTAGTCTTTGAGAGAGGAGCTGCGTAGATAGTTTGAGTGGCTTTGACAGGGAGATATGACTATGTCTCAGTATGAGGCGAGATTTTTTGAGTTGGCTCGTCATGCCTCCTAGATAGTTCCAACTGATCGGGAGAGGATCAAGTGGTTTGTGGATGGACTGAACTATCACCTTCGTATTCTGATGACTCGAGAGAGAGAGAGTTCTGGGTTTCTCTTTTGAGGATGCAATTGATATTGCTCGTGATATTGAGATGGCTCGCCGTCAGGATATAGAGGAGAGTGAGGCCAAAAGGCCTCGAGGGTCTGGTGGTTTTAGTGGTACTCCGTCTCGGGGCCAATTCCAGCATGGTAGAGGTAGTTCTTTCAGAGCTCCTTAGTTGGCTTGTCCCGAGTATCGTGGGGCATCTACAGGCTGTGGTCATTAGTGGTTTCAGTAGGGCCATCCCTCACTCATCGCCTTCCAGCTTAGAGTTCTTTGCATGCCCTGTCTATTCAGAGTTCTTCCGTGCCGAGTGCATATCAACTAGTCACTCCGGTGTGAGGGGTTCCCTTCAGTCCCATTCTCCAGCACCTGGGAGCTATTATAAGTATAGAGGGTTTGGACACATGTGGAGGCAATGTCCTCGCCGTGCTGCCAGTTCATCACAACAGTGGGGTCAGCCCATGTCTTCTGCACCAGTTTCTTCAGCACCCGCCCAGTCAGCTAGCGGTGGGGTCCAGGCAGCTAGGGGTTACCCCAGAGGTAGATGCCGCTCGGGTGGTGGCCAGGCTTGATTTTATGCTATCCCAGACAAGATAGATGCCCTTGCATGAGATGCTTTTATCACATGTATTATCTCAGTCTGCCACAGAGATGCCTCTGTCTTATTTGATCCCGGTTCCACCTATTTTTATGTGTCTTTATATTCTGCTCATAATTTGGGTATGGCCCGATGGACTCTTTCTTTACCTGTTCATGTATCTACCCCGGTGGGCGATACTATTATTGTAGACCATGTGTATCGGTCTTGTGTTGTGACTATTGGGGGTCTGCAGACCCGAGTTGATTTATTGCTATTGTCATGACCCCAATCCCGTTTGTGATGGCGCCCAACACAACTGCTAGGCAAGCTCGACCATTTACACTCTCAACCCGAGCATGAAGCTCAAAATCAGTTAATTGAATATCATTATCGACAATAAAGCTAAAATCTTAACTAATATATGGAAACCAAACTGGATAATCTCCCAAAGACCTAGGGGTCATGAGTCTAGAGCCTCTAATAATGAAGAGTAACGAGACTCCATAGTACAAATATTCAAAATTGCGGAAATAATAATAAGGGAATAGGGAAAAAGTCGGGTCCTGCGAACGTCAGACAACTACCTCGAAAACTCCAATAAACTCGGAAGCAACAATTATCTCAGCTAAACTTTCAGAATACTTGAATCTGCACACATGATGCAGGGAGTAAAGTGAGTACTTCCAACTCAGTGGTAATAAGAGAGAATAATATCTGAGCGATAAGAAAACACGTATGGGCACACCAAAGTCTCTTTTACAAATATGTCTTTTAGAAAATCGAAATACTGTGAAAATCCTTTTAGAAAATCTCAAGATTAGTTCAAAATCTCTTTTACAAAGTCTCTTTTACAAATATGTCTTTTATTTTCAACAGCCAGCATATGAATGCTATATCAGATAAAACAAGTCGGCTCATAAGTCTTCCCCTTGGGCACAACACTCCTTAACATATAACACCAGTATATCTGGTCAACAAGGCAAGTAACAGTATATATGCCAATGATATGTGAGTGCTAAATATCATTCCACGTAGTACAAATATTAGTGAATGCGTGAATGCAATGCAATGCACATGACCTCTACGGTGCGTAGCCCGATCCATGGGTACCCTACGCTCACTGGGGGTGTGTACAGACTCCGGTCGGGCTCCTACAACCCAAGCGCTAAAATACTGCAGCAGCAGACCGATCCATATTATATATACTACTGCGACGCGCAGTCCGATCCATATAATATACTACTGCGTCGTGCAGTCCGATCCATATAATATACTATTGCGGTGTGCAGTCTGACCCATGCATGTATATGTATATACTACTGCGGTGTTCAGCCCAACCCATGCTCAGTCCAGCAATGCACATAAGCCCCTTGGGCAATAGTAAAATAGCATTTCTCAACTCAAACGTAAATAAAATATCATTTAAGTTTTCAAATCTTAGAAAAATGGCTGACTTTGCAAAACTGTATTTAGAACCTTGGGTTGAGATCAAATAATATGCAACGTAATACAAAATAGTGATATCAGTCTCTGATGGATTTAAATAATCGGCACGAAGCCCATAACATGGCGATCAACCCAAATCATAATAGCATCAAGTAGTTTTCAATCAATCATATAGTAAAATCGACAACCGGGACGGACCAAGTCACAATACCCAACGGTTCTCTACCCTACGCTTATACTTGGCATGCAAGTCACCACAATATAGCACTATGATGTGTAAATCCGGGGTTTCAAACCCTCATGATATCATTCACAAGTATTTCTCACCTCGAAATGGTGAAATTCCTCGCTTGCGATGCCTTTGACCCTCAAATTGGCCTCCACGTGCGTCAAGTCTAACCAAAATCAGTACGAATATATCATAATATGCTAATGACAGCACCGAATCGAAAACAATCGAAATATAACAAAAATATCGAAACTAGCAAATCCGAGCTCAAATGACCTATCAAAAATTATATTGCCGAATTCCTCGTCTCTCCACTAGTCCGTACATATCAAGAACTCCCAAATCCGAGCTCAAATGACCTATCAAATTCCAATTTGAAATACAAAAACTCAAGCCTTAGCTTTACCCTTTTTGATGAATTTCAACCAATTTTGATGTTAAATCTAACATAATGTCGTATATTTAGGCTAAGGAACTTACCTTCAATCAATCCTCCTTGAATCCCTCTTCAATTAGCTCTCTCAAGCTCCAAAATCTCTCAACAATGGAGGAAAAATAAAATAGGCTCGCGGATGAAATATCAATTAAAACCCTTCTGCTCAGGTGCAAATTTACCCTATGCGAGATCCAAGACTCACGCGTTCGCGATGACCAAATTATGTTTACCCCAATTAACCTTACGCGAACGCAGCTACAAACATGCGAATGCGAAGTTCTACAGTTTCCACCTACGCGAACGTACCCTCTGGCCGCGATCGCGATGAGTAATTACTCATGGCCTCACTTCCCTTCTACGCAAACGCGCTACAATTACCGCGAATGCGATGCTTTACTCCCTAGAACTACGCGAACGTGACATTGAGCTACGCGAATGCGATGGCTAATTTTCAGGACTCTCAAATTTACTCTACGCGTTCGCGATACTCCCCACGCGAACGCGATAAAAGAACCTTCTACAATAAAACAACTGAAATTCCTGCAACACTATAAGTCCAAAAATTGCCCGATTGACCACCCGAAACCACCCTGAGGTACCCGGGACCTCAACCAAAAGCACCAACTCATTCTAAAACATTATTCACACTTGCTCCAACCATCAAAACACATCCATTAACACAAAAATCATCAAATCTCGACGGATTCAAGCCTAAGTTTTCTTTAAACTTCCGAAACTCTCATTCGATCAAAAACCCAACTAAGACGTTTGAATGATCCGAAAATTTGCAGACATATCCAAAATTACCTAACGAAGATACTGCAACTCTCAGAATTCCATTCCGACCCTCAGATCAAAATCTCACATATCAACCGAAATTCGCCAAAATTCGAACTTCGCCAATTCACCGTACCTCCAAATTCGATTCCGATCGCACTACTAAGTAACAAGTCATCCCCAAAAGCTAACCATACCACCGAAATTCACATCCGAGCCCTCTAGCCACATAGTCACCTTCTGGTTGACTTTTCTAAAACCAGCTTCCTTCAAAGAGGCTATGTGCCTCGTTTTCAACCAAAACCAATCCACTTACACCCGATCGAATCTAATACTGATATTGAAACATGAATCAACACAATAAAGGGAAAACAGGGCGGTAACTCACGTGACGGCGGACTGGGTCGTCACATTCTCCCCAACTTAAACAAATGCTCGTCCTCGAGCGGACCCATAGTCGCCCTAGAAGTTCACCGATAGCTGAATCACTTTACCATGCATATAAACCGGGGTGATCCCACCTCACCCTATCTCATATAGGTCTGACAACACAATATAGCTGAAATCTTTTACCCATTTCAACCATTTAGTCCATAAACTATAGAACTACATTTCACCCTATGAAATCTTACACAATATTAGAACCTCACATTTTTACTCAGAATAAACCCGAACCAGCTGTAATAATCCATACCCGCAACCTCGGCTGCAATCATATGATATCCCACATAACTCAAACATATGTAGCGATAACTTCCATTCACAACAGCTGCCCACAACAACCAATATCATTTCAATACCTTCATATACTGCCAACGACAACTAAAACACGCAATATAATGAACCCATCTCTCAGATAAACAATTCATGAATCCATTTCCTCTTGACTATTACTACAACAAATTTCCGAGCCAAACCCAGATATTACCTTTCTAACCGGCTGAAATCAAATTGGTTCGTACTCATTAATGACTCCAATGACCACTTCGACTCCAACCACCCCTTTGGTGATATGACACCTCGATGTAGGCCTAATCCACAACTTGCGTAATACACGCACCAATGAGAAACAGTCTGAACATACTCAAATTATGACAATGACTCAACGAAAGAGTTGTACCTCAAGTTCAACAGTACCATTACAACACAAACCTGAGATCCCGTCTCACATCATAGAAATAGAGTACCTGCATTTTCCTCGAAAGGCCATAACTTCACGTGGCCTTGCCATAACGCGCGATCCTATCCAAACACTATTACCCATGAAGCACCTCAAGCCACCCATGCTCAACACGAGAAGCCACACATATATTGAGGTCTGAAACTCAGGAATCCATCACACCCACGTTGAAGCAAGTAATATACTCTATTAATCCCTGGAAGGACACAATCGATGCGCTATTCAACGAGCAACACCCAATACGGACCTTCCTCAGAAACCAGGAAGTAATGCATACAAGGTAACATACAGAAAACTATTCTCAATCATCACACTGTTACAACGTGCAACCCGATCCACATATATATTTCACAAAAGGAGATGCACATCAAGCCAAATTTTCTCATTACAATAAACACATATAGTCTCATGCCCGGCCGCAAGAAATGCATCTGAACAAGTCCCTCAATACCGGAACTGAATCAATGGTAGAAATCTCTGCACTGACATACGCCACGAAGGCCCAATTAATAAAGCAATGCTTGCCAGCCGTCTGCTGATCTATGGAATACAATCTACCTGCTAGAACATAATCCGATGCACCTTACCACGCGACCTGTGGCATTTTCCGACATAGCTTATAACACATTAGTCTAGACACCCTGACATTGGGATAACTAGTCTGCAATCTAATATCATAACCCAGATTTAACATACCAAGCAAAGAAATATCCACTCGGACCTGCAATATTCCATAACCACTAGATGATGTCGATACACACGACCTACAACCACTGCATAGACGGATCACGAGAACTTCTAGTCTCCAACACATATAACACATAAATCACTATGCCTGGTCCCACATTCCGTCGTACGAATTCATAACACACATCAAGTATCCATTTATACCACGAAAGATATTCAAAATTTCTCCTGCGCCATCAACAACTAAATTATCAACGGTCGATCCAACAAGAGAATGCCGCAATACAACCAAATATTATCAGCATTTAACTACCTTGCCCCCTTTTCTGAACATAAACCCTTGCTAATCACTAGCATAGCAATACCATCTTCCTTAATCATCTGAAGATCGACTCTTAAATCACCTGCAACTGCCCGTGCTGCTTATGAATTTAATGAAACTGAACCAAATTCTTGAACACGCAAATCTCAATTGTCCATATCATAACACATAGACCATACCACACTAGGATAACATGAGGACTTCTATCTCTCTCCTGCGCCGCAGACATCGACGCACTCAACTAGCCAAGAAATTTCATGACGCCATATAGGAGAATAATTATTACACACTCCATGCTTCGCATAACCATAGGAAATATACTCATTTTCAAACCACGGTAAAACACATCAAGACCTCTTTCTCCCAATTCCATTACATAAGCTAAACTGCCAGGACTGAATCCTTCTACCCAAACCAAGTTAAGAAAACTGCTAGCACTTAAAAGCTTTGTTGTACAACACATGTAAGGCTCATTACCTCAAACACATACGATGATTAATCATATCCTTACCATACCGATTCAGGTCTTTATCAAGCTATTCCATTTATCCAATTTCCTTCCCGATTCATCTTTAATTTGATATTCTCCCTTGCTGTAGCACAAGACTACCTCAACCCAGGTTACCACACGAGACTCGCACATAAATCCACACTATCTAAGACCCATAGGCCACTGAAACATTTCCCAGAAATATCACATTCCAGAATGTTGTACCTTGAAGAACTTCTTGCGATTTCGAATTCGTTTACCATTACCTTCCAAATGCGGATACGTAGAATCCCATGATTAACACAAAGTACCACAAGTCTTGATCTTTCTAATGAAAACACAGTCTCTAGACAAATACACAAACGTAAGAACCTGATTGTTACAAGCAAAATCTTGAACACAGTAAAACCATTCTCGAGAGTCATTCATTATTATTCAACTGTAATTCGCCTGCTCTAATGAACGGAACCACTCGTGCCTTATTGGTATTCTGACACCGCAGAACATGATATCCTACAGATACAAACAACCATATCCCTTCTCTATACACCGAGCATTCTTTTATCAACAACAACAACAACAACAACCCAGTATAATCCCATTAAGTGGGGTCTGGGGAGGGTAGTATGTACGCAGACCTTACCCCTACCCTTAGGTAGAGAGGCTGTTTCCAAATAGACCCCCGGCATCCTTCCCTCCAAGAATTTCCCACCTTGCTCTTGGGGAGACTCGAACTCACAACCTCTCGGTTGGATGTGGGGGTTGCTTATCATCAGAGCAACCCCTCTTATCTCATTCTTTTATCAACAACAACTCAAAAACACCCTAATATTTCCTCACATTTATGAAAGTACCCTATAACCTTTGTAAAAATTTTCCTTCACACGTGCCATCCTCGGTTCAATTTCTACAACCAGAATTGATCCGCTATCATCCCTCAAAATGGAACCAACATTGCACATAACCGTGCAATCAGCTGACCAACAACAACCTCCCCAACTTGGCTTGAAGCCATATATCAAGGCACTCTTAACAACTCATAGCACTCTTATTCCAATGATTCCACAATATTATAGTGGGATTAAACTCAAGTCATTTACAAGTTTGTGAATACACAGATCATCTAGCATTGACATTCTCTACTAGCCTCACATTCATTTCCGCATCAGCTGAGTCCATTTTCTTAAGCGTCCCCAAATTCTCAAATTTCAACACATACCCTTCAATTACTCAGGGCGAAATGTAATCTCCGTGAGTTTATGTTGGGCCAGTCAGGAGGACTTGAGGCCGGATCTTTGCCTATGGCTTGAATACCGAGGTGTTGATTGTGTGAGCAAGTGCTTTGAACTTATATGTTCAATAATGTTCTTACTAGCCGTATTGGCGGTGGGATATCCATGTGATGAGAATGCCAGTACTGCGAGGTATATGTATGTGATTTTGGTAGTGACGAAGAATTCTGATGGATAATAGATGAGTTGTTAAGTGTTTATATTCTATTGTGGTCTGATGTGTAGCCTCAAGTTATGAGCGCGTGAAGAATATTCTTCATGTCTCTTAGTTGGAAAATGTATATTTATGTGGCGGTATGAGCTCAGACTCAGAAAACTAATTGGTTGTGTAACGTATATGATGGTGGAAGGGATGTTGAAATATTGAAATGAGGCGAAACAGGTGGGTTATCTCATGTGGAGTGTTATTTCAAGAATTATATCTCAAGTTGAATCAAGTACACACGATAATAATTCCAAAAAAGTGAAGTTTTCCTAAAGGTTCTGCAGTCTCTCGAGAATTAATACAGATGTCTCCGTACCGATCCGCGAGACTCTACTAACCATATCATGACTCATGAGGCCTAGTAACCTAGGCTCTGATACCAACTTGTCACGAACCCAATCCCGGTCATGATGGCGACCGACACAACTGCTAGGCAAGCCTGACCATTTACACTCTCAACCCGAGCATGAAGCTCAGAATAAGTTAAATTGAATATCATTATGGACACCAAAGCTAAAATCTTAACTGATATATGGAAACCAAACTGGATAATCTACCAAAGACCTGGTGGTCATAAGTCTAGAGCATCTAACAATGCAGAGTGACGAGACTCCAAGAATACAAATGTTCAAAACTGCGGAAATAATAATAAGGGAATAGGGAAAAAGTTCGGTCACGTCAGACAGCTACCTCGACAACTCCAACTAACTCTCAAGCTGCAATTATCTCAGCTAAACTTCCACAATACCTGAATCTGCACACATGGTGCAGGGAGTAAAGTGAGTACTTATAACTCAGTAGTAATAAAGAGAGAATAATATATTAGCGATAAGAAAACACGTATGGGCACACCAAAATGCTATAAAAGATAGTACAACCCTTTGAGAAAAACTGAAATACTGTGAAAATCCCCTTAGAAAATCTCAAGATCAGTTCAAAACCTCTTTTACAAAGTCTCTTCTACAAATATCTCTTTTATTTTCACAACCCGGCATATGAATGCTATATCAGACAGAACAAGTCGACTCAGAAGTCTGCCCCTTGGGCACAACACTCCTTAACATATAACACCAGGGTATCTGGTCAACAAGGCAAGTAACAGTATGTAAGCCAAAGATATATGAGTGCTAAATATCATGCCACGTAGTACAAACAGGAGCGAATGCGTGAATGCAGTGCAATGCACATGAGCGCTACGGCACGTAGCTAGATCCATGGGTACCCTGCGCTTACTGGGGGTGTTCCGGAGGGGATCCTAAAGCCATAGCGCTGTAATTCGGCGGCGTGTTGTCCGATCGATATAATATACTACTGCAGCGTGCAGTCCGTAAATATCATATACTACTGCGGCGTGCAGTCCGATCCATACATGTATGTGTATATACTGTTGCAGCGTGCAGTCCGACCCATGCTCAGTCCAGCAATGCACATAAGCCCCTTGGGCAATAGTAAACAGCAGGTCTCAGCTCAAACATCAGTAAAATATCATTTAAGTTTTCAAACCCTCAGGATATCATTCACAAGTATTACTCACCTTGAACCGGTGAAATTCCTCGCTTGCGATGCTTTGCCCCTCAAATTGGCCTCCACGCGCGCGTCAAATCTAAAAAAAATCAGTACGAATATATCATAATATGATAATGGGACATTACACAATCGATAACAATCAAAATATAATAAAAATCTCGAAACTAGCAAAACCCGATCCCTGGGCCCACTTCTCGAAAAATTACAAAACTTATATTACCGGATTCCTCATCTCGCCACGAGTCCGTACATGTCAATAACTCGCAAATCCGAGCTCAAATGACCTATCAAATTCCAATTTGAAATACAAAAACTCAAGCCCTAGCTTTACCCCTTTTTTGATGAATTACAACCAATTTTCATATTAAATCTAACATAATCTCGTGTATTTAGGCTAAGGAACTTACCTTCAATCAGTCCTCCTTGAATCTCTCTTCAATAAGCTCTCTCAAGCTCCAAAATCGCTCAGCAATGGAGGAAAAATAGCATAGGCTCGCTGATGGAATATCAATTAAAACCCTTCTGCTCAGCCGCTCAGGTGCAAATTTACCCTGCGTGAACGCGTTCCAAGACTCACGCGTTCGCGATGACCAAATTATGTTGAACCCAATTAACCTTATGCGAACGCAGCTACCAACCCGCGGACGCGAAGTTCCTCAGTCTCCACCTACGCAAACGCACCCTCTGGCCGCGATCGCGATGAGTAATTACTCATGGTCTCGCATCCGTTCTACGCGACGCGCTACAAACACCGCGAAGGCGATGCTTTACTCCCCAGAACTACGCGAACGTGACATTGAGCTACACAACGTGCTGCCAATTTCCAGGCCTCTCAAATTTACTCTACGCGTTTGACACTCCCCACCCAAACGCAATGAATAAAACTTCTGCAATAAAATAGCTGAAAACCTGCAACACTATAAGTCTATAAATGGTCTGATTGACCACCTGAAACCACCTCGAGGCCCCCAGGACCTCAACCAAAAGCATCAACTCATTCTAATATATTATTTACACTTGGTCCAACCAACGAAACACATACATTAACACAAAAATCATCAAATCTCGACGGATTCAAGCCTAAGTTTTCTTTAAATTTCTGAAACTCGCATTCGATCAAACCTCAACCAAACAATGTCCGAATGACCTGAAAATTTGCAGACATATCCAATATCACCTGGCGAAGCTACTGCAACTCTCGGAAATCCATTACGACCGCCGGATCAAAATCTCACCTATCAACCATAATTCGCCAAAATTCCAACTTCGCCAATTCAAGCCTAATTCTAGACCGGACCTCCAAATTCGATTTCGATCGCACTCCTAAGTCACAAATCATCCCCCGAATCTTAGCGAACATTGGAATTCATATTCGAGCCCTCTAACCACATAGTTTCACTTTTCTAAAATAAGCTTCCTTCTAAGAGGCTTTGTGCCTTCGTTTTCAACCAAAACCAATTCAATTACACCCCGATCGAATCTAATACTGATATTGAAACACGAATCAAAACAATAAGGGGAAAACAGGGTGGTAACTCACGTGACGGCGGGCCGTGTCGTCACAGCTATTGAGCCTGGTGGAATTGATGTTATTCTAGGCATGGATTTGCTACCTCTGTATTATGCTATTCTAGACTGTCATGCTAAGACAGTCACTTTGGCTATGCCAGGTTTTTCGAGGATTGAGTGGTGTGGATATGTCCCTAGTAGAGTGATTTCCTACCTAAAGGCCCAACGTATGGTTGGGAAGAGTTGTCTGTCATATTTAGCCTTTGTGCAGAAGCTGAGGCTCCTAACATTGATTCTATTTCAGTTGTGAGGGAGTTCTTGGATGTGTTTCATGCAGACCTGCCGGGCATGCCATCGAACAGGGACATTGATTCTAGTATTGATTTGGTGCAGGGCACTCTGCCTATTTCCATTACGTCGTATCGTATGGAACCAGCAGAGCTAAAAGAGTTGAAGGAGTAGCTTCAGGAACTTCTAGATAAAGGGTTCATTTAGCCTAATTTGTCACCGTGGGATGCACCTTTTCTATTTGTGAAGAAGAAGGATGGCACACTGAGGATATACATTGATTATATGCAGTTGAACAAAGTAACAGCGAAGAACAAGTATCCCCTGCCTCGTATTGATGATCTATTCGACTAGCTTCAGGGTGCGAGGGTGTTCTCCAAGATTTATCTCCATTCGGGCTATCACCAGTTGAAGTTAAGGAATTTAGATATTCTTAAGACTGCTCTCTGGACTAGATATGGTCACTATTAGCTCCTTTTTATGTCTTTTGGGCTGACCAATGCCCCAACAACGTTCATGCATTTGATGAACAGTGTATTTCGACCTTATCTGGATTCTTTTGTGCTTTTGTTCATTGATAATATTCTGGTGTAATCGCGTAGTCGGGAGGAGCACGCGGAGAATTTGCTAGTGGTATTGCAAAGATTGAGAGAGGAGAAGTTGTATGCAAAGTTCTCCAAGTGTGAGTTTTGGCTAGGTTCAGTGGCTTTCTTAGGGTACGTGGTGCCCAACATTGGTGTTCAGGTTGATCCAAAGAATATAGAGGTAGTGCAGAGGTTGCCTAAACTATCCTCAACCACCGAGATTTGTAGTTTCCTCGGCTTGGTGGGTTATTATCGCTGGCTCATTCAGGGGTTTTCATCTATTGCTTCACCCTTGACCAAGTTGACTCAGAATGGTGCCCTGTTGGTACGGTCGGACAAATGCGAGGAGAGCTTTTAGAAGCTCAAGATAGTTTTGACCACAACTCAAGTATTGGTGTTACCATCAGCTTCAGGTTCTTCTACCATCTATTTTGATGCTTTGAGAGTTGGGATTGGTTGTGTATTGATGTAGGAGAGTAGAGTGATTGCATATGCTTCTCGACAGTTGAAGCCCCATGAGAAGAACTACCCTGTTCATGATTTGTAGTTGGCTGCTATAGTTCATGCTTTGAAGATTTGGAGGCACTATTTATATGGCGTATCTTGTGAGGTATTCATTGATTATAGTAGTCTTCAACATTTATTCATGCAGAAAGATCTAAATTTGCTACAGCGGAGATGGCTGGAGTTATTTAAGGACTATGATATTACCATTATGTACCATCCGGGAAAGGCCAATGTGGTGGCCGACGCCTTGAGACGAAAGGTGGTGAGTATGGGAAGCTTGGCGTACATTACAGCTGGAGAGAGGCGTTTTGCAATTGATGTTCAGGCTTTGGCCAATCAATTTGTGAGATTAGACACTTCGGAGCCCAGTCGGGTATTAGCATGCATGGTTTCTCGATATTCCTTATATGATCGCATTGGAGAGCGCCAGTATGACGATCCATATTTGCTTGTCCTCAAGGACAGAGTTTAGCATGGTGATGCTAGGGATGTGACCATTGGTGATGATGGGGTATTGAGGATATGGGGCCCTATTTGTGTGTCCAATGTAGATGGGCTTAGAGAGTTGATTCTTGAGGATGCCCACAGCTCACTGTATTCCATTCATTCGGGTGTCGCGAAGAAGTACCAGGATTTATGATATCACTATTGGTGGTGGAGAATGAAGAAAGATTGTGGGTTATATATAGCTGGGTGTCTCAAGTGTCAGCAGGTGAAATATGAGCATCAGAGACCGAGTGGTGTGCTTCACAAGATGATTATTCCTGAATGGAAGTGGGAGAGAGTTACTATGGATTTTGTGAGTTGTCTTCCTCGGACCTCGAAGAAGTTTGATTTGATTAGGATGATTGTGGATCGGCTGGCCAAGTTCGCGCACTTCATTCTGGTATGTATTACTTATTCTTCGGAGCGGATGGTAGGGATCTCTATCCAGGAGATTGTTCGGTTGCATGGTGTTCCGGTGTCTATTATTTCAGATAGAGGTACTCAGTTCACTTCCCAGTTTTGGAGGACTTTGCATCGAGAGTTAGGTACGTAGGTAGAGTTGAGCACAATATTTCATCCTCAAATGGATGGACAGTCTGAGCATACCATTCAGATATTGGAGGACATGTTATGCGCCTGTGTTATTGATTTCTGAGGTTCTTGGGCTGAGTTCTTGCCACTTGCAGGGTTTGCCTACAACAACAATTATCAATCAAACATTCAGATGGCACCGTATGAGGCCTTGTATGGGAGGCGATGTAGATCTCTGGTTGGTTGGTTTGAGCCCGCGAGTCTAGACTATAGGGGACAGAGTTGGTTCAAGATGCCATAGAGAAAGTGAAGTTGATTCAGGAGAGACTTCGTACAGCCCACTCGCTTCAGAAGAGTTATGCAGACCGGAAGGTTCGAGATGTGTCTTACATTGTAGCTGAGGAGGTCTTGATGAAGGTTTCGCCAATGAAGGGTGTTATGAGGTTTTGAAAGAAAGGAAAGTTGAGTCCGCGGATTATTGGACCTTTTGAGATACTTAGGAGGATTGGAGAGATGGCCAATATGCTTGCTTTGCCAGCCAGTTTGTCAGGCATTCATCCGGTATTCCATGTTTCAATGCTCCGAAAGTATGTTGGGGACACGTCTCATGTTTTGGATTTCAGCACAGTCTAGTTGGATCATTTGACCTATGATGTGGAGCCAGTGGCTATTTTGGGTTGTCAGGTTCGGAAGTTGAGATCATAATAACATATCTTCGGTGAAGGTGTACTGGAGAGGTCGGCCCGTGAGTAGGCTATCAGGGAGACCGAGTGAGAGATGCGGAGTAGATATCCTTACATATTTGAGGCTTCAGTATGTTTCTTGACCCGCTCGAGGACGAGCGTGTCACAACCCATTTTCCATAATAGGTCATGATTGAGCCCGACACTATCTGTCAGGCCAGCCAACACGGAAGTATATTTAAGTTCTCATTTTACTTTTACATAAACTAGGTATAACAGATTTTGAAAGTTAAAGTGAAGGCCAAGAGTGGTTAATAGTGTGATAAAATAGTTATACAACCCAAAAATAAATGTCTACTAACGTGTGTGCCAGAACCTGGTGTCACAAGCTACGAGCAACTAGAAGAATATACACAATAGAATAATATACTATCTTATTTTCTGAATCAGGATAGACAGAAACAAAAATACAGAGAAAGACTTCTTCGGCTACGGATCAGCATGAAGGGGAAGCAAGCTCAGTAGAAGTCCCAGATGTGCTCACTGATATGCACCAGAATGTTGTCCAGATCCACCTACCTCAAATCCTGTATATTTTAGTACAGAAGCGTAGCATGAGTAGATAAACAACATGTACCTAGTAAGTATCTCGTCTAATCTCGAAGAAGTAGAGACGAGAAGTCGACTCGATATTTACTAAGGTCAAATAATATATATAAATTATAATATGTTCAAATCATGAAAATTACAAGTATCAACAGTTTATGGCAAACGTCATAAGTCAAGTACTTCACTGCATTAAGTTTTAAATTTATTATTTTGGGATATAGAAAAAATAATGCAAGTATAAGCTTCCCACAATTAAATATGCGCACATAGTACCGGGGGACGGACCGAACCAACAGAAAGAAACTGTGCACTTGCCGAGGTTCGAAAACGTGCTTATAGATGTATCTATTCATACCGAGGCGATCGGCTCGATCCACAAATATCAGGCAATATCAAGAATACGCACAGAAGGCACATTTAGAGTCAAGTATGCCATACAATGTTCAACAAGTGTGCAAGTTCTTATATCTTCTTTCAAGTCTCTAACACATCCTAAGTGATCTAATTAGACAATCAATATGGAGACTTTCACAAATAAAGCATGATGTGGGTCATAAACTGCCCGGACAATCAACATAGTAGCAGCTACGCACGGACTCTCGTAACTTGGTGCGTACGTAGTCCCCGCATTTAGCAATAATTATTTGTTCATTAATCCTATGGGGACAATTTTCTCTTCCAAGGTTCGAAAGGATATTCACCTCACTCTGAAGCGCACTTCCAACGTCAAGAACAAGCCCAAACCCGCAATTCGGATCCAATCGATCACAAACAGTTTAAATGAAGAACGAACTAATCAATATAGACTCACTAGATCGAATTCTAGCTATTTAAGCAATTTCCTAACCATTAACACAAGTTTCTTTAATTTCGACCCCGAGCCCACGTATTCGGATTCGGAGATTTTCGAAGGAAGTTGTTCTCCATAACCTAAGGCTCACTAATATATGATATCTAGTTCATTCAAATCCACAGCAATCTCAAGTCAGGTATGAGGGCTTGTTACTCTGCGTATTGTGGAACAAGGTTTCGAAATGACATAGCAAATTACATGATTAAATTTTAGTTTTATTAAAATCCTAGGTCTAGCTCTAACCCTTGATTTTACTAAATTTTTAGTGTTTAATCCACCTAATATTCATCATTTAAGATAAGGATGAAGGGAAATTACTTACCTTACCAAGCTATGTGGAAACCGTCTCTTGGAAGAACCCAAATCGCCTAAGTGTGGAGTGAAAAATGAGAGAATTGGGTTTGAGTTCGTATTAAATGAACTCTTCAGCCCCAGCTACTTTCGCATCATCTAAGCTATTTCAGCTTCTGCGGTCAAAGAACCTCAGGTGCGGTTATGACAGAAGCAGCAACTTCAGTCCTTTTCCAAGTTCTAACTTCATCGACCCTCGCTAGTTTGACGCTCGGGGATCCCTGACCCGCCCGAACATACTGACAAGTTTGAAATCACAAGGAGGACCTAATCGAACCCTCGAAACACTCAAAACAACGCTAAGTCGAGGAATCAAACCCCAAAACCAAATGAATCAAATCATTCAACTTCAAGTTCTTAATTTCCTTCTAACGTGTCAAATCGACCTTAAACAACCAGAGATGACATCAAATTTCACGGGTAAGTCTTAACTAATATTTCGGACATGTACCAAGTTTCGGAACTAAAATTCGAGCCTGATACCTAGGAAATCAATGATTACTTACTTTATTTAATTCCTTAAAACTTCAAGTTAACAATTTCATAGAAGAATTTATTACTCGGGCTAGAGACCTTGGAATTCAATTTCGAGCATACGCCCTGGTTCTATATTTTCCCACGGACCTTCCGGAATAATCAAAGCAGAAACCGGGTCCGTTTCCCAAGAAAGTTTGCCGAAGTCAAACTTGTCCTTTTTAGAAAAACATAAAGAAGCAAATGAGCATATTCTTGCTCAAAACTCTTGTAACTTAAGAACCACCCATCACAGCAAGTAATAATTTAGTTAAAGCAAGTACGGGAAGTTTTAGTTAATGGAACGGGGTTCTAAAATTCAAAATGACCAGTTGGGTCGTTACTTTCTGCATCTCTTAAACAAATGTTCGTCCTCGAACGGACACAGAAACGTACCTGGACTGCAGAATAAGTGGGGATATCTGCTCCGTATGTCCTCCTCGGACTCCCAGGTCGCTTCCTCAACTGCTTGGCCCCTCCACTGGACCCTTACTACAAAAATCCTCTTGGACCTCAACTGGTGATCTTGTCTATCAATAATGGCAACTGGCTCCTCCTCGTAGCCCAATCTCTCATCTAACTGAATGATACTGAAATCCAACACATGTGATAGGTCAGCATGATACTTTTGAAGCATCGATTAATGAAAAACTAGATTAACTCCTGATAGACTGGGAGGTAAGTCAAGCTCATAGGCAGCCTCTCCAACTCGTCTCAACACCTCAAAGGGAAAATAAACCTTGGGCTTAGCTTTCCCTTCTTTCCAAACCTCATAATTCCCTTCATTGGCGAGACTATCAATTGAACCTTCTCGCCAATCATGAATGATACATCACGCGCCTTCTGATCCGCATAGCTTTTCTGCCTAGATTGAGCTGTGCGGAGGCTCTCCAATATACTTTACCCAAGGTATCCTGTACCAAGTAACTTAGCCTCACCAGGCTCAAACCACCAAATAAGAGAATGGTAATGTCGACCATACGATACCTCATACCGGGCCATCTCTATGCTGGACTGATAGTTGTTATTGTATGCAAACTTCGCCAAGGGCAAAAATTGATCCCCATTCCCTCCAAAGTTAATTACACATGCTCTAAGCATATCCTCTAATATCTGAATTGTCCGCTCCGACTGCCCGTCGGTCTGAGGATGGAATGTCGTGCTAAGCTCTACGCGGGTCCCCTACTCACTCTGAACAACTCTCTAGAAATGGGAAGTGAACTGAGGGCCTCTGTCTCATATGATGGAAACTGGCACACCGTGCAGCCTAACTATCTCCCGTATGTAAATCTTAGCATATCTCTCCGCTGTATAAGTAGTCTCCACTGGAATGAAGTGGTCCAACTTGCTCAACCTATCCACAATAACCCATACTAAACCAACCTTCCGCAGAGTCCGCGGAAACCCAACCACGAAATCCCTGGTGATGCGCTCCCACTTCCATTCCGGAATGGGCATCTGCTGAAGTAGGCCACCTGGCCTGTGGTGCTTATTCTTGACCTGCTGGCAAGTCAAATATCTAGATATAAACTCCACTATGTCCTTCTTCATCCTCCGCCACCAGTAGTGCTTCCTCAAGTCACGATACATCTTCGTGACACCCGTATGAATGGAGTACCTCGATTTGTGGGGCTCCTCTAGAATCCTCTCTCTCCAACCATCTACATTAGGAACACATACACGGCCCCGAAGCTGTAATACACCATCATCGCCAATAGAAATATCCATGGCACCTCCCTGGAGTACCATCTCTCTATGAACCGACAAATGTGGATCGTCAAACTGTCGGGCCTTAATCTGCCCTAATACGAAGACTGAGCAATTGCACATGCCAGAAGTCGACAGGGCTCCAAAATGTCCAACCTCACAAGTCTGTTAGCTAAAGACGGTATGTCCAAAGCTTATGGTCTCATCTCAGCAGGGATGAATACCAAGCTACCCATACTATCTGCCTTTGTGCTCAAGGCATTCGCGACCACATTCGCCTTATAAGATAAAGAATGGTAATATAATAATCCGTTAGTAACTCAAGCCACCTGATATGTCTCAAATTAAGATCCCTCTGCTTGAAAAAATTCTACAAGCTGCGATGGTAGGTGTAAACCTCACATGACACCCCATACAAATAATGCCTCAATATCTTAAAAGCATGAACAATCGCCGCCAACTCTAGATCATGCACAGGGTAATTCTTCTCATGAACCTTCAGCTGACGTGATGCATATGCAATAACTTGCCCCTCGTGTATCAATACATAACCCAAGACAACGCGATAAGTGTCAAAATATATGTTTACATCCCTGCACCGGAAGGCAATTCAAGAATTGGTGTTGTAGTTAAAGCAGTCTTGAGCTTCTGGAAGCTCTCCTCACAATCATCGGACCAACAGAATGGAGCACCCTTTTGGTCAATCTGGTCAGAAGTGATGCAATAAATGAAAAGCCCAGCAGAAATCGCTGGTAATAATCTGCTAACCCTAAGAAACTCATGATCTCGGTCGCTGAAGTAGGACGTGGCCAACTCTGAACTGCCTCAATCTTCTTGGAATCCACTTTAATACCCTCTCCTGACACTACATGCCCCAATAATGCCACTGAATCTAGCCAAAATTCACACTTAGAGAACATATCATAAAAGCTTCTGCTCTCGTAAGGTCTGAAACACTACTCTCAAATGCTGCTCGTGCTCTCCCAGGCTACGTGAATATATCAAGATGTCGTCAATGAAGACAATAACAAAAGAATCAATATAAGGCCTGAAAACCCTGTTCATCAAGTCCTTATATGCCGCTGGAGTATTAGTCAAGCAAAAGGACATCACAAAAAACTCATAGTGGCCATATCTAGTCCTGAATGCAGTCTTCGGAACATCTGAACCCCGAGTCTTCAACTGATGATACCCTGACCTCAAATCAATCTTAGAGAACACTAGAGCACCCTGTAGCTGGTCAAACAAATCATCAATACGGGGCAATGGATACTTGTTCTTGATGGTGACTTTGTTCAACTGGCGGTAATCAATGCACATCTGCATAGTCCCATCCTTCTTTTTGATAAATAGCACTGGTGCACCCCAAGGAGATATGTTGGGCCTAACAAACACCTTTGGTAACAACTCCTCCAATTGCGCCTTCAGCTCCTTAGGATCCATATGGTACGATGAGATAGATATAGGCTGGGTGACTGGAGCTAAATCAATACAGAAGTAAATATCACGATCTGGTGGCATGCCAAGAAGATTAGAAGGAAAAACATCAGCATAGAAAAGTACCTGGTCCGTTCATCCTCGAACGAACATAGAAAAGTACCTGGACTGCTGATAAGTTGGAATATCTGCTCCGCATGTCCTACTCGGACTCCCAGGTCGCTTCCTCAACCGCTTGGCCCCTCCACTGGACCCTTACCGCAAAACTTCTCTTGGACCTCAACTGGCGATCTTGTATATCAATAATGGCAATTGGCTCCTCCTCGTAGCCCAAGCTCTCATCTAACTGAATGGTACTGAAATCCAACACATGTAATAGGTTGACATGATACTTCCGAAGCATCGATTAATGAAAAACTAGATGAACTCCTGATAGACTGGGAGGTAAGGCAAGCTCATAGGCAACCTCTCCAACTCGTCTCAACACCTCAAAGGGGCCAATAATCCTTGGGCTTAGCTTTCCCTTCTTTCCAAACCTTATAATTCCCGTCATTGGAGAGACTTTCAAGAGAACCTTCTCGCCAATCATGAATGATACATCACGCGCCTTCTGATCCATATAGCTTTTCTGCCTAGATTGAGTTGTGTGAAGCCTCTCCTGAATAAACTTTACCTTATCCAAGGCATCCTATACCAAATCTGTCCAAAGTAATTTAGCCTCACCAGGCACAAACCACCCAATAGGAGAACGGTAAAGCCGACCGTACAATACCTGATACGGGGCCATCTCTATGCTAGACTGATAGTTGTTATATTCAGCAAACTTCGCCAAGGGCAAGAATTGATTCCACTTCCCTCCAAAGCCAATCCATGCTCTAAGCATATCCTCTAAAATCAGAACTGTCCGCTCCGACCGCCCATCGGTCTGAGGATGGAATGTCGTGCTAAGATCTATGCGGGTCCCCAACTAACTTTGAATAGATCTCCAGAAATAGGAAGTGAATTGAGGGCCATTGTCTCATACGATGGAAACGGGCACATCGTGCAACCTAACTATCTCCTGAATGTAAATCTGAGCATATCTCTCCACTGTATAAGTAGTCGCCAGTAGTCGCCACTGGAATGAAGTGGCCAACTTGGTCAATCTATCCACAATAACCCACACTAAATCAACCTTCCACAAAGTCTGCGACAACCCAACCACGAAATCCATGGCTATGCGCTCCCACTTCCATTCCGGAACGGGCATCTGCTAAAGTAGGACACCTAGACTCTGGTGCTCATACTTGACCTGCTGGAAGTTCAAACGTCTAGCTACATACTCCATGATGTCTTTCTTTATCCTCCGCCACCAGTAATGCTACCTCAAGTCATCTACATTAGAAACACATACACGGCCCTGAAGCTGTAACATACCATCCTCGCCAATAGAAATCTCCATGGTACCTCCCTGGAGTACCATCTCACTTAGAACCGCCAAATGTAGATCGTCAAACTTTCAGTACTTAATCTGCCCCAATATGAAGATTAAGCAACCGCACATGCTAGAACTCGGCTAGGCTCCAAAATGTCCAACCTCACTAGTCTGTTAGCTAAAGACTGTATGTCGAAAGCTAATGGTCTCATCTCAGCAGGGATTAATGCCAGGCTACCCATACTAGGCTCAAGGCATTCGCGACCACATTCGCAATACCTGAATGATAAAGAATGGTAATGTCATAATCCATTAGTAACTCAAGCCACCTGCGCTGTCTCAAATTAAGATCCCTTTGCTTGAACAAATGCTGCAAGCTGCGATGGTAGGTGTAAACCTCACATGACACCCCATACAACTAATGCCTCCATTTCTTAAGAGCATGAACAATCACCGCCAACTCTAGATCGTGCACAGAGAAATTCTTTACATGAACCTTCAGCTGGCGTGAAGCATATGCAATAAATCGCCCTCTGCATAAATACACACCCCAACCAACGCGAGAAGCATAGGAATATACTGTGTACATCACTGCACCAGAAGGCAACACAAGAACTGGTGTTGTAGTCAAAGCCGTCTTGAGCTTCTGGAAGCTCTACTCACAATCATCGGACCAACAGAATGGAGCAACCTTTTGGGTCAATCTGGTCAGAAGTGATAAAATAAATGAAAAGCCTTGCACAAATCGCCCGTAATAATATGCTAACCCCAAGAAACTCCTAATCTCGTTCACTGAAGTAGGACGTGGTCAACTCTAAATTGCCTCAATCTTCTATGGATCCACTTAAATACCCTCTCCTGACACTACATGCCCCAAGAATGCCACTGACTCTAGCCAAAACTCACACTTGGAGAACATATCATAAAGCTTCTGCTCTCGCGAGGTCTGAAGCACTACTCTCAAATGCTGCTCGTGCTTCCCCGGGATACGTGAGTACATCTAGATGTCGTCAATGAAGACAATGATAAAAGAATCAATATAAGGCCTGAACAACCTGTTCATCAAGTCCATTAATGCCGCTAGAGCATTAGTAAAGCCAAAGGACATCACCAGAAATTCATAGTGGCCATAACTAGTCCTGAATGCAGTCTTCGGAACCTCAATCCTGAATCATCAAGTGATGATACCCTGACCTCAAGTCAACTCTTAGAGAACACCCTAGCACCATGCAGCTGGTCAAACAAATGATCAATATGGGGCAATAGATACTTGTTCTTGATAGTGACTTTGTTCAAATGGCTGTAATCAATGCACATATGCATAGTCCCATGCTTCTTTTTCATAAATAACACTAGTGCACCCCAAGGCGATACGCGGGGCCTAACAAACCTCTTTGCTAACAACTCTTCCAATTGATCCTTTAGCTCCTTAGGAGCCATATGGTATGGTTTGATAGACATAGGCTGAGTTCCTGGAGCCAAATCAACACAGAAATCAATATCCCAGTCCGGAGGCATGCGAGGAAGATCATAACGAAACACATCGGCAAACTCTCGGACTACAGGCACTGAATCAATCATCAGGGACTCTACGATGGTGTGTCGCACATAAGCTAAATAAGCCAAACACCCTTTCTCAACCATGCGCCGAACCTTCAGGAAAGAAATAAACCTGCTAGGCGTATCAATTGTGGGATCCCTCCACTCCAATCTCGGCAATCCTGGCATCGCTAGTGAAACAGTCTTGGCATGGAAATCTAAAATGGCGTGGTATGGAGATAACCAATCCATGCCCAGGAATATCTCAAAATCGATCATATCGATCAACGGAATATCTTCTCTAGTCTCAAAACCACAAAAAGTAACCACACAAGACTAGTAGATCCGGTCCACATTCACACCCATAGGAGTGGACGCATGAACAGAAACATCCAAATGCTCAGGAGAAGTGACCGGGAATCGAGAAAACATAGATGACACATATGAATAAGTAGACCCTGGATCAAATAATACTGAATCACCCTTACCGCTGACGACAATAATACTTGTGATGATGACATCTGAGACTAATGCATCTGGCCTGGCTGGAAGAGCATAGAATCTAGCTGGAGCACCAGCTAGCTGGCCTCCACCCGTCTAAGCAATAGCGCGCTAACCTTTACCCGTCTGACCTCTACCAGTCTGTCCTCCACCTCTAGGTGGCTAGGCTGATGGTGCTGGAGTCATGGGTTGCTGTCCCTGCTGCACTGCCTTGCCCTTAAGCTTGGGGCAGGATCTCCTCATATGACCGGGGTCTCCGCACTCAAAACAATACGGTTCGATGACCTACTGCATTGATGACTATCCCTGATGACTCGTAGATCCCGTGGGAGGATCTTGGATAGCCGGGGGACGATATGAACTCTCCGGCATAGCACTGTAGTAGGAACCAGAAGAACCCTAAGGACCTGAATACCCACTGGAGGAATCCTGAATAGCTGGAGGGTAGTAGGAACTCTCTAGCATGGCACTGAAATAGGGGCATGCTGGACCACCCCGGACGGGAGGTGGTGGTGCTGAAGATGGGGGACTACTGGGCTGACCCCTCCCATACTGACCTCTGCCCCTAGCTGGGGCACCTCTGAACTCTCCAAAGAACTTGTCTCTCTTATCATGTTGTATCTGCTCTCTACCCCTCTAGCGATACCCCCTCAATCCGACGAGCAATCTCGACCACAAGCTGATACACTGTACCCCGTCTCCACCTCTCAGGCCATACATACTTGGCTGCAACCCGGCGACAAACCTCTACACCTGATCAAGGTGCTCAAACTGATACAACAGCTCTTCCCTCTTAGAGAGAGGAATATACTTGTCGAGGAACAACTGTACGAACTGACCCCAGGTGATGGCAGGAGAACCGACGGGCCTACCAAGAACATAGGACTACCACCATATACGAGCCTTGACCTCAAGCTGAGAAGTAGTGAAGTCGACTCCATGCGACTCTAATATGCTCATGGTATGCAGTTTGTCCCGACTATTGATGAAGTCCTGAGCATCCTCATGATGCTCACCCCAGAAGACCGGAGGGTGAAGTCTAGTCCATATGTCTAGTAACTTCTGTGGATTGCAATCCAGAGTTGGCCTGGGCTGGTGTGCCACTGCAGCAACTGGCTGAACCCCATATGCGGGTAATGCACTCGGAGTCTTATATACCACAGTTGCATGACCTGGAGACTGAGCAATAGGGGTCTAGGCTCCCCTCCTACCTATGAAGTACTTGGGTCTGCTGAAAATAAACCATCATGAGTCATAGTGTCCATGAACCATAGCATGCGCCCCATGACCTCCTAGAATCCCCGTGCAGTCATGAAATCCCCCGAAGTAGGCACAGCTGTGGGCACCTCGCCCTGCTCCTCGATAATGGGATCCCTAGCAGGATCTGGTAGTGGTGCATCTGTAATATTTCTGGGATGCCCGCGTCCCCTACCACAGGCCGGTGCCCTCCCCTGACCTCTATCTCGTCCTCTACAACAGGGGGAGCAGCTCCTCCCGGGTCTGGAACATCGGCGATACGAGTCCTCACCATCTGTGAGAGAATAGAAGAGGGAAAATTAGTACGCTGACCACTGCATGATAGAAATGTACAAAGAGTAGTATTTTCTAATACCCAATAGTCTCCCAAAGATAAATACAGACGTCTCCATACCGATATACAAGACTCTATCAGGTTTGCCCATAGCTTTGTGAGACCTAAGCGAACTTTGTGCTCTGATACCATGTTGTTACGACCCATTTTACATAATAGGTCATGATGGCGGCTGACACCATCTGTCAGGCCATTCAACGTTGAAGTATATTTAAGTTCTCATATTACTGTTACCAAAAACTAGGTATAACATATTTTCAAAGTAATAGTGAAGGCCAAGAGTGGTAAATAGTGTATTAAAATAATTATACAAACCAAAAATAAATGTCTACTAACATGTGTGCCAGAATCTGATGTCAAAAGCTACGAGAAACTAGTAGAATATACACAAAAGAATAATATACTATCCTACTATCTAATCAGGATATATAGAAACAAAAATACAGAGAAATACTTCTTCGGTTGCGGATCAACATGAAGGGGAAACAACTCACTGTAGAAGACCCAGATGTGCTCACTGATACGCACCAGAATGATGTACAGATCCACCTGACTCAAATCCTGTACATTTAAGTTCAGAAGCATAGCATGAGTAGATAAACAACATATACCCAGTAAGTTTCCCGTCTAATCTCGAAGAAGTAGAGATGAGAAGTCGAATTGATACATACTAAGGTCAAATAATATATATAATTATAATGTGTTCAAATCATGGAAATTACAAGTATCAAAAGTTTATGGAAGGTGGCATAAGTCAAGTAATTCACTGCATTAAGTTTATAAATTAGCATTTTAGGATATAGCAAAGGAAAGCAAGTATAAGCATCCCCACAATTAAATATGCGCACATAGTACCGAGGCGACGGCCCGAACCAATAGAAAGAAACTGTGCACTTGCTGAGGGTCGGCGACGCACCAATAGATGAATCTATTCATACCGAGGCGATCGCCGTGATCCAAAAATATCAGGCAATATCAAGAATATGCACAAAAGGCACATTTAGAGTCAAGTAGACCTTACAATGTTCAACAAGTGTGCAAGTTGATTTTATCTTCTTTCAAGTCTCTAACACATCCTATGTGATCTCATTAGACAATTAATATGAAGAGTTTCACAAATAAAGCGTGATGTGGGTCTTAAACTACCCGAACAATCAACATAGTAGTAGCTACGCACGAACTCTCGTCACTTGGTGAGTATGTAGCCCCGCATTTAGCAATAATTATTTGTTCACTAATCCTAAGGGGACAATTCCCTCTTACAAGGTTAGAAAGGAGACTCACCTCGCTCCGAAGCACACTTCCAACGTCAAGAACAAGCCTAAACCTGCAATTCAGAGCCAATCGATCACAAACTAGTTAAATGAAGTAAGAATTAGTCAATATACACTCACAATATCGAATTCTAGCTATTTAAGTAATTTTCTAACCATTAAAAAGTTTCCTAAATTCCCACTCCGGGCCCATGTGCCCGGATTCCGAGATTTTTCGAAGAAATTTGTTCTCTATAACCTAACGATCACTAATATATGATTTCTATTTCATTACATAGCAAATTACTTGATTAAATATTAGTTTTATTAAAACCCTAGGTCTAGCTCTAACCCTTGATTTTACTCACTTTTTAGTGTTTAATCTACCTAATATACATGTATTTAAGTTAAGGATAAAGGGAAATTAGTTACCTTGCCAAGCTATGTGGAAACCCTATCTTGGAAGAACCTAAATCTCCTAAGTGTGAAGTGAAAATTGAGAGAATTGGGTTTGAGTTAAAAAAAAGGCCAAGGAAGTTGTTTGTTTGGATTAAGCTCGAAAAGAAAGTAACCGCTCTGACGATTTACAGTTACGCTCGGCGCACAATTGCAAGGTTTGCGATTGTCACTCGAGTAAATGGTACGTCACCAGAAAATGTTGCATGGCACTGTTCTGTAGAAGGAGAAGCTAATTACTCTAGAGAATGGCGTTCAGAAGGAATTATCACCTCTAACTTTTGGTAATTTTCTACCACATAAGTATCAATTGATTGAGGAAGGAGATGAATTGAGTAGCTCAGAGGATGAAATCCAGTTAAAGGCAATGAAAATGGAAGAACAATTGAATTCAACAAACTCCAGTATTGAGAAGCTAGTGGATCGGAGAAGCCTACGCCTACAGCAGTTGATGTTATTCGTGGAAGTCGTAGTTTACAAATGGGTAAATCACTTTCATATGTGCCTCCAGTTGATAGAGAAGGTAAGAAAGTGGTTAAACTATGTGCAGATGATTTGAAATCACAAGAGAAATATTGGAAAACTGCTCTGATAGGATATGTGATTGGATAAAATCCGTATGAAAAGGCTATGGAGAATTATGTGCTTAATGTGTGCAATTTTGTTACAAAGCCTAAGATCCTTATGCATGCTGATGGGTACTGTATTTTTTGATATAATTCCATAGCGGGTAGGGATCTAGTACTGCAATCTGGACCTTACACATTCAGAAACAAGCCTATGGTGCTTAGAGTCTGGGAAATTGACCTCACTTTCAACAAAGATATGCTAAGCACAATTCCAGTGTGGGTGAGGTTCCCAGGGCAGCCGGTGGGATTTTGGTCTCCTGAATCACTAAGTAAGATGGCTAGTGCTATTGGTAAGCCATTAAACACTGATCGATTTACTGCTCATTATGAGAAAATTTCCTATGCTAGAGTATTAGTAGAAGTGGATGCTGCTCATATACTCCCTGATCAAATTGAAGTAGAAGCTCCTTATGGCCAAATGATTCAAGACATTGAGTATGATTGGAAACCTAGCGTTTGTAATGAATGTCTGAGATTTGGACATGACTCAACGGATTGCTAGTATAATGTAACAGAGTAGAAGAAGCAAGATCAAGTGGAAGAAGGTGAAGGAGAGGAAAGGGGGAGAAGGCAGAGGAAAAGGAAAAAGAGGCAGGGGAAGATCATAAAACAAACTTTGATTTTTATGCAAAACCAAGAGAATGAAGATGATCAACCTACAAAAGACATTGTGGAAATACAATGTCTGAACAGAACAACAGAAAAAAACAGGAGGAAGTGTTGTCTAGAGATGATTCAAAAAGGGAAAGCAACAATGCTGACATTGTGATAATGAATGCAAGAAGGGAAGGACAGAATGCTGTAGGGCCATCCCTCACTCATCGCCTTCCAGCTTAGAGTTCTTCTCATGCCCTGTCTGTTCAGGTTTCTTCCGTGCCGAGTGCATATCAGCTAGTCACTCCGGTGCGAGGGGTTCCCTTCAGTCCCATCCAGCACCTAGGGAGCTATTATAAGTATAGAGGGTTTGGACACATGTGGAGGCAGTGTCCTCGCCGTGCTTCAAAGATAAACAGGAGAAAGTTTACAGTAAGATTGGAAATACAAGGCTGGGATGAATAGAAGGCTAAGGGAGAGTTCTTCAGAATTTTTCTAAAATTTTCCAATGCCTTCTCCGTAAAATTGAGTGTCTTTATATAGACCTCCAATGATAAAGAAAAGAAACTTCTTTCCTACAAGTGGACGGCTCATAATCGGCCGACAATATTAAATGGGAGGTGGGGACCTCTAGACAATTTTGTCAAAAGATGTGGGTCCTTAGATAACTAGAAAAATCCACCGACACTATTAATTAGTGGGGTTTGCTTTTGAAAAGAAATGTAGCGTGCTGTGTACAATTATTGACAGCACTTACATAACATCAAGTGGGCATCCCCACCATTCACAGGTAATTACAGCTGTACCCAAACCAGTTCCTTTTAGAATAGTATTCTCGTCCTTGGGGAAAATAATTCCGTTTCTTTGAAACTCTATTTTCCCAGAGATAAGATATCCTATTCATAACACGCTTCTAGGTAGGCCTGCGCTATACCCTGTGGATCACACATATCTCCATTAGAGGAATCTCCTGATGATCCAGCTGCTTCAATGAGCTGTAGTAAAGCTGCTTCATCTTGTTTGTCGTGGTCAAGAAATCTTCCACCAATCGTAAAACCACCTAGGAATAGTGGCTTTGGTCAAATCTGAACTGTACTTAACAAACCAGGTGTGGGTAGGTCTGAGATACATGAAGTTATACCAGGCTTGTTTGTAGGTATACCAGTTAAAAGTTTGAGGTTTATGGCGCATACTCAAAGGTATGGGAGTAAGAAGATGGTCTACCTGCCATTCAAATGGGGAAAGAATTCGCCTAATGGTGAACTGGGAGTAGAGGATGAAATCTGGGTTCTTCTCAGAATATACATGCTCAATTTCATTCGAATCTGTATCTACTAGAATGGTCTCATAGTACAAACGGGTATGCAGGGGGTATGAACTATCGCCATAGTTCGAATTAAGGTAGCAAGGTTTGACTAAGTCTTGAACCCTACCGAACTCGTATTCTTTGTCCAAGGCGAGGATAGGAAATACCTTGGAAGTTAGATACTCAAAAGACTCTGGGGTCGAAGATGAACCAGTTTGCTCTTTGGGTTGGACTTTCGGGTCAACCGCTTGGGCAAAGGACTCAGGAATTTTCATTTCATAGGAGGTTTTGGTTTGGACCTTAGAGGTGGATCCAGAAGATGCTACAGGTTGTGGGCCTGGTAAGGCTTCAGGTTTTGAGGCCTGGAGTTGGACTAGTATTTTTTGGGAGATTTCCTAAAACAGTAAATTTATTTGGGCTTTGGGCCGGACTAGGAAGAGGAGGAAAGGAAGGCCTCAATTGGGTCAAGTTAAGAGGAACGAAAGGTCTGACCGTATTGGCCTGCCTTTCAGGAAGAACATTTTTGAAAGGTGAATTAGGTCTTGAGGGCTTCATGACCCTGCAGGAATTCAGGGGTTAAGAAATCAGGAAGGGAGTTATTTTCTCCTTTAATATATTCAATTTTAAAATCAAAGCTAGATAGTAGAGCTTGCCATCTAGCAAATATTTATTTTGAAACCAAATTCTTAACGTCTTTAAATAAAATTTCTTTCGCAGATTTGCAATCTACACGAAGTAAAAAAAGGTTTGTTAACCAAATCATCTTGAAACTTTGTGATACATAGCACTATAGATAAAACTTCCTTTTTACTGTGCTATATTTTCTTTGAGCAGTGTTCCAGACTCCAAAAGTAAATATAACTAACTGTTCACCTTTTTCAGGACTAATACATTCCACCATAACTAAGGTCAGAAGCATCAGTTTCAACAATCATGAAAGCTTCTGGGTTAGGGATACCAAGACAAGGAAGATTTTTAACTATCTTTTTAATTTTTATAACAGCTTCAGTTTGCTCATCACTCCAAGGTGAGGGATTCTTCCTAAGTCTTTTATAAAGAGGTTCACAGACCTGCCTAATATTAGGGATAAAATCAGCCACGTAATTTAGGCTTCCTAGAAACCGTTGAAGCTGAGTTTTATCATTAATCTCATTAGGGAACTTGTCGGAGAACTCCATGGCTCGACATATAGGTTTATGACTACCCTGGTATAAGTCATGGCCTAAAAATCTAATGGTAGTTTGGAAAAGCTTAATCTTTTTAGCACTGACCACCAGACCATTATGCTTAACCACATTGAAAAATGTATTAAGATGCTTAAAATGAGAATCTATGTCCTCAGAGAAAATCAATACGTCATCAATATAAACTATAGACATATAAGAATAAGGATTGAAAATATTATTCATAATATTCTGAAACTCAGAAGGACCATTTTTCAATCCAAATGGCATGACATTCCATTCATAATATCCATAAGGGACATTGAATGCTGTCTTATACCTATCTTCATTCTTAATCTGGATTTGCCAGAAACCCGATGTTATATCGAACTTACTATAAAGGTTTGCTTTGTAAGTCCGTTTAAGAAGATCCCTTTTGTTGGGGATTGAATGACGGATTCATTTTAGGACAGAGTTTAGAGGCTTATAATTTATTACAAGCCTTGGAGCACCCCTCTCCTTTTCTGCACTGTTATTTACATAAAAGGCAGAGCAACTCCAGGGAGAGTTAGAGGGACGGATTATACCATTTTCCAGTAAATGTGTAATCTCAGTTTTGCAAGTCTCCAACATTTCTTGGTTCATTTGAATAGGTCTTGCCTTTGTAGGGATGGACCTTTCATCAAAATTATCAATGTATGGGAGTGCAACAGAATGCCTTTTAATATTCCAAAATGCAGTAGGCAGATTTGAACAAACTTCCATTTCAAATTTTTGTTGAAGAGAATTGATTTTAGCCACCATTTCTGGGGGTTTTAAAGCTTGTTTAATTTTTTCAATTTTTATTTCTTCTCTAAGAAAAGAAATATGATTAGAAAGGCGATCAATTTTAAAAACAGTTTTATTTTTTACAACAAACTTTCTTCAGGAGAAAGAAATTTAACAAATGGAAAAAATACCTTTTGACCAAGGATACAAGCATGAATGCCATCTAAATCATCAGTATATGGTTTTAACTGATATATGAAAGGCAAACCAAGAAGGATATCTTCATTAATATTTTCAGTAATAACAAAATCGTTTGTAAAGCAAATGTTATTATTACAAATATGTGCTTTAGATAATTTATAATCTATTTTCATCCGCTCTCCAGTTGCGGAATATAAACGAGTAGTACCTTTTTCAAGGTACTTGAGAGGAATAAGGCCTTTCACAATACAATTGCGATCAGCTCCACTATCAAATAATGCAATTTTGTTAAGCACGAAGTCTTTAGCAATCACTAATTTAATAGGGATATGCTAACTGGGTGGATACAAAAGGACCAGCAGGACTGGCTTCCTTCAGAAGACCGGGATCAATTAATTCTCCAGGGAAGTTAGAACTAGGTTCTAGTACAGAAACAAATTTTCCTTTATCTGTTGCAGGAACTTCTCTAAGGACTTGAGAAGTAAGGGCCTCAATCTCAATCTTATCAAGACGAGATTTCATATTTCTGACTTCCTGCTTAAGGGAATTCATTTCTACACGTAAGTCCGAAACGGAGGGCTCGGCAGATTTATCGAACCTAGAGAAAACTTGTTTCATACTAAAAGGTTCTATGATCTTAGAATGAGAAGATTTCTTTTGGTCTGAACTAAGGATGATCTTCTTAAGTTCAGGAAGGTACCTGGTTCTAGACTCATCATCCTTGATGTGGTCAATGATATCAAAGAGAAATTCTTTCGAGTCATCAATAATCGTACTAATGGTATTTGAATTACAATCACAGAAAATACCTTCGCACGATCCTTCACAAGAGTCATCCTGTTCTGATTGACTCTCATCAGTCTCGTAGGCGACGTTGATATTCTCTTCTTCACTATATTCGTCCGAAGAGGTATCATCAGAGGCAGAATCACTCTCTTGGAGGATAGAAAAGAGTTTCTCTTTAGTATTCATCTAATCCTAGGAGATTAATTTTCTTCTTCTTCTTAGAAGACTTACACTGGTTGGCTCTATGTCCAGACTTACCACAGTTCCAACATACATCCTCTTTTACGGGAAGGTGTATGCTTCCTGAATTTCTTCTTGGGTTGGTCTGACCTATCCTTAGAAGTAGTCTTTCTATGTTTCCTAGATTTATAGACTTCTTAGAGTTCTTCTTGGCCACCTTTGAAGGGAGAGGATCTACATTACCGAATCCAAAATCTCGGCAAAAACTGCCTAGTTCGGCTCTATAGGTCATCCTATCTTTCTAAAGGTGACTTTTGAGCTTAAGGTCAGTACACAGTTCTAAAGCTGTGGTATTAATGAGGCTAATAATGTCTTCATAGGTCATCTGGTCGTAGGGCACCTTACTACCGCACCTATCTCTGATTTTTTATCTAACCTTTTCGGCAAAAAAAGGGGGAAGACCACTAATGAATCTGTCTTTCAAGATGTCACTATTACAGTCGGGTCTGGTCATAATCTTAACCATAAACTGATCCTTATACCACCTAAAGTCACTTAATTTAGGACATCCAAGGTTATTAAGGATTTCTAGACTCCTATCTTGGAAGAGTTTTGGCTCACCTACAAAGTGTTAGCAATGTGGTAGAGCAGAGTGGCACACGCATCCTCACGAGTCTCAGATTCTTGAGTTTCCATACCACTGTAAGTTTTAATAGTGGTAATGATCGTGGTTGCATTGAGGATATGATGCTTAAGTTCTTCGGTGACATAATTATCCCACCAGTACCTAAGCATTCCGATAAAGCCAGGTGTGATCATAGCAGCTGCTTCTTTATCGGAGGAATTACGCAGCTTATAGCTGGTAATGCAAACACCCATTTCGTGAAGGACTCGATAGATTTGATGTTCAGCTAATCCATCAATATTCCATTCAACTATGCCTCGACCATCATGAGATGATTGAGATTGGAAACCATCTTAATCATACTGAGTATCAGGAAAAGAAGGGCGATTATAATAATTTCTCCGAATAGGATATCGGTCAGAAAGTTTATGAAGAGAGTTACCAGAAAGATTTTGGGTACTCTCGGCAGTGGAAGCTTTATTTTCCTTGGTTGAAGGAGAGTCGGAAACTGTAGATGCTTTAGCCTTACTTTTGTCAGAAACGTGAAAGTGGGCTAATTTTTCGGTGATGCGTTCAAGTAGCTTACCAGAAACGGCAATATCGTTGCTGAGCTTGGGAAATAATTCACGACGAAATTCAGGAGGCTTGAATATAGGATTAGGCTCTATCGTACTACTAGTACTAGGCATAGGGGCACTTAAACTAGGGGCTGAAAAAACCAACTTAGGGTTTGTTTCTTCAATTTGTAAAGAAACATATGCAACAATTTATTGGTGTAATTGTTCTGTTCGACAATCTTATCAAAATCTGCATTAGAGGGCAAGCTCGCAGGATTACTACTTTTGAGCTTGAAAGGAGACGCAGGAATAAGAATATTGGAATGAGGAATTTTAATTCCCTCGAGCGGGGGAGTGACAGACTCTACAACCTTGCTGGATTGAGTATACCACTTATTAACAAGGACTTGTAATGACTCATTTTGGTCATCTAACTTTCCAGTGATTTCAAACCATCTAAAGAATTCGATATCACACTTTAAACGTTTCATATCGGAAATCCATTGTATTCCAAAAAGAGCCTGCTGACTCTGAGAATAGGTAGTACTATACCATTTGACTTTCAACCTATTTTTAGGTCAAGCCAGAGTTTTTTCAAAGAAGCAAGATCAGGGGTATAATCCTCATCTGTAGTAATAACACCCAATCCAGGGTCTGAATATTGCCTTGGAGGCTCCATATCAGACGCTGTGGGACTAGAAGGTTCCTGGACCTGAGGTTTATAAAACACTTTTGGGATTTCTCCTGAAAAATCTACACCATCAACTTGACTTTTGTCAGCTGACCTAAAAGAATACGAACGGTTAAATACTCCTTCTGGGGGCTTTGAAGAAGTAGAAACCGCGGTGAAACTTCTGCGAGGTCGGGAGTCCAGAAATTTAAGATCTACCGAACAATCGGAATTTTGAATGATATGCTCAATCTGACGCTAGTCAGTGTGAGAGGAAACAGGTTGGGTAATAGCCTCGAAATGCCAATCTGTATTGACGAGGAGGTCATTCCACTTGAGAAGGCGAGGAACAAAGACGGTACTATGTTCATGGTTAGCTTCCACTAACATAGTCACACCGTTGGTACTCTCTATCCTAGCTCTAGGAGCAAGAGTAGTTGCCATCAACCTGTAATAGACTCGATATATAACAGCTAATTCACGAGTTTCGGATTTGGTGTTCATATTAAGAGTTTTAATATTAAGAGTTAATGTATCTAACACATTAGGATCATTAATATCAACAGAGAAATTAGGATAGCAGTTGAAATAAACAGGGCCACCTGCTAAATTACTTTCAAGAGCTCCTAATAAAGAATCATCAAAATTAAGAAAACGTGCATCACGTAATAGTGCACAAACAGGAATATTAAGTCCTTTTCTAAACAAAGGCTTAACAGCAACTTGAACAAGACCAATATGCAAGTAATTAAAATTAGATTTATATCTAATTATATCTTGCTCATTTAACAATTTTATAACTTCTAAAGAGTTATTAATAGCAACAGTTGATTCACATGTTTTAATATTATGCTTTTTAATAAAATTAAAATGACCTATATGGTATATTTTATGAAAAGGTTCTTCTGGGATACCCCAGTTATCCAAATTAGACTCAGTTAATGCAATCTGAGAAGCACGAGATATTAAGTTAACAGTATTCAAAATATTTTGATTCATTTCAAAAATTACTCTCCTAATGCAAAGCAACGTATCCAAACAATATAATCAGATTATGCAAATACAAGAATTATGAAAGCCAAATTATTAATAGGTTTTGGATCTAATTATCAAGGGTTCATATGGATCTACATGTTCTTTTGGCATTACCTCTTCTCTCTCTAGAGTTATCTTGGCTACGGGAACACCTAAAGGTCTCAACAAAACGCCTAACTCGGCTTACAAGGACCACAGGGATAGGCTGCCAACGTATGCTCCGGGGATTACTCGGATACCTCACACACTTAGAGAGAAATAAGAACCTCACACAAAGTAGATCAAATATAAAACAAGATAAAAAGATTCAACACTGATAAATAATTTAAGCATATTACTTCAAGTATTCAGCAAAATAACTTAGTCATGGATTTGTTTTGCAAAAGCATTGAGCTCCGGACAGTATATGTGTTTAGTTGCTCATGTTAAACACATAAACAACCATCATGGCTCTGATATTGTTGTATTAACTTTATGGGTTGCTGGTGCTGGAGTCATGGGTTGCTGCCCCTGCTGCACTTCCTTGCCCTTAAGCTTGGGGCAGGATCTCCTCATATGACCGGGGTCTCCGCACTCAAAACAGTACGGTTCGATGACCTACTGCATTGATGACTATCCCTGATGACTCGTAGATCCCGTGGGAGGATCCTGGATAGCCGGGGGACGATATGAACTCTCCGGCACTGTAGTAGGAACCAGAAGAACCCTAAGGACCTGAATACCCACTGGAGGAATCCTGAATAGCTGGCGGTAAGTAAGAACTCTGTAGCATGGCACTGAAATAGGGGCATGCTGGAGCACCCCGGACGGGAGGTGGTGGTGCTGAAGATGGGGGACTACTGGGCTGACCCGTCCCATACTGACCTCTGCCCCTAGCTGGGGCACCTCTGAACTCTCCAAAGAACTAGTCTCTCTTGTCATGCTGTATCTGCTCTCTACCCCTCTAGCGATACTCCCTCAATGCGACGAGCAATCTCGACCACAAGCTGATACTCTGTACCCATCTCCACCTCTCAGGCCTTACATACTTGGCTGCAACACGGCGACAAACCTCTACACCTGATCAAGGTGCTCAAACTGATACAACAGCTCTTCCCTCTTAGAGAGAGGAATATACTTGTCGAGGAATAACTGTACGAACTGACCCCAGGTGATGGGAGGAGAACCGACGGGCCTACCAAGAACATAGGACTACCACCATATACGAGCCTTGACCTCAAGCTGAGAAGTAGTGAAGTCGACTCCATGCGACACCAATATCCTCATGGTATGCAGTTTGTCCCGCCTATTGATGAAGTCTTGAGCATCCTCATGATGCTCACCCCTGAAGACTGGAGGGTGAAGTCTAGTCCATATGTCTAGTAACTTCTGTGGATTGCAATCCAGAGTTGGCTTGGGCTGGTGTGCCACTGCAGCAACTGGCTGAACCCCATATGCGGGTAATGCACTCGGAGTGTGAAATACCGCAGTTGCATGACCTGGAGACTGAGCAATAGGGGTCTGGGCTCCCCTCCTACCTATAAAGTAGTTGGGTCTGCTGAAAATAAACCATCATGAGTCAAAGTGTCCATGAACCATAGCATGCGCCCCATGACCTCCTAGAATCCCGGTGCAGTCATGAAATCCCCCGAAGTAGGCACAGCTGTGGGCACCTCGCCCTGCTCCTCGATAATGGGATCCCTAGCAGGATCTGGTAGTGGTGCATCTGTAATATCTCTGGGATGCCCGCGTCCCCTACCACAGGCCGGTGCCCTCCCCTGACCTCTATCTCGTCCTCTACAATAGGGGGACCAGCTCCTTCCGGGTCCGGAACATCGGCGATACGAGTCCTCACCATCTGTGAGAGAAAAAAAGAGGGAAAATTAGTACACTGACCACTGGATGATAGAAATGTATAAAGAGTAGTATTTTCTAATACCCTATAGTCTCCCAAAGATAAATACAGACGTCTCCATACCGATCTAGAAGACTCTATCAGGTTTGCCCATAGCTTTGTGAGACCTAGGCGAACCTAGTGCTCTGATACCATGTTGTTGCGATCCATTTTCCATAATAGGTCATGATGGCGCCTGACACCATCTGTCAGGCCAACCAACGTTGAAGTATATTTAAGTTCTCATATTACTGTTACCAAAAACTAGGTATAACATGTTTTCAAAGTTAAAGTGAAGGCCAAGAGTGGTAAATAGTGTATTAAAATAGTACATGTGTGCCAGAACCTGATGTCAAAAGCTACGAGAAACTAGTAGAATATACACAAAAGAATAATATACTATCCTACTATCTGAATCAGGATATATAGAAACAAAAATACAGAGAAATACTTCTTCGGTTGCGGATCAACATGAAGGGGAAACAACTCACTGTAGAAGTCCCAGATGTGCTCACTGATACGCACCAGAATGATGTACAGATCCACCTGACTCAAATCATGTACATTTAAGTTCAGAAGCATAGCATGAGTAGATAAACAACATATACCCAGTAAGTATCCCGTCTAATCTGGAAGAAGTAGAGATGAGAAGTCGAATCGATACTTATAAAGGTCAAATAATATCTATAATTATAATGTGTTCAAATCATGGAAATTACAAGTATCAACAGTATATGGAAGGTGGCATAAGTCAAGTAATTCACTGCATTAAGTTTATAATTTAGCATTTAGGGATATAGCAAAGGAAAGCAAGTATAAGCATCCCCACAATTAAATATGCGCACATAGTACCGAGGCGACGGCCCGAACCAGTAGAAAGAAACTGTGCACTTGCTGAGGGTCGGCGACGCACCAATAGATGAATCTATTCATACCGAGGCGATCGCCGCGATCCAAAAATATTAGGCAATATCAAGAATATGCACAAAAGGCACATTTAGAGTCAAGTATGCCTTACAATGTTCAACAAGTGTGCAAGTTGATTTTATGTTCTTTCAAGTCTCTAACACATCCTAAGTGATCTCATTAGACAATTAGTATGAAGACTTTCACAAATAAAGCGTGATGTGGGTCCTAAACTACCCGAACAATCAACATAGTAGTAGCTACGCACAAACTCTCGTCACTTGGTGAGTATGTAGCCCCCGCATTTAGCAATAATTATTTGTTCACTAATCCTATGGGGACAATTCCCTCTTACAAGGTTAGAAAGGAGACTCACCTCGCTCCGAAGCACACTTCCAACGTCAAGAACAAGCCTAAACCTGCAATTCAGAGCCAATCAATCACAAAGTAGTTAAATGAAGTAAGAACTAGTCAATATACACTCACAATATCGAATTCTAGCTATTTATGTAATTTTCTAACGATTAAAAAAGTTCCCTAAATTCCCACTCCGGGCCCATGTGCCCGGATTCCGAGATTTTTCGAAGAAATTTGTTCTCTATAACCTAACGATCACTAATATATGATTTCTATTTCATTACACAGCAAATTACTTGATTAAATATTAGTTTTATTAAAACCCTAGGTCTAGCTTTAACCCTTGATTTTACTCACTTTTTGGTGTTTAATCTACCTAATATACATGTATTTAAGCTAAGGATAAAGGGAAATTACTTACCTTGCCAAGCTATGTGGAAACCCTATCTTGGAAGAACCTAAATCTCCTAAGTGTGAAGTGAAAATTGAGAGAATTGGGTTTGAGTTAAAAAAAAGGCCAAGGAAGTTGTTTGTTTGGATTAAGCTCGAAAAGAAAGTAACCGCTCTGGCGATTTACAGTTACGCTCGGCGCACAATTGCAAGGTTTGCGATTGTCACTCGAGTAAATGGTACGTCACCAGAAAATATTGCATGGCACTGTTCTGTAGAAGGAGAAGCTAATTACTCTAGAGAATGGCGTTCAGAAGGAATTATCACCTCTAACCTTTGGTAATTTTCCACCACAGAAGTATCAATTGATTGAGGAAGGAGATGAATTGAGTAGCTCAGAGGATGAAATCCAGTTAAAGGCAATGAAAATGGAAGAACAATTGAATTCAACAAACTCCAGTATTCAGAAGCTAGTGGATCGGAGAAGACTACGCCTACAGCAGTTGATGTTATTCGTGGAAGTCGTAGCTTACAAATGGGTAAATCACTTTCATATGTGCCTCCAGTTGATAGAGAAGGTAAGAAAGTGGTTAAACTATGTGCAGATGATTTGAAATCACAAGAGAAATATTGGAAAACTGCTCTGATAGGATATGTGATTGGGTAAAATCCGTATGAAAAGGCTATGGAGAATTATGTGCTTAATGTGTGCAATTTTGTTACAAAGCCTAAGATCCTTATGCATGCTGATGGGTACTGTATTTTTTTATTTAATTCCGTAGAGGGTAGGGATCTAGTACTGCAGTCTGGACCTTACACATTCAGAAACAAGCCTATGGTGCTTAGAGTCTGGGAAATTGACTTAACTTTCAACAAAGATGTGCTAAGCACAATTCCAGTGTGAGTGAGGTTCCCAGGGCAGCCGATGGGATTTTGGTCTACTAAATCACTAAGTAAGATGGCTAGTGCTATTGGTAAGCCATTAAACACTGATCGATTTACTGCTCATTATGAGAAAATTTCCTATGCTAGAGTATTAGTAGAAGTGGATGCTGCTCATAAAATCCCTGATCAAATTGAAGTAGAAGCTCCTTATGGCCAAATGATTCAAGACATTGAGTATGATTGGAAACCTAACTTTTGTAATGAATGTCTGAGATTTGGACATGACTCAACGGATTGCTAGTATAATGTGACAGAGTAGAAGAAGCAAGATCAAGTGGAAGAAGGTGAAGGAGAGGAAAGGGGGAGAAGGCAGAGGAAAAGGAAAAAGAGGCAGGGGAAGATCATAAAACAAACTTTGATTGTTATTCAAAACCATGATCAACCTACAAAAGACATTGTGGAAATACAATGTCTGAACAGAACAACAGAAAAAAACAGGAGGAAATGTAATGTCTAGAGATGATTCAAAAAGGGAAAGCAGCAATGCTGACATTGTGATAATGAATGCAAGAAGGGAAGGACAGAATGCTGTAGGGCCATCCCTCACTCATCGCCTTCCAGCTTCGAGTTCTTCGCATGCCCTGTCTGTTCAGGGTTCTTCCGTGCCGAGTGCATATCAGCAACTCACTCCGGTGTGAGGGGTTCCGTTCAGTCCCATTCTCCAGCACCTGGGGAGCTATTATAAGTATAGAGGGTTTGGACACATGTGGAGGCAGTGTCCTCGCCGTGCTGCCAGTTCATCACAACAGTGGGGTCAGCCCATGTCTTCTGCACCAGTTTCTTCAGCACCCGCCTAGTCAGCTAGCAGTGGGGTCCAGGAAGCTAGGGGTTACCCCAGGGGTGGATGCCTATCGGGTGGTGGCCAGGCTTGATTTTATGTTATCCCAAACAGGATAGATGCCCTTGCGTGAGATGCTTTTATCACATGTATTATCTCAGACTGCCACAGAGATGCCTCTGTCTTATTTGATCCCGGTTCCACCTATTTTTATGTGTCTTTATATTCTGCTCATCATTTGGGTATGGCCCGATGGTCTCTTTCTTTACCTGTTCATGTATCTACCACGGTGGGCGATACTATTATTGTCGACCATGTGTATCGGTCTTGTATTGTGACTATTAAGGGTCTGGAGACCCGAGTTGATTTATTGCTATTGTCATGACCCCAATCCCGTTTGTGATGGCGCCCAACACAACTGCTAGGCAAGCTCGACCATTTACACTCTCAACCCGAGCATGAAGCTCAAAGTCAGTTAATTGAATATAATGATCGACAATAAAGCTAAAATCATAACTAATATATGGAAACCAAACTGGATAATCTCCCAAAGACCTAGGGTCATGAGTCTAGAGCCTCTAACAATGAAGAGTAACGAGACTCCAATAATACAAATGTTCAAAATTGCGGAAATAATAATAAGGGAATAGGGTCATGACCTATCAAATTCCAATTTGAAATACAAAAACTCAAGCCTTAGCTTTACCCCTTGTTTGATGAATTTCAACCAATTTTCATGTTAAATCTAACATAATGTCGTATATTTAGGCTAAGGAACTTACCTTCAATCAATCCTCCTTGAATCCCTCTTAAATTAGCTGTCTCAAGCTCCAAAATCTCATAACAATGGAGGAAAAATAAAATAGGCTCGCGGATGGAATATCAATTAAAACCCTTCTGCTCAAGTGCAAATTTACCCTATGCGAACGCGTTCCAAGACTCACACGTTCGCGATGACCAAATTATGTTTACCCCAATTAACTTTACGCGAACGCCGCTACCAACCTGCGAATGCGAAGTTCCACAGTCTCCACCTACGCGAACGTACCCCTTTGGCCGCGATCGCGATGAGTAATTACTCATGGCCTCACTTCCCTTCTACGCAAACGCGCTACAAGTACCGCGAATGCGATGCTTTACTCCAAAGAACTACGCGAACGTGACATAGAGCTACGCGAATGCGATGGCTAATTTCCAGGACTCTCAAATTTACTCTACGCGTTCGCGACACTCCCCACGCGAATGCGATGAAAAAAACTTCTGCAATAAAACAGCTGAAAAACCTGCAACACTATAAGTCCAAAAATTGTCCGATTGACCACCCGAAACCACCCTGAGGAACCCGGGACCTCAACCAAAAGCACCAACTCATTCTAAAACATTATTCACGCTTGGTCCAACCATCAAAACACATCCATCAACACAAAAATCATCAAATCTCGACGGATTCAAGCCTAAGTTTTCTTTAAACTTCCGAAACTCTCATTTGATCAAAAACCCAACTAAGACGTTTGAATGACCTAAAATTTGCAGACATATCCAAAATCACCTGACGAAGCTACTGCAACTCTCTGAATTCCATTCCGACCCTCAGATCAAAATCTCACCTATCAACCGAAATTCGCCAAAATTCGAACTTCGCCAATTCATCATAATGCTACACCGGACCTCCAAATTCGATTCCGATCGCACAACTAAGTAACAACTCATCCCCAGAAGCTAACCAAACCACCGGAATTCACATCCGAGCCCTCTAACCACATATTCAACTTTTGGTTGACTTTTCTAAAACCAGCTTCCTTCAAAGAGGCTATGTGCCTCGTTTTCAACCAAAACCAATCCACTTACACCCGATCGAATCTAATACTGATATTGATACATGAATCAACACAACAAGGGGAAAACAGGGCGGTAACCCATAGTCGCCCTAGAAGTTCACCAATAGCTGAATAAGTTTACCATGCATATAAACCGGGGTGATCCCACCCCACCCTGTCTCATATAGGTCTGACAACACAATATAGCTGAAATCTTTCACCCATTTCACCCATTTAGTCCATAATCCATAGAACTACATTTCACCTTATGAAATCTTACACAAGATCTGAACCTCACATTTTTACTCGGAATAAACCCGAACCAGCTGCAATAATCCATACCCGCAACCTCGGCTGCAATCATATGATATCCCACATAACTCAAACATATGCAGTGACAGCTTCCATTCACAACAGCTGCCCACAACAACCAATATCCATAGAAAATCTATTGTTAGATGGAGTCTCATTTCAATACCTTCATATACTGCCAACGACAACTAAAGCACGCGATATAATGAACCCATCTCTCAGATAAACCGTTCATGAATCCATTTCCCTCTTGACTATTACTACAACAAATTTCCGAGCCAAACCCAGATATTACCTTTCTAACGGCTGAAATCAAATTGGTTCGTACTCATTAATGATTCCAACGACCACTTCGACTCCAACCACCCCTCTGGTGATATGACACCTCGATGTAGGCCTAATCCACAACTTGCGTAATACACGCACCAATGAGAAACAGTTTGAACATACTCAAATTATGACAATGACTCAACGAAAGAGTTGTACCTCAAGTTCAACAGTACCATTACAACACAAACCTGAGATCCCGTCTTACATCATAGAAATAGAGTACCTGAATTTTCCTCGAAAGGTCATAACTTCACGTGGCCTTGCCATAACGCGTGATCCTATCTAAACACTATTGCCCATGAAGCACCTCAAGCCACCATGCTCAACACGAGAAGCCACACATATATTGAGGTCTGAAACTCATCAATCCATCACACCCACGGTGAAGCAAGTAATATACTCTATTAAATCCTGGAAGGGCACAATCGATGCGCTATTCGCCGAGCAACACCCAATACGGACCTTCCTCAGAAACCAGGAAGTAATGCATACAAGGTAACATACAGAAAACTATTCTCAATCATCACACTGTTACAACGTGCAACCCGATCCAGATAACATACCCGTGGCGGCGTGCCACCCGATCCACATATATATTTCACAAAAGGAGATGCACATCAAGCCAAATTTTCTCATTACAATAAACACATAGTCTCATGCCCGGCCGCACGAAATGCATCTGAACAAGTCCCTCAATACCGGAACTGAATCAATGGTAGAAATCTCTGCACTGACATCTGCCACGAAGGCCAATTAATAAAGCAATGCTTGCCAGCCGTCTGCTGATCTATGGAATACAATCTACCCTGCTAGAACATAATCCGATGCACCTTACCACGCGACCTGTGGCATTTTCCGACATAGCTTATTGTTAACACATTAGTTTAGACACCCTGACATATGGGATAACCAGTCTGCAATCTAATACCACAACCCATATTTAACATACCAAGCAAAGAAATATCCACTCGGACCTGCAATATTCCATAACCACTAGACGATGTTGATACACACGACCTACAACCACTGCATAGACGGATCACAAGACTTCTTGTCTCCAACACATATAACACATAAATCACTACGCCTAGTCCCACATTCCGCCGTACGAATTCATAACACACATCAAGTATCCATTTATACCACGAAAGATATTCAAAATTTCTCCTGCGCCATCAACAACTATTAACAGTCGATCCAACAAGAGAACGCCGCAATACAACAAAATATTATCAGCATTTGATTACCTTGCCCCCTTTTCTGAACATGAACCCTCCCTAAATCACTAGCATAGCAATACCATCTTCCTTAATCATCTGAAGATCGACTCTTAAATCACCTGCAAACTGCCCGTGCTGCTTATGAATTTAATGACTCCCCAGTATGACTGAACCAAATTGTTGAACACGAAATCTCAATTATCCATATCATAACACATAGACCATACCACACTAGGATAACATGAGGACTTCTATCTCTCTCCTGCGCCGCAGACATCGACGCACTCAACTAGCCACGAAATTTCATGATGCCATATAGGAGAAAAATTATTGCACACTCCATGCTTCGCATAACCATAGGAAATATACTCATTTTCAACCACGGTAAAACACATCAAGAACTCTTTCTCCCAATTCCATTACACAAGCTAAATTGCCAAGACTGAATCCTTCTACCCAAACCAAGTTAAGCAAACTGCCAGCACTTAAAAGCTTTGCTCCACAACACCTGTAAGGCTCAATACTTCAAACACATATGATAATTAATCATATCCTTACCATACCGATTCAGGTCTTTATCAAGGTATTGATATTCTCCCTTGCTGTAGCACAAGAATACCTCAACCCAGGTTACCACACGAGACTCGCACATAAATCTACACTATCTAAGACCCATAGGCCACTGAAACATTTCCTAGAAATACCACATTCCAGTACTGCGAGGTATATGTATGTGATTTTGGTAGTGACGAAGAAGTCTGATGGATAATAGATGAGTTGTTAAGTGTTTATTTTCTATTGTGGTCTAATGTGTAGCCCCAAGTTATGGGCGCGTGAAGAATATTTTTCATGTCTCTTAGTTGGAAAATGTATATTTCATGTGGCGGTATGAGCTCAGACTAAGAAAGACGAATTGGTTGTGTAACGTATATGATGGTGGAAGGCATGTTGAAATATTGAAAGGAGGCGACAACTCCAATTAACTCTCAAGCTGCAATTATCTCAGCTAAACTTCCAGAATACCTGAATCTGCACACATGGTACAGGGAGTAAAGTGAGTACTTATAACTCAGTGGTAATAGAGAATAATATCTGAGCGATAAGAAAACACGTATGGGCACACCAAAATGCCATAAAAGATAGTACAACCCTTCGAGAAAAACTGAAATACTGTGAAAATCCTTTTAAAAAATCTCAAGATCAGTTCAAAACCTCTTTTACAAAGTCTCTTTTACAAATATCTCTTTTATTTTCAACAACCCCGCATATGAATGCTATATTAGATAGAAAAAAGTCGACTCAGAAGTCAGCCCCTTGGGCACAACACTCCTTAACATATAACACCAGGGTCTCTGGTCAACAAGGCAAGTAACAGTATCAATGCCAAAGATATATGAGTGCTATATATCATGCCACGTATTACAAACAGGAGCGAATGCGTGAAATCAATGCAATGCACATGACCGCTACGGCACGTAGCCAGATCCATGGGTACCCTCCTGCGCTTACTGGGGGTGTTTCGGAGGGGATCTTACAGCCCTAGCGCTATAATACTGCGGCGTGCAGTCCGATCAATATAATATACTACTGCAGCGTGCAGTCCGATCCATATCATATACTACTGAGGCGTGCAGTCCGATCCATACATGTATATGTATATACTGCTGCGGCGTGCTGTCCGACCCATGCTCAGTCCAGCAATGCACATAAGCCCCTTGGGCAATAGTGAAATAGCAGTTCTCAGCTCAAACATCAGTAAAATATCATTTAAGTTTTCAAATCTTAGAAAAATGGTTGAGTTTGCAAAACTGTATTTAGAACCTTGGGCTGAGATCAAATAATATGCAACGTAATACAAAACAGTGGTATCAATCTTTGAAGGATTCAAATAATTGGCATGAAGCCCATAACATGGCGATCAACCCAAATCATGATAGCATCAAGTAGTTTTTAGTGAATCACGCAGTAAAATCAACCACCGGGACTAACCAAATCACAATCCCCAATGGTTCTCTACCCCACGCTCATACCTGGCATGCAAGTCACCACAATACAACACTATGATGTGCAAATCCGGGGTTTCAAACCCTCAGTATATCATTCACAAGCATTACTCACCTCGAACCGGTGAAATTCCTCCCTTGCGATGCTTTGCCCCTCAAATTGGCCTCCACGCGCGTCAAATCTAACAAAAATCAGTACGAATATATCATAATATGATAATGGGACACTACACAATCGATAACAATCAAAATATAATAAAAATCTCGAAACTAGCAAAACCTGAGCCCGCTTCTCGAAAAATTACAAAACTTATATTACCGGATTCTTCATCTCGCCACGAATCCATACATGTCAATAACTCCCAAATCCGAGCTCAAGTGACCTATCAAATTCCAATTTGAAATACAAAAACTCAAGCCCTAGCTTTACCCTTTTTTTATGAATTGTACCAATTTTCATGTTAAATCAAACATAATCTCGTGTGTTTAGGCTAAGGAACTTACCTACAATCAATCCTCGTGAATCTCTCTTCAATTAGCTCTCTCAAGCTCCAAAATAGCTCGCAATGGAGGAAAAATAACATAGGCTCGCTGATGGAATATCAATTAAAACCCTTCTGCTCAGGTGCAAATTTACCCTACGTGAACGCGTTCCAAAACTCACGCGTTCGCGATGACCAAATTATGTTGACCCCAATTAACCGTACGCGAACGCGAAGTTCCTCAGTCTCCACCTACGCGAAAGCACCCTCTGGCCGCGATTGCGATGAGTAATTACTCATGGTCTCGCATCCGTTCTACGCGAACGCGCTACAACCACCGCGAAGGCGATGCTTTACTCCCCAGAACTACGCGAACGTGACATTGAGCTACGCAAATGTGCTGTCAAATTTCCAGGCCTCTCAAATTTACGCTACGCGTTCATGACACTCCCCACGCAAACGCAATGAACAAAACTTCTGCAATAAAATAGCTGAAAAACCTGCAACACTATAAGTCCATAAATGGTCTGATTGACCACCTGAAACCACCCCGAGGCCCCCAGGACCTCAACCAAAACATCAACTAATTCTAAAACATTATTTACACTTGGTCCAACCAACGAAACACATACATTAACACAAAAATCATCAAATCTCAACGGATTCAAGCCTAAGTTTTCTTTAAACTTCTGAAACTCGCATTCGATCAAAACCCCAACCAAACAATGTCCTAATGACCTGAAAATTTGCAGACATATCCAATATCACCTGGCGAAGCTATTGCAACTCTCGGAAATCCATTACGGCCGTCGGATCAAAATCTCACCTATCAACCAGAATTCGCCAAAATTCCAACTTCGCCAATTCAAGCCTATTTCTAGACCGGACCTCCAAATTCGATTTCGATCGCACTCCTAAGTCACAAATCATCACCGAAGCTAAGCGAAACATTGGAATTCATATTCGAGCCCTCTAACCACATAGTCAACTTTTGGTTGACTTTTCTAAAACAAGCTTCCTTCAAAGAGGCTTTGTGCCTCGTATTCTACCAAAACCAATCCAATTAAACCCGATCGAATCTAAAATTGATATTGAAACATGAATCAAAACAATAAGGGGGAAACAGGGTGGTAACTCGCGTGACGGCGGGCCGGGTCGTCACAGCTATTGAGCCTGGTGGAATTTGATGTTATTCTAGGCATGGATTGGCTATCTCTGTATTATGTTATTCTAGACTGTCATGCTAAGACAGTTACTTTGGCTATGCCGGGTTTTTCGAGGATCGAGTGGTGTGGTGTGACTGATTATATCCCTAGTTTAGTGATTTCTTTCCTAAAAGCCCAACATATGGTTAGGAAGGGTTGTCTAGCCTTTTTGCGGGATGTCAGCGCTGAGGCTCCTAACATTGATTCTATTTCAGTTGTGAGGGAGTTCTTGGATGTGTTTCCTGCAGACCAGCCGGGCATGCCACCGAACAGGGACATAGATTCTGGTATTGATCTGGTGCACGGCACTCAGCCTATTTCCATTCCGTCGTATCGTATGGAACCAGCAGAGCTAAAAGAGTTGAAGGAGTAGCTTCAGGAACTTCTAGATAAAGGGTTCATTTAGCCTAGTGTGTCACCGTGGGGGTGCACCTATTCTATTTGTGAAGAAGAAGGATGGCACACTGAGGATGTACATTGATTATAGGCAATTGAACAATGTAACAGTGAAGAACAAGTATCCCCTGCCTCGTATTGATGATCTATTCGACCAGCTTCAGGGAGCGAGGGTGTTCTCCAAGATTGATCTCCATTCGGGCTATCACCAGTTGAAGATAAGGAATTTAAATATTCTTAAACTGCTCTCAGGACTAGATATGGTCACTATGAGCTCCTTTTTATGTCTTTTGGTGTCTCAGGACCAATGCCCCAACAACGTTCATGCATTTGATGAACAGTGTATTTCGACCTTATCTGGATTCTTTGTGATATTGTTCATTGATAATATTCTGGTGTACTCGCGTAGTCGGGAGGAGCACGCGGAGCATTTGCAAGTGGTATTGCAAAGATTGAGAGAGGAGAAGTTGTATGCAAAGTTCTCCAAGTGTGAGTTTTTGACTAGGTTCGTGGCTTTCTTAGGGTACGTGGTGCCCAAGATTGGTGTTCAGGTTGATCCAAAGAAGATAGAGGCAGTGCAGAGTTGGCCTAAACTATCCTCAACCATAGAGATTTGTAGTTTCCTCGGCTTGGTGGGTTATTATCGCCGGCTCATTCAGGGGTTTTCATTTATTGCCTCACCCTTGACCAAGTTGACTCAGAAAGGTGCCATGTTCGTACGGTCGGACGAATGCGAGGAGAGCTTTTAGAAACTCAAGATAGTTTTGACCACAGCTCAAGTATTGGTGTTACCATCAGCTTCAGGTTTTTCTACTATCTATTTTGATGCTTTGAGAGTTGGGATTGGTTGTGTGTTGATGTAGGAGAGTAGAGTGATTGCATATGCTTCTCGTCACTTGAAGCCCCATGAGAAGAACTACCCTGTTCATGATTTGTAGTTGGCTGCTATAGTTCTTGCTTTGAAGATTTGGAGGCACTATTTATATGGCGTATCTTGTGAGGTAGTCACTGATTATCGTAGTCTTCAACATTTATTCAAGCAGAAAGATCTAAATTTGGTGCAGCGGAGATGGCTGGAATTAAGGACTATTATATTACCATTATGTACCATCCGGGAAAGGCCAATGTGGTGGCCGACGCCTTGAGACGAAAGGTGGTGAGTATGGGAAGCTTGGCGTACATTACAGCTGGCGAGAGGCGTTTTGCAGTTGATGTTCAGGCTTTGGCCAATCGATTTGTGAGATTAGACATTTCGGAGCCCAGTCGGGTACTGGCATGCATGGTTTCCCGATATTCCTTGTATGATCGCATTAGAGCGCCAGAATGACGATCCATATTTGCTTGTCCTCAAGGACAGAGTTTAGCATGGTGATGCTAGGGATGTGACCATTGGTGATAATGGGGTATTGAGGATATGGGGCCCTATTTGTGTGCCCAATGTAGATGGGCTTAGAGAGTTGATTCTTGAGGATGCCCACAGCTCGCAGTATTCCATTCATTCGGGTGCCGCAAAGATGTACCAGGATTTATGATATCACTATTGATGGAGGAGAATGAAGAAAGATTGTGGGTTATATAGCTGGGTGTCTCAACTGTCAGTGGGTGAAATATGAGCATCAAAGACAGAGTGGTGTGCTTCACCAGATGATTATTCCTGAATGGAAGTGGGAGAGAGTTACTATGGATTTGGTGAGTTGTCATCCTCGGACCTCGAAGAAGTTTGATTTGATTTGGGTGATTGTGGACCGGCTGACCAAGTTCGCGCACTTCATTCTGGTATGTATTACTTATTCTTCGGAGCGGATGGTAGGTATCTTTATCTGGGAGATTGTTCGATTACATGGTGTTCCGGTGTCTATTATCTCAAATAGAGGTACTCAGTTCACTTCCCAGTTTTGGATGACTTTTCACTGAGAGTTAGGTACGCAGGTGGAGTTGAGCACAATATTTCATCCTCAAATGGACGGACAGTCTGAGCATACCATTCAAACATTGGAGGACATGTTGTGCGCCTGTGTTATTGATTTCAGAGGTTCTTGGGCGGAGTTCTTGCCACTTGCAGAGTTTGCCTACAACAACAATTATCAATCAAACATTCAGATGGCACCGTATGAGGCCTTGTATGGGAGGCGAGTAGATCTCTGGTTGGTTGGTTTGAGCACGCGAGTCAAGACAATAGGGGACAGGGTTGGTTCAAGATGCCATAGAGAAAGTGAAGTTGATTCAGGAGAGACTTCGTACAGCCCATCGCCTCAGAAGAGTTATGCCAATCGGAAGGTTCGAGATGTGTCTTACATTGTAGCTGAGAAGGTCTTGATGAAGGTTTCGCCAATGAAGGGTGTTATGATGCTTTGAAAGAAAGGAAAGTTGAGTCCGCGGATTATTGGACCTTTTGAGATACTTAGGAGGATTGGAGAGATGGCCTATATGCTCTTTGCCAGCCAGTTTGTCAGGCATTCATCCGGTATTCCATGTTTTAGTACTCCGAAAGTATGTTGGGGACACGTAACATGTTTTGGATTTCAGCACAGTCTAGTTTGATGATGATTTGACCTATGATGTGGAGCCAGTGGCTATTTTGGGTTGTCAGGTTAGGAAGTTGAGATCAAAGGACATATCTTCGGTGAAGGTGTAATGGAGAGGTCGGCCCGTGGAGGAGGCTACCAGGGAGACCGAGTGAGAGATGCGGAGTAGATATCCTTACCTATTTGAGGCTTTAGTATGTTTCTTGACCCGCTCGAGGACGAGCGTGTCACCACTCATTTTCCATAATAGGTCATGATTGAGCCCGACACCATATGTTAGGCGAGCCAACACGGAAGTATATTTAAGTTCACATTTTACTTTTACCAAAAACTAGGTATAACAGATTTTCAAAGTTAAAGTGAAGGCCAAGAGTGGTTAATAATGTATTAAAATAGTTATACAACCCAAAAATAAATGTCTACTAACGTGTGTGCCAGAACCTGGTGTCACAAGCTACAACTATGTAGAATATAAACAAAAGAATAATATACTATCTTACTGTCTGAATCATGATAGACAGAAACAAAAAAATACATAGAAAGACTTCTTCGGCTACGGATCAGCATGAAGGGGAAGCAAGCTCGCTGTAGAAGTCCCAGATGTGCTCACTGATATGCACTAGAATGATGTACAGATCCACCTACCTCAAATCCTGTATATTTAAGTACATATGCTTAGCATGACATAAACAACATGTACCCAGTAAGTATCTCGTCTAATCTCGAAGAAGTAGAGACGAGAAGTCGACTCGACACTTACTAAGGTCAAATAATATATATAATTATAATATGTTCAAATCATGGAAATTACAAGTATCAACAGTTTATGGCAAACGTCATTAGTCAAGAACTTCACTGCATTAAGTTTTAAAATTATCATTTTGGGATATAGCAAAAATAAAGCAAGTATAAGCTTCCCCACAATTAAATATGCGCAAATAGTACCGGGGGGACGGACCGAACCAACAGAAAGAAACTGTGCACTTGCCGAGGGTCGACAACGTGCTTATAGATGTATCTATTCATACCGAGGCGATCGACCCGATCCACAAATATGCAAGAATACGCACAGAAGGCAGATTTAGAGTCAAGTATACCATACAATGTTCAACAAGTGTGCAAGTTCTTTTATCTTCTTTCAAGTCTCTAACACATCCTATGTGATCTAATTAGACAATCAATATGGAGACTTTCACAAATAAAGCATGATGTGGGTCCTAAACTACCCGGACAATCAACGTAGTAGTAGCTACGCACGGACTCTCGTAACTTGGTGCCTACGTAGCCCCCGCATTTAGCAATAATTATTCGTTCATTAATCCTATGGGGACAATTTTCTCTTACAAGGTTGAAAGGATATTCACCTCGCTCCGAAGCGCACTTCCAACGTCAAGAACAAGCCCAAACCCGCAATTCGGATCCAATCGATCACAAACAGTTTAAGTGAAGTAAGAACCAGTCAATATAGACTCACAAGATCGAATTCTAGCTATTTAAGAAATTTCCTAACCATTAACACAAGTTTCTTTAATTTCGACCCCGAGCCCACGTGCTTTCCGAGATTTTCGAAGGAAGTTGTTCTCCATAACCTAAGGCTCACTAATATATGATTTGTTCATTCAAATCCACAGCCATCTCAAGTCAAGTATGAGGGCTTGGTACTCTGCGAGATTATTGGAACAAGGTTTCGAAATTACATAGCAAATTACATGATTAAATCTTAGTTTTAAATCCTAGGTCTAGCTCTAACCCTTGATTTTACTAAATTTTTAGTGTTTAATCTACCTAATATTCATGTATTTAAACTAAGGATGAAGGGAAATTACTTACCTTACAAGCTATGTGGAAACCGTCTCTTGGAAGAACCCAAATCGCCTAAGTGTGGAGTAAAAAATGAGAGAAATGGGTTTGAGTTCGTATTAAATGAACTCTTCAGCCCCAGCTACTTTCGCATCATCGGAGCTATTTCCGCTTCTGCGGTCCAAGAACCTCAGGTGCGGTTATGACAGAAGGAGCAACTTCAGTCCTTTTCCAAGTTCTATCTTCACTCAACCCTCGCTCGTTTGACGCTCGGGGATCCCTGACCCCCCCGAACATACCGGCAAGTCTGAAATCACAAGAAGGACCTAATCGAAACCTCGAAACACTCAAAACAACGCTAAATAGAGGAATCAAACCCCAAAACCAAATGAATCAAATCATTCAACTTCAAGTTCTTAATTTCCTTCTAACGTGCCAAAACGCCCTTAAACTACTCGAGATGACACCAAATTTCATGGGTAAGTCTTAAATAATATTTCGGACCTGTACCAAGTTTCGGAACTAAAATTCGAGCCTGATACTTAGGAAATCAATGATTACTTAGTTTATTTATTTCCTTAAAACTTCAAGTTAACAATTTCATAGAAAAATTTATTACTCGGGCTAGAGACCTTGGAATTCAATTTCGAGCATACGCCCTGGTTCTATATTTTCCCACGGACCCTCCAGAATCATCCAAGCAGAAACCGGGTCCATTTCCCAAGAAAGTTTACCGAAGTGAAACTTGTCCTTTTTAGAAAAACATAAAGAAGCAAATGAGCATATTCTTGCTCAAAACTCTTCTAACTTCCGAACCACCCATCACAGCAAGTAATAATTTAGTTAAAGCAAGTACGGGAAGTTTTAGTTAATGGAACGGGGTTCTAAAATTCAAAATGACCAGTTGGGTTGTTACTTTCTCCATCTCTTAAACAAATGTTCGTCCTCGAACGGACACAGAAACGTACTTGGACTGCAGAATAAGTGGGGATATCTGCTCCGTATGTCCTCCTCGGACTCCCAGGTCGCTTCCTAAACTGCTTGGCCCTTCCACTGGACCCTTACTACAAAAATCCTCTTGGACCTCAACTGGTGATCTTATCTATCAATAATGGCAACTGGCTCCTCCTCGTAGCCGAATCTCTCATCTAACTGAATGATACTGAAATCCAACACATGTGATAGGTCAGCATGATACTTTTGAAGCATCGATTAATGAAAAACTAGATTAACTCCTGATAGACTGGGAGGTAAGTCAAGCTCATAGGCAGCCTCTCCAACTCGTCTCAACACCTCAAAGGGCAAATAAACCTTGGGCTTAGCTTTCCCTTCTTTCCATACCTCATAATTCCCTTCATTGGCGATACTATCAATAGAACCTTCTCGCCAATCATGAATGATACATCACGCGCCTTCTGATCCGCATAGCTTTTCTCCTAGATTGAGCTGTGCGGAGGCTCTCCAGAATATACTTTACCTTATCTAAGGCATCCTGTACCAAGTAACTTAGCTCAAACCACCAAATAAGAGAATGGTAATGCCGACCATACAATACCTCATACGGGGCCATCTCTATGCTAGACTGATAGTTGTTATTGTATGCAAACTTCGCCAAGGGCAAAAATTGATCCCCATTCCCTCCAAAGTTAATTACACATGATCTAAGCATATCCTCTAAAATCTGAATTGTCCGCTCCGACTGCCCGTCGATCTGAGGATGGAATGTCGTGCTAAGCTCTACGTGGGTCCCCAACTCACTCTGAACAACTCACTAGAAATGGGAAGTGAACTGAGGGCCTCTGTCTCATATGATGGAAACTGGCACAACGTGCAGCCTAACTATCTCCCGTATGTGCATATCTCTCCGCAGTAAGTAGTCTCCACTGGAATGAAGTGGTCCAACTTGCTCAAATAACCCATACTAAACCAACCTTCCGCAGAGTCCGCGGAAACCCAACCACGAAATCCCTAGTGATGCGCTCCCACTTCCATTCCGGAATGGGCATTTGCTGAAGTAGGCCACCTGGCCTCTAGTGCTTATACTTGACCTGCTGGCAAGTCAAACATCTAGCTATATACTCCACTATGTCCTTCTTCATCCTCCGCCACCAGTAATGCTTCCTCAAGTCACGATACATCTTCGTGGCACCCGTATGAATGGAGTACCTCAATTGTGGGCCTCCTCTAGAATCCTCTCTCTCCAGCCATCTACATTAGGATCACATACATGGCCCCGAAGCCGTAATACACCATCCTCACCAATAGATCCATGGGACCTCCCTTGAGTACCATCTCTCTAAGAATCGTCAAATGTGGATCGTCAAACAGTCGGGCCTTAATCTGCCCCAATACGAAGACTGACCAACTGCACATGCCAGAAGTCGACTGGGCTCCAAAATGTCCAATTTCACAAGTCTGTTAGCTAAAGACTGTATGTCCAAAGCTTATGGTCTCATCTCAGCAGGGATGAATACCAAGCAACCATACTCTCTGCCTTTATGCTCAAGGCATTCGTGACCACATTCGCCTTATAAGATAAAGAATGGTAATGTAATAATCCTTTAGTAACTCAAGCCACCTGATCTGTCTCAAATTAAGATCCCTCTGCTTGAAAAAATACTACAAGCTGCGATGTTAGGTGTAAACCTCACATGACACCCATACAAATAATGCCTCCATATCTTAAGAGCATGAACAATCGCCGCCAACTCTAGATCATGCACAGGGTAATTCTTCTCATGAACCTTCAGCTGACGTGATGCATATGCAATAACTCGCCCCTCTTGTATCAATACATACCTAAGACAACGCGATAAGTGTCAAGATATAATGTTTACATTCCTGCACCGGAAGGCAATACAAGAATTGGTATTGTAGTCAAAGCCGTCTTGAGCTTCTGGAAGCTCTCCTCACAATCATCGGACCAACAGAATGGAGCACCCTTTTGGGACAATCTGGTCAGAAGTGATGCAATAAATGAAAAGCCCTGCACAAATCGCTGGTAATAATCTTCTAACCCTAAGAAACTCCCGATCTCGGTCACTGAAGTAGGACGTGGCCAACTCTGAACTGCCTCAATCTTCTTGGAATCCACTTTAATACCCTCTCCTGACACTACATGCCCCAGTAATGCCACTGAATCTAGCCAAAACTCACACTTAGAGAACATATCATAAAGCTTCTGCTCTCGTAAGGTCTGAAACACTACTCTCAAATGCTGCTCGTGCTCTCCCAAGCTACGTGAATATATCAAGATGTCGTCAATGAAGATAATAACAAAAGAATCAATATAAGGCATGAAAACCCTGTTCATCAAGTCCTTATATGCCGCTGGAGATTAGTCAAGCCAAAGGACATCACAAAAAACTCATAGTGGCCATATCTAGTCCTGAATGCAGTCTTCAGAACATCTGAGTCTCGAGTCTTCAACTGATGATACCCTGACCTCAAATCAATCTTAGAGAACACCCTAGCACCCTGTAGCTGGTCAAACAAATCATCAATACGGGGCAATGGATACTTGTTCTTGATGGTGACTTTGTTCAACTGGCGGTAATCAATGCACATCTACATAGTCCCATCCTTCTTTTTCATAAATAGTACTGGTGCACCCCAAGGAGATATGTTGGGCCTAACAAACCCCTTTGGTAACAACTCCTCCAATTGCTCCTTAGGATCCATATGGTACGGTGGGATAGATTTAGGCTGGGTGACTGGAGCTAAATCAATACAGAAGTAAATATCACGATTTGGTGGCATGCCAAGAAGATTAAGGAAAAACATCAGCATAGAAAAGTACCTGGACTGCTGAATAAGTTGGAATATCTGCTCCGCATGTCCTACTCGGACTCCCAGGTTGCTTCCTCAACCGCTTGGCCCCTCCACTGGACCCTTACAGCAGAACTTCTCTTGGACCTCAACTGGTGATCTAGCTATCAATAATGGCAACTTGCTCCTCCTCGTAGCCCAAGCTCTCATCTAACTAAATGGTACTGAAATCCAACACATGTAATAGGTTGACATGATACTTCCGGAGCATCGATTAATGAAAAACTAGATGAACTCTTGATAGACTGGAAGGTAAGGCAAGCTCATAGGCAACCTCTCCAACTCGTCTCAACAATTCAAAGGGGCCAATAATCCTTGGGCTTAGCTTGCCCTTCTTTTCAAACCTTATAATTCCCTTCATTGGAGAGACTTTCAAGAGAACCTTCTCGCCAATAATAAATGATACATCACGCGCCTTCTGATCCATATAGCTTTTCTGCCTAGATTGAGTTGTGCGAAGCCTCTCCTGAATAAACTTTACCTTATCCAAGGTATCCTATATCAAATCTGTCCCAAGTATTTAGCCTCACCAGGCACAAACCACCCAATAGGAGAACGGTAATGCCGACCATACAATACCTGATACGGGGCCATCTATATGCTAGACTGATAGTTGTTATATTCAGCAAACTTCGCCAAGGGCAAGAATTGGTCCCACTTCCCTCCAAAGTCAATCACCAATGCTCTAAGCATATCCTCTAAAATCTGAACTGTCCGCTCCGACTGCCCATCGGTCTGAGGATGGAATGTCGTGCTAAGCTCTATGCGGTCCCCAACTCACTCTGAATAGATCTCCAGAAATAGGAAGTGAATTGAGGGCCATTGTCTCATACGATGGAAACTGGCACACCGTGCAACCTAACTATCTCCTGAATGTAAATCTCAGCATATATCTCCACTGTATAAGTAGTCGCCACTGGAATGAAGTGGCCAACTTGGTCAATCTATCAACAATAACCCACACTAAATCAACCTTCCACAAAGTCTGTGACAACCCAACCACGAAATCCATGGTGATGCGCTCCCACTTTCATTCCGGAATAGGCATCTGCTGAAGTAGGACACCTAGACTCTTGTGCTCATACTTGACATGCTGGAAGTTTAAACGTCTAGCTACATACTCCATGATGTCTTTCTTTATCCTCCACCACCAGTAATGCTGCCTAAGTCATGATACATCTTCGTGACACCCAGATGAATGGAGTACCTCGAATTGTGGGCCTCCTCTAGAATCCTCTCTCTCAAGCTATCTACATTAGAAACACATACACGGCCCTGAAGCAGTAACACACTGGAGTACCATCTCTCTTAGAACCGCCGAATGTAGATCGTCAAACTGTCAGGACTTAATCTGCCCCAATATGAAGTTTGAGCAACCGCATATGCTAGAACTCGGCTAGGCTCCAAAATGTCCAACCTCACAAGTCTGTTAGCTAAAGACTGTATGTCGAAAGCGAATGGTCTCATCTCAGCAAGGATGAATGCCAGGCTACCCATACTCTCCACTTTTCTGCTCAAGACATTTGCGACCACATTCGCTATCCTGGATGATAAAGAATGTAATGTCATAATCCTTTAGTTACTCAAGCCACCTGCGCTGTCTTAAATTAAGATCCCTCTGCTTGAACAAATGCTGCAAGCTGTGATGGTAGGTGTAAACCTCATATGACACCCCATACAAATAATGCCTCCATATCTTAAGAGCATGAACAATCACGGCGAACTCTAGATCGTGCACAGAGTAATTCTTTTCATGAACCTTCAGCTGGCGTGAAGCATATGCAATAGCTCGCCCCTCCTGCATCCATACACACCCCAACCAATGTCGAGAAGCATAGGAGTATACTGTATACATCACTGCACCAGAAGGCAACACAAGTACTGGTGTGGTAGTCATAGCCGTCTTGAGCTTTTGGAAGCTCTACTCACAATCATCGGACCAACATAATGGAGCAACCTTTTGGGTCAATCTGGTCAGAAGTGATGCAATAAATGAAAAAGCTCGCACAAATCGCCGGTAATAATCTGCTAACCCCAAGAAACTCCTAATCTCGTTCACTGAAGTGGGACGTGGTCAACTCTGAATTGCCTCAATCTTCTTGGGATCCACTTAAATACCCTCTCCTCAAACTACATGCTCCAAGAATGCCACTGACTCTAGCCAAAACTCACACTTGGAGAACATATCATAAAGCTTCAGCTCTCGCGAGGTCTATCAAATGCTGCTCGTGCTTCCCCGGGATACGTGGGTACATCAAGATGTCGTCAATGAAGACAATGATAAAAGAAATCAATATAAGGCGTGAACAACCTGTTCATCGAGTCTATAAATGCCGCTAGAGCATTAGTCAAGCCAAAGGACATCACCAGAAACTCATAGTGGCCATAACTAGTCCTGAATGTAGTCTTTGGAACATCGCAATCCAGAATCTTCAAGTGATGATACCCTGACCTCAAGTCAATTTTAGAGAACACCCTAGCACCATGTAGCTGGTCAAACAAATCATCAATACGGGGCAATAGATACTTGTTCTTGATAGTGACTTTGTTCAACTAACGGTAATCAATGCACATATGCATAGTCCCATCCTTCTTTTTCATAAATAACAGTGTGCACCCCAAGGCGATACGTCGGGTCTAACAAACCTCTTTGCTAACAACTCTTCCAATTGATCCTTTAGCTCCTTAGGAGCCATATGGTACGGTGGGATAGACATAGGCTGAGTTCCTGGAGCCATATCAACACAGAAATCAATATCCCAATCCGGAGGCATGTGAGGAAGATCATAAGTAAAACATATCGGCAAACTCTCGGACTACAGGCACTGAATCAATCATCAGGGACTCTACGATGTGTCTCGCACATAAGCTACATAAGCCAATCACTCTTTCTCAACCATGCGCCGAACCTTCAAGAAAGAAATAACCCTGCTAGGCGTATCAACTGCAGAATCCCTCCACTCCAATCTCGGAAATCCTGGCATCGCTAGTGAAACAGTGTTGGCATGGAAATCTAAAATGGCGTGGTATGGAGATAACCAATCCATGCCCAGGAAAATCTCAAAATCGGTCATATCGATCAACAGAAGATCTTCTCTAGTCTCAAAACCACAAAAAGTAACCATACAGGATTAGTAGATCCGGTCCACATTCAAACCCATAGGAGTGGACGCATGAACAGAAACATCCAAAGGCTCAGGAGAAGTGACCGGGAATCGAGAAAACATAAATGACACATATGAATAAGTAGACCCTGGATCAAATAATACTGAATCACCCTTACCGCTGACGACAATAATACTTGTGATGATGACATCTGAGACTAATGCATCTGGCCTGGCTGGAAGAGCATAGAATCTAGCTGACTGACTAGCCTCCACCTGTCTGAGCAAAAGAGCGCTAACCTTTACCCGTCTGACCTCCACCTCTAGGATGACCTCTACCTGTCTGTCCTCCACCTCTAGGTGGCTAGGCTGCTGGTGCTGGAGTCATAGGTTGCTGTCCCTGCTGCACTGCCTTGCCCTTAAGCTTGGGGCAGGATCTCCTCATATGACCAGGGTCTACGCACTAAAAAAAACGGTTCGATGACCTACTACGTTGATGACTATCCCTGATGACTCGTAGATCCCGTGGGAGGATCCTGGATAGCCGATGGACGATATGAACTCTCCGGCATAGCACTGTAGTAGGAACCAGAAGAACCCTAAAGACCTGAATACCCATGGGAGGAATCCTGAATAGCTGGCGAGAAGTAGGAACTCTCTAGCATGGCACTGAAATAGGGGCATGCTGGAGCACCCCGGACGGGAGGTGGTGGTGCTGAAGATGGGGGACTACTGACCTCTGTCCCTAGCTGGGGCACCTCTGAACTCTCCAAAGAACCTGTCTCTCTTGTCATGCTGTATCTGCTCTCTACCCCTCTAGCGATACCCCCTCAATCCGACGAGCAATCTCGACCACAAGCTGATACTCTGTACCCGTCTCCACCTCTCAGGCCATACTTACTTGGATGCAACCCGGCGACAAACCTCTGCACCTGATCAACGTTCTCAAACTGATACAACAGCTCTTCCCTCTTAGAGGGAGGAATATACTTGTCAAGGAACAACTGTACGAACTGACCCCAGGTGATGGGAGGAGAACCGACGGGCCTACCAAGAACATAGGACTACCACCATATACGAGCCTTGACCTCAAGCTGAGAGTAGTGAAGTCGACTCCATGCGACTCCAATATCCTCATGGAATGCAGTTTGTCCCTGAACCTATTGATAAAGTCCTGAGCATCCTCATGATGGTCACCCCTAAAGACAGGAGGGTGAAGTCTAGTCCATATGTCTAGTATTTTATGTGGATTGCAATCCAGAGTTGGCTTGGGCTGGTGTGCCGCTGCAGCAACTGGCTGAACCCCATATGCGGGTAATGCACCCGGAGTCTGATATACCATAGTTGCATGACCTGGAGACTGAGCAGTAGGGGTCTGGGCTCCCCTCCTACCTATGAAGTAGTTGGGTCTGCTGAAAATAAACCATCATGAGTCATAGTGTCCATGAACCATAGCATGCGGCCCATGACCTCCTAGAATCCCGGTGCAGTCATGAAATCCCCCGAAGTAGACACAACTGTGGGCACCTCGCCCTGCTCCTCGATAATGGGATCCCTAGCAGGATCTGGTAGTGGTGCATCTGTAATATCTCTAGGATTCCCGCATCCCCTACCACAGGCCGGTGCCCTCCCCTGACCTCTATCTCGTCCTCTACAACAGGGGGAGCAGCTCCTCCCGGGTCCGGAACATCGGCGACACGAGTCCTCACCATATGTGAGAGAATAGATGAGTGAAATTTAGTACACTGACCACTGCATGATAGAAATGTATAAAGAGTAGTATTTTCTAATACCCTATAGTCTCCCAAAGATAAATACAGACGTCTCCACACCGATCTACAAGACTCTATCAGGTTTGCCCATAGCTTTGTGAGACCTAAGAGAATCTAGTGCTCTGATACCATGTTGTCACGACCCATTTTCCATAATAGGTCATGATGGCGCCAGACACCGTCTGTCAGGCCAACCAACGTGGAAGTATATTTAAGTTCTCATTTTATTTTTACCAAAAACTTGGTATAACATATTTTCAAAGTTAAAGTGAAGGCCAAGAGTGGTAAATAGTGTATTAAAATAGTTATACAATCCAAAAATAAATGTCTACTAACATGTGTGCCAGAACCTGATGTCAAAAGCTACGAGAAACTAGTAGAATATACACAAAAGAATAATATTAGTTCCTACTATCTGAATCAGGATATATAGAAACAAAAATAAAGAGAATACTTCTTCGGTTGCGGATCAACATGAAGGGGAAACAACTCACTGTAGATGTCCCAGATGTGCTCACTCATACGTACCAGAATGATGCACAAATCCACCTAACTCAAATCCTGACATTTAAGTTCAGAAGCATAGCATTAGTAGATAAACAACATGTACCCAGTAAGTATCCCGTCTAATCTCAAAGAAGTAGAGATGAGAAGTCGAATCGATACTTACTAAAGTCAAATAATATATATAATAAAAATGTGTTCAAATCATGGAAATTACAAGTATCAAAAGTTTATGGAAGGTGGCATAAGTCAAGTAATTCACTGCATTAAGTTTATAGTTTAGCATTTTGGGATATAGCAAAAGAAAGCAAGTATAAGCTTCCCCAAATTAAATATGCGCACATAGTACCGAGGCGACGGCCCAAACTAATAGAAAGAAATTGTGCACTTGCTGAGGGTCGGCGACGCACCTATAGATGCATCTATTCATACCGAGGCGATCGTCCTGATCCAAAAATATCAGGCAATATCAAGAATATGCACAAAAGGCACATTTAGAGTCAAGTATACCTTACAATGTTCAACAAGTGTGCAAGTTGATTTTATCTTCTTTCAAGTCTCTAACACATCCTAAGTGATCTCATTAGACATTTAACATGAAGACTTTCACAAATAAAGCGTGATGTGGGTCCTAAACTACCCGAAAAATCAACATAGTAGTAGCTATGCACGAACTGTCCTCACTTGGTGAGTATGTAGCCCTCGCATTTAGCAAATAATTATTTGTTCACTAATCCTATGGGGACAATTCCCTCTTACAAGGTTAGAAAGGAGACTCACCTTGCTCCGAAGCGCACTTCCAACGTCAAGAACAAGCCCAACCCTGCAATTCGGAGCCAATCGATGACAAACTAGTTAAATGAAGTAATAACTAGTCAATATAGACTCACAATATCGAATTTTAGCTATTTAAGTAATTTTCTAACCATTAGAAAAGCTTCCTAAATTCCCACTCCGGGCCCAAGTGCCCGGATTCCGAGATTTTTCGAAGGAATTTGGTCTCTATAACCAAAGGATCACTAATATATGATTTCTATTTCATTACATAGCAAATTACATGATTAAATATTAGTTTTATTAAAACCCTAGGTCTAGCTTTAACCCTTGATTTTACTAACTTTTTAGTGTTTAATCTACCTAATATACAAGTATTTAAGCTAAGGATAAACGGAAATTACTTACCTTGCCAAGCTATGTGGAAACCCTATCTTGAAGAACCTAAATCTCCTAAGTGTGAAGTGAAAAATGAGAGAATTGGGTTTGAGTTGAAAAAAAGGCCAAGAAAGTTGTTTGTTTGGATTAAACTCGAAAGAAAGTAACCACTCTGGCGATTTACAGTTACGCACGGCGCACAATTGGAAGGTTTGCGATTGTCACTGGAGTAAATGGTACGTCACCCGAAAATGTTGCATGGCACTGTTCTGCAGAAGGAGAAACTATTAACTCTAGAGAATGGCGTTCAGAAGGAATTATCACCTCTAACTTTTGGTAATTTTCTACCACAGAACTGTCAGTAGATTGAGGAAGGAGATGAATTGAGTAGCTCAGAGGATGAAATCCAGTTAAAGGCAATGAAAATGGAAGAACAATTGAATTCAACAGTAAGGAAACTCCAGTATTCAGAAGCTAGTGGATCGGAGAAGCCTACGCCTACAGCAGTTGATGTTGTTCGTGGAAATCGTAGCTTACAAATGGGTAAATCACTTTCATATGTGCCTCCAGTTGATAGAGAAGGTAAGAAAGTGGTTAAACTATGTGCAGATGATTTGAAATCACAAGAGAAATATTGGAAAACTGCTCTGATACGATATGTGATTGGGTAAAATCCGTATGTCGACTATGGAGAATTATGTGCGTAATGTGTGGAATTTTGCTACAAAGCCTAAGATCCTTATGCATCCTGATGGGTACTGTATTTTTTAATTTAATTCCACAGCGGGTAGGGATCTAATACTGCAATCTGGACCTTACACATTCAGAAACAAGCCTATGGTGCTTAGAGTCTGGGAAATTGACTTCACTTTCAACAAAGATGTGCTAAGCACAATTCCAGTGTGGGTGAGGTTCCCAGGGCAGCCGGTGGGATTTTGGTCCACTGAATCACTAAGTAAGATGGCTAGTGCTATTGGTAAGCCATTAAACACTAATCGATTTACTGCTCATTATGAGAAAATTTCCTATGCTAGAGTATTAGTAGAAGTGGATGCTGCTCATATACTCCCTGATCAAATTGAAGTAGAAGCTCCTTATGGCCAAATGATTCAAGACATTGAGTATGATTGGAAACCTAGCTTTTGTAATGAATGTCTGAGATTTGGACATGACTCAACGGATTGCTAGTATAATGGGACAGAGTAGAAGAAGCAAGATCAAGTGGAAGAAGGTGAAGGAGAGGAAAGGGGGAGAAGGCAGAGCAAAAGGAAAAAGAGGCCGAGGAAGATCATAAAACAAACTTTGATTGTTAAACAAAACCAAGAGAATGAAGATGATCAACCTACAAAAGACACTGTGGAAATACAATGTCTGAATAGAACAACTGAAAAAAACTGGAGAAAATGTAATGTCTAGAGATGATACAAAAAGGGAAAGCAACAATGCTGACACTGTGATAATGAATGCAGGAAGGGAAGGACAGAATGCAGTAGGGCCATCCCTCACTCATCGCCTTCCATCTTAGACTTCTTCGCATGCCCTGTCTGTTCAGGGTTCTTCCGTGCCGAGTGCATATCAGCTAGTCACTCCGGTGTGAGGGGTTCCCTTCAGTCCCATTCTTCAGCATCTGGGAGCTATTATAAAAATAGAGGGTTTGGACACATGTGGAGGCAGTGTCCTCGCCGTGCTGCTAGTTCATCACAACAGTGGGGTCAGCCCATGTCTTCTGCACCAGTTTCTTCAGCACCCGCCCAGTCAGCTAGGGGTTACCCCAGAGGTGGATGCCGATCGGGTGGTGGCCAGGCTTGATTTTATGCTATCCCAGACAGGATAGATGCCCTTGCGTGAGATGCTTTTATCACATGTATTATATCAGTCTGCCACAGAGATGCCTCTGTCTTATCTGATCCCAGTTCCACCTATTTTTATGTGTCTTTATATTCTGCTCATCATTTGGGTATGGCCCGATGGTCTCTTTCTTTACCCGTTCATGTATCTACCCCGGTGGACGATACTATTATTGTAGACCATGTGTATCGATCTTGTATTGTGACTATTGGGGGTCTGGAGACCCGAGTTGATTTATTGCTATTGTCATGACCCCAATCCCGGTCGTGATGGCGCCCAACACAACTGCTAGGCAAGCTCGACCATTTACACTCTCAACCCGAGCATGAAGCTCAAAATCAGTTAATTGAATATCATTATCGACAATAAAGCTAAAATCTTAACTAATATATGGAAACCAAACTGGATAATCTCCCAAAGACCTAGGGGTCATGAGTCTAAAGCCTCTAACAATGAAGAGTAACGAGACTCCATTTGTTCAAAATTGCGGAAATAATAATAAGGGAATAGGGAAAAAGTCGGGTCCTGCGAACGTCAGACAACTACCTCGAAAACTCCAATAAACTCAGAAGCAAAGCTAAACTTTCAGAATACTTGAATCTGCACACATGGTGCAGGGAGTAAAGTGAGTACTTTCAACTCAGTGGTAATAAGAGAGAATAACATCTGAGCGATAAGAAAACACGTATGGGCACACCAATGCTATAAAAGATAGTACAACCCTTTGAGAAAAACCGAAATACTGTGAAATCCTTTTAGAAAATCTCAAGATCAGTTCAAAATCTCTTTTACAAAGTCTCTTTTACAAATATGACTTTTATTTCAACAGCCCAGTATATGAATGCTATATCAGATAAAACAAGTCGGCTCATAAGTCTCCCCTTGCGCACAACACTCCTTAACATATAACACCAGTGTATCTGGTCAACAAGGCAAGTAACACTATATATGCCAATGATATATGAGTGCTAAATACCATTCCACGTAGTACAAATATTAGTGAATGCGTGAAGTCAATGCAATGCACATGACCTCTACGGTGCGTAGTCCGATCCATGGGTATGCTGCGCTCACTAGGGGTGTGTACAGACACCGGACGGGCTCCTATAACCCAAGCGCTAAATACTGCGGCATGCAGTCCGATCCATATTATATACTACTGCGACGTGCAGTCCGATCCATATAATATACTACTGCAGCGTGCAGTCTGATCCATATAATATACTATTGCGGTGTGCAGTTTGATCCATGCATGTATATGTATATATTGCTGCGGCGTTCAGCCCAACCCATGCTCAGTCCAGCAATGCACATAAGCCCCTTGGGCAATAGTAAAATAGCATTTCTCAACTCAAACGTCAATAAAATATCATTTAGGTTTTCAAATCTTAGAAAAATGGCTGACTTTGCAAAACTGTATTTAGAACCTTGGGTTGAGATCAAATAATATGCAACGTAATACAAAATAGTGATATCAATCTCTGAAGGATTTAAATAATCGGCACGAAGCCCATTACATGGCGATCAACCCAAATCATGATAGCATCAAGTAGTTTTCAATCAATAACTTAGTAAAATCGACAACCGGAATGGGCCAAGTCACAATCCCCAACGGTTCTCTACCCTACGCTTATACCTGGCATGCAAGTCACCACAATATAGTACTATGATGTGTAAATCCGGGGTTTCAAACCCTCATGATATCATTCACATAATACTCACCTCGAACCGGTGAAATTCCTCGCTTGCGATGCCTTTGACCCTCAAATTGGCCTCCACGCGCGTCAAGTCTAACCAAAATCAGTACGAATATATCATAATATGCTAATGGGACAGCAGTGAATCGAAAACAAACGAAATATATAACAAAAATATCGAAACTAGCAAAACCCGAGCCCCGGGCCTGCTTCTCGACAAAATTACAAAACTTATTATACCGAATTCCTCGTCTTGCCACGAGTCTGTACATATCAAAAACTCCCAAATCCGAGCTCAAATGACCTATCAAATTCCAATTTGAAATACAAAAACTCAAGCCTTGGCTTTACTCCTTTTTGATGAATTTCAACCAATTTTCATGTTAAATCTAACATAATGTCGTATATTTAGGCTAAGGAACTTACCTTCATTCAATCCTCCTTGAATCCCTCTTCAATTAGCTCTCTCAAGCTCCAAAATCTCTCAACAATGGAGGAAAAACAAAATAGGCTTGCGGATGGAATATCAATTAAAACCCTTCTGCTCAGGTGCAAATTTACCCTATGCGAACTCGTTCCAAGACTCACGCGTTCGCGATGACCAAATTATGTTTACCCCAATTAACTTTACGCGAGCGCAGCTACCAATCTGCCAATGCGAAGTTCCACAGTCTCCACTACGCGAACGTACACCTCTGGCCGCGATCGCGATGAGTATTGCTCATGGCCTCACTTCCCTTCTACGCAAACGCGCTACAAGTACCGCGAATGCGATGCTTTACTCCCTAGAACTATGCGAACGTGACATTGCGCTACGCGAATGCGATGGCTAATTTCCAGATCTCTCAAATTTACTCTACGCATTCGCGACGCTTCCCAAGCGAACGCGATGAAAAAAACTTCTGCAATAAAACAGCTGAAAAACCTGCAACACTATAAGTCCAAAAATTGTCCGATTGACCACCCGAAACCACCCTGAGGCACCCGGGACCTCCACCAAAAGCACCAACTCATTCTAAAAGATTATTCACACTTGCTCCAACCATCAAAACACATCCATTAACACAAAAATCATCAAATCTCGACAGATTCAAGCCTAAAGTTTCTTTAAACTTCCGAAACTCTCATTCGATGAAAAACCCAACTAAGACGTTTGAATGACCTGAAAATTTGCAGACATATCCTAAATCACCTGACGAAGCTACTGCAACTCTCGGAATTCCATTCCGACCCTCATATCAAAATCTCACCTATCAACAGAAATTCGCCAAAATTCGAACTTCGCCAATTCATCATAATGCTACACCGGACCTCCAAATTCGATTCCGATCGCACTACTAAGTAACAAGTCATCCCCAGAAGCTAACCAAACCACCGGAATTCACATCCGAGCCCTCTAACCACATGGTCAACTTCTGGTTGACTTTTCTAAAACCAGCTTCCTTCAAAGAGGCTATGCGCCTCGTTTTCAACCAAAGCCAATCCACTTACACCCGATCGAATCTAATACTGATATTGAAACATGAATCAACACAATAAGGGGAAAACAGGGCGGTAACTCCCGTGACGGCGGGCTGGGTTGTCACATTCTCCCCAACTTATGCTCGTCCTCGAGCGGACCCATAGTCGTCCTAGAAGTTCACCAATAGCTGAATAACTTTACCATGCATATAAACCGGGGTGATCCCACCTCACCCTATCTCATATAGGTCTGACAACACAATATAGCTGAAATCTTTCACCCATTTCACCCATTTAGTGCATAAACCATAGAACTACATTTCACCCTATGAAATCTTACACAAGATCAGAACCTCACATTTTTACTCAGAATAAACCCGAACCAGCTGTAATAATCCATACCCGCAACCTCGGCTGCAATCATATGATATCCCACATAACTCAAACATATGCAGCGATAACTTCCATTCACAACAGCTGCCCACAACAACCAATATCCATAGAAAATCTCTTGTTAGATAGAGTCTCATTTCAATACCTTCATATACTGCCAACGACAACTAAAACACGCGATATAATGAACCCATCTCTCAGATAAATCATTCATGAATCCATTTCCCTCTTGACTATTACTACAACAAATTTCCGAGCCAAACCCAGATATTACCTTTCTAACCGGCTGAAATAAAATTGGTTCGTACTCATTAATGACTCCAATGACCACTTCGACTCCAACCACCCCCATATGACACCTCGATGTAGGCCTAATCCACAACTTGCCTAATACACGCACCAATGAGAAACAGTCTGAACATACTCAAATTATGACAATGACTCAACGAAAGAGCTGTACCTCAAGTTCAACAGTACCATTACAACAAAAACCTGAGATCCCGTCTCATATCATAGAAATAGAGTACCTGAATTTTCCTTGAAAGGTCATAGCTCCACGTGGCCTTGCCGTAACGCGCGATCCCATCCAAACACTATTACCCATGAAGCACCTCAAGCCACCATGCTCAACACGAGAAGCCACACATATTTTGAGGTCTGAAACTCATCAATCCATCACACCCACGATGAAGCAAGTAATATACTCTATTAAATCCTGGAAGGACACAATCGATTCGCTATTCACCGAGCAACACCCAAAACGGACGTTCCTTAGAAACTAGGTATGCATACAAGGTAACATACAGAAAACTATTCTCAATCATCACAGTGTTACAACGTGCAACCCGATCCAGATAACATACCTGTGGCGGCGTGCCACCCGATCACATATATATTTCACAAAAGGAGATGCACATCAAGCCAAATTTTCTCATTACAATAAACACATATAGTCTCATGCTCGGTCGCACGAAATGCATCTGAACAAGTCCCTCAATACCAGAACTGAATCAATGGTAGAAATCTCTGTACTGACATCCGCCACGAAGGCCCAATTAATAAAGCAATGCTTGCCAGCGGTCTGCTGATCTATGGAATACAATCTACCCTGCTAGAACATAATCCGATGCACCTTACCACGCGACCTGTGGCATTTTCCGACATAGCTTATAACACATTAGTCCAGACACCCTGACATTGGGATACCCAATCTGCAATCTAATATCATAACCCAGATTTAACATACCAAGCAAAGAAATATCCACTCGGATCTGTAATATTGCATAACCACTAGATGATGTCGATACACACGACCTACAACCACTGCATAGACGGATCACAAGAACTTCTAGTCTCCAACTCATATAACACATAAATCACTAGCCTGGTCCCACATTCCGCCGTACGAATTCATAACACACATCAATATCCATTTATACCACGAAAGATATTCAAAATTCCTCCTGCGCCATCAACAACTAAATTATCAACGGTCGATCCAACAAGAGAACGCCGCAATACAACCAAATATTATCAGCATTTAATTACCTTGCCCCCTTTTCTGAACATAAACCCCCGCTAAATCACTAGCATAGCAATACCATCTTCCTTAATCATCAGAAGATCGACTCTCAAATCACCTGCAACTGCCTGTGCTACTTATGAATTTAATGACTCCCCATTATGACTGAAACAAAGTCTTGAACACGCAAATCTCAATTATCCATATCATAACACATAGACCATACGACACTAGGACAACATGAGGACTTCTATCTCTCTCCTGCGCCGCAGACATCAACGCACTCAACTAACCAAGAAATTTCATGATGCCATATAGGAGAAAAATTATTAAACACTCCATGCTTCGCATAACCATAGGAAATATAGTCATTTTCAAACCACGGTAAAACACATCAAGAACTCTTTCTCCCAATTCCATTACACAAGCAAAATTGCCAGGACTGAATCCTTCTACCCAAACCAAGTTAAGAAAACTGCCAGCACTTAAAAGCTTTGCTGCACAACACCTGTAAGGCTCATTACCTCAAACACATACGATAATTAATCATATCCTTACCATACCGATTCAGGTCTTTATCAAGCTATTCCATTTATCCAATTTCCACCCCGTTTCATCTTTAATTTGATATTCTCCCTTGCTGTAGCACAAGAATACCTCAACCCAGGTTACCACACGAGACTCGCACATAAATCCACACTATGTAAGACCCATAGGCCACTGAAACATTTCCCAGAAATACCACATTCCAGAATGTTGTACCTTGAAGAACTTCCTGCGATTCTGAATTCGTTTACCATTACCTTCCAAATGCGGATACGTAGAATCCCATGATTAACACAAAGTGCCACAAGTCTTGATCTTTCTAATGAAAACACAGTCTCTAGACAAATACACAAACTTAAGAAACCTGATTGTTACATGCAAAATCTTGAACACAGTAAAACCATTCTCGAGAGTCATTCATTCTTATTCAACTGTAATTCGCATGCGTTAATGAACGGAACCACTCGTGCCTTATTGGTATTCTGACACCGCAGAACATGATATCCTACAGACACAAACAACCATCTTCCTTCTCTATACACTGAGCATTCTTTATCAGCAACAGCTCAAAAACACCCTAATATTTCCTCACATTTACGAAAGTACCCTATAACCTTTGAAAAAATTTTCCTTCACACGTGCCATCCTCGGTTCAATTTCCACAACCAGAACTGATCCGCCATCATCCCTCACAATGGAACCAACATTGCACATAACCGTGCAATCAGCTGACCAACAGCAACCTCCCCAACTTGGTTTGAACCCATATATCAAGGCACTCTTAACAACTCATAGCACTCTAGATTAAACTCAAGTCATTTAAAAGTTTATGAATACACAGCATCTAGCATTGATATTCTCTGCTAACCTCACATTCATTTCCACATCAGCTGAGTCCATTTTCATAAGCGTCCCCAAATTCTCAAATTACCCTTCAATTACTCAGGGCGAGATGTTATCTCTGTGAGTTTATGTTGGGCCAGTCAGGAGGACTTGAGGCCGGATCTTTGCCTATGGCTTGAGCACCGAGGTGTTGATTGTGTGATCAAGTGTTTTGAACTTATATGTTCAATAATGTTCTTATTAGCCGTATTGGCGGTGGGATATCCATGTGATGAGAATGTCAGTACTGCGAGGTATATGTATGTGATTTTGGTAGTGACGAAGAAGTCTGATGGATAATGGATGAGTTGTTAAGTGTTTATTTTCTATTTTGGTCTGATGTGTATCCCCAAGTTATGGGCGCGTAAAGAATATTTTTCATGTCTCTTAGTTGGAAAATGTATATTTCATGTGGCGATATGAGCTCTGACTCAGAAAGACTAATTGGTTGTGTAACGTATATGATGGTGGAAGGCATGTTGAAACACTGAAATGAGGCGAAACAGGTGGGTTATCTCATGCGGAGTGTTATTTCAAGAATTATATCTCAAGCTGAATCAAGTACACACGATAATAATTCCAAAAAAGTGAAGTTTTCCAAAAGGTTCTGCAGTCTCTCGAGAATTAATACAGACGTCTCCGTACCGATCCGCGAGACTCTACAAACCAGATCATGACTCCTGAGGCCTAGTAACCTAGGCTCTAATACCAACTTGTCATGAACCCAATCACGGTCATGATGGCGACCGACACAACTGCTAGGCAAGCCTGACCATTTACACTCTCAACCCGAGCATGAAGCTCAGAATCAGTTAATTGAATATCATTATGGATAATAAAGTTAAAATCTTAACTGATATATGGAAACCAAACTGGATAATCTACCAAAGATTTGGGGGTCATAAGTCTAGAGCATCTAACAATGCAGAGTGACGAGACTCCAAGAATACAAATGTTCAAAACTGCGGAAATAATAATAAGGGAATAGGGAAAAAGTCGGGTCCTGCGAACGTCAAACAGCTACCTCGACAGCTCCAATTAATTCTCAAGCTGCAATTATCTCAGCTAACTTCCAGAATACCTGAATCTGCACACATGGTGCAGGGAGTAAAGTGAGTACTTATAACTCAATGGTAATAATAGAGAATAATATCTGAGCGATAAGAAGATACGTATGGGCACACAAAAATGTTATAAAAGATAGCACAACCCTTTGAGAGAAACTGAAATACTGTGAAAATCCTCTTAGAAATTCTCAAGATCAGTTTAAGACCTCTTTTACAAAGTCTCTTTTACAAATATCTGTTTTATTTTCAACAACCCGGCATATGAATGCTATATCAGATAGAAGAAGTCGACTTAGAAGTCTGCCCCTTGGGCAAAACACTCCTTAACATATAACACCAGGGTATCTGGTCAACAAGGCAAGTAACAGTATGTATGCTAAAGATATATGAGTGCTAAATATCATGCCACGTAGTACAAACAGGAGCGAATGCGTGAATGCAATGCAATGCACATGACCGCTACGGCAGGTAGCCAGATCCATGGGTACCCTGCGCTTACAGGGGGTGTTCCGGAGGGGATCCTATAGCCCTAGCGCTATAATACTGCGGCGTGCAGTCCGATCGATATAATATACTACTGCGGCGTGCAGTCCGATCCATACATGTATATGTATATACTGCTGCGGCGTGCAGTCCGACCCATGCTCAGTCCAGCAATGCACATAAGCCCCTTGGGCAATAGTAATATAGCAGTTCTTGCTCAAACATCAGTAAAATATCATTTACGTTTTCAAATCTTAAAAAAATGGTTGAGTTTGCAAAACTGTACTTAGAACCTTGGGCTGAGATCAAATAATGTGCAACGTAATACTAAACAGTGGTATCAATCTTTGAAGGATTCAAATAATTGGCATGAAGCCCATAACATGGCGATCAACCCAAATCATGATAGCATCAAGTAGTTTTCAGTGAATCACGCAGTAAAATCGACTACCGGGACTGATTAAATCATAATCCCCAACGGTTCTCTACCCCACGCTCATACCTGCCATGCAAGTCACCACAATACAGCACTATGATGTGCATATCAGGGGTTTCAAACCCTCAGGATATCATTCACAAGTATTACTCTCCTCGAACCGGTGAAATTCCTCGCTTGCGATGCTTTGCCCCTCAAATTGGCCTCCACGCGCGTCAAATCTAACAAAAAGCAGTACGAATATATCATAATATGATAATGGGACATTACACAATCGATAACAATCAAAATATAATAAAAATCTCGAAACTAGCAAAACCCGAGCCCTGGGCCCGCTTCTAGAAAAATTACAATACTTATATTACCGGATTCCTCATCTCGCCACGAGTCCGTACATGTCAATAACTCCCAAATCCGAGCTCAAATGTCCTATCAAATTCCAATTTGAAATACAAAAACTCAAGCACTAGCTTTGCCCCTTTTTTTGATGAATTACAACCAATTTTCATGTTAAATCTAACATAATCTTGTGTATTTAGGCTAAGGAATTTACCTTCAATCAATCCTCCTTGAACCTCTCTTCAATTAGCTCACTCAAGCTCCAAAATCGCTCAGCAATGGAGGAAAAATAACATAGGCTCGCTGATGGAATATCAATTAAAACCCTTCTGCTCAAGTGCAAATTTGCGTTCCAAGACTCAAGCGTTCGCGATGACCAAATTATGTTGACCCCAATTAACCTTACGCGAACGCAGCTACCAACCCGCGAACGCGAAGTTCCTTAGTCCTCTGGCCGCGATGAGTAATTACTCATGGTCTCGCATACGTTCTACGCGAACGCGCTACAAGCACCGAGAAGGCGATGCTTTACTCCCCAGAACTATGCGAACGTGACATTGAGCTACGCAAATGCGCTGTCAAATTTCCAGGCCTCTCAAATTTACTCGACGCGTTCATGACACTCCCCGCGCAAACGCAATGAACAAAACTTCTACAATAAAATAGCTGAAAAACCTCCAACACTATAAGTCCATAAATGGTCTGATTGACCACCTGAAACCACCCCGAGGCCCCCAGGACCTCAACCAAAAGCATCAACTCATTCTAAAACATTATTTACACTTGGTCCAACCAACGAAACACATACATTAACACAAAAATCATAAAATCTCGACGGATTCAAGCCTAGGTTTTCTTTTAACTTCTGAAACTCGCATTCGATCAAAACCCCAACCAAACAATGTCCGAATGACCTGAAAATTTGCACACATATCCAATATCACCTGGCCCTACTGCAACTCTCGGAAATCCATTACGACCGTAGGATCAAAATTTCACCTATCCGGAATTCGCCAAAATTCCAACTTGCCAATTCAAGCCTAATTCTAGACCGGACCTCCAAATTCGATTTCGATCGCACTGCTAAGTCACAAATCATCCCCCGAAGCTAAGCGAACCATTGGAATTCATATTCGAGCCCTCTAACCACATAGTCAACTTTTGGTTGACTTTTCTAAAACAAGCTTCCTTCCAAGAGGCTTTGTGCCTCGTTTTCAACCAAAACCAATCCATTACACCCGATCGAATCTAATACTGATATTGAAACATAAATCAAAATAATAAGGGGGAAACAGGGTGGTAACTTGCGTGACGGTAGGCCGGGTTGTCACAGCTATTGAACCTGGTGGAATTTGATGTTATTCTAGGCATGGATTGGCTATGGACTGTCATGTTAAGACAGTCACTTTGGCTATGCCGGGTTTTTCGAGGATCGAGTGGTGTGGTGTGACTGATTATGTCCCTAGTAGAGTGAATTCTTTCCTAAAGGCCCAGCGTATGGTTGGGAAGGGTTGTCTGTCATATTTAGCCTTTGTGCGGGATGTCAGAGCTGAGGCTCCTAACATTGATTCTATTTTAGTTGTGAGGGAGTTCTTGGATGTGTTTCCTGCAGACCTGCCGGGCATGCCACCGAACAGGGACATTGATTCTGGTATTGATCTGGTGCAGGGCACTCAGCCTATTTCCATTCCGTCGTATCGTATGGAACCAGCAGAGCTAAAAGAGTTGAAGGAGTAGCTTCAGGAACTTCTAGATAAAGAGTTCATTTAGCCTAGTGTGTCACCGTGGGGTGCACCTATTCTATTTGTGAAGAAGAAGGATGGCACACTGAGGATATACATTGATTATATGCAGTTGAACAAAGTAACAGTGAAGAACAAGTATGCCCTACCTCGTATTGATGATCTATTCGACCAGCTTTAGGCAGCGAGGGTGTTCTCCAAGATTGATCTCCATTCGGGCTATCACCAGTTGAAGATAAGGAATTTAGATATTCTTAAGACTGCTCTCAGGACTAGATATGGTCAGTGAGCTCCTTTTTATGTCTTTTGGGCTGACCAATGCCCCAACAACGTTTATGCGTTTGATGAACAGTGTATTTCGACCTTATCTGGATTCTTTTGTGATATTGTTCATTGATAATATTCTGGTGTACTCGCGTAGTCGGGAGGAGCACGCGGAGCATTTGCAAGTGGTATTGCAAAGATTGAGAGAGGAGAAGTTGTATGCAAAGTTCTCCAAGTGTGAGTTTTTGGCAAGGTTCAGTGGCTTTCTTAGGGTACGTGATGCCCAACATTGGTGTTCAGGTTGATCCAAAGAAGATAGAGGCCTTGGCCTAAACTATCCTCACCACAGAGATTTGATGTTTCCTCGGCTTGGTGGGTTATTATCGCCGGCTCATTCATGGGTTTTCATTTATTGCCTCACCCTTGACGAAGTTGGCTCAGAAAGGTGCCCTCTTTGTACGGTCGGACGAACGCGAGTAGAGCTTTTAGAAGCTCAAGATAGTTTTGACCACAGCTCAACTATTGGTGTTACCATCAGCTTCAGGTTTTTCTACTATCTATTTTGATGCTTTGAGAGTTGGGATTGGTTGTGTGTTGATGTAGGAGAGTAGAGTGATTGCATATGCTTCTCGTCACTTGAAGCCCCATGAGAAGAACTACCCTGTTCATGATTTGTAGTTGGCTGCTATAGTTCTTGCTTTGAAGATTTGGAGGCACTATTTATATGGCGTATCTTGTGAGGTAGTCACTGATTATCGTAGTCTTCAACATTTACTCAAGCAGAAAGATCTAAATTTGGTGCAGCGGAGATGGCTGGAATTAAGGACTATCATATTACCATTATGTACCATCCGGGAAAGGCCAATGTGGTGGCCGACGCCTTGAGAAAGGTGGTGAGTATGGGAAGCTTGGCGTACATTACAGCTGGAGAGAGGCGTTTCTCAGTTAATGTTCAGGCTTTGGTCAACCAATTTGTGAGATTAGACATTTCGGAGCCCAGTCGGGTATTGGCATGCATGGTTACTCGATATTCCATATATGATCGCATTAGAGAGCGCCAGTATGACGATCCATACTTGCTTGTCCTCAAGGACAGAGTTTAGCATGGTGATGATGGGGTATTGAGGATATGGGGCCCTATTTGTGTGCCCAATGTAGATGGGCTTAGAGAGTTGATTCTTGAGGATGCCCACAGCTCGCAGTATTCCATTCATTCGGGTGCCGCGAAAATGTACCATGATTTATGATATCACTATTGATGGAGGAGAATGAAGAAAAATTGTGGGTTATATAGCTGGGTGTCTCAACTGTCAACGGGTGAAATATGAGCATCAGAGACAGAGTGGTGTGCTTCACCAGATGATTATTCCTGAATGGAAGTGGGAGAGAGTTACTATGGATTTGGTGAGTTGTCTTCCTCGGACCTCGAAGAAGTTTGATTTGATTTGGGTGATTGTGGACCGGCTGACGCAGTTCGCGCACTTCATTCTGGTATGTATTACTTATTCTTCGGAGCGGATGGTAGGTATCTTTATCTGGGAGATTATTCGATTGCATGGTGTTCCGGTGAATATTACCTCAGATAGAGGTACTCAGTTCACTTCCCAGTTTTGGATGACTTTTCACCGAGAGTTAGGTACGCAGGTGGAGTTGAGCACAATATTTCATCCTCAAATGGACGGACAGTCTGAGCATACCATTCAGACATTGGAGGACATGTTGTGCGGCTGTGTTATTGATTTCAGAGGTTCTTGGGTTGAGTTCTTGCCACTTGCAGAGTTTGCCTACAACAACAATTATCAATCAAATATTCAGATGGCACCGTATGAGGCCTTGTATGGGAGGCGAGTAGATCTCTGGTTGGTTGGTTTGAGCCCGCGAGTCAAGACTATAGGGGACAGAGTTGGTTCAAGATGCCATAGAGAAAGTGAAGTTGATTCAGGAGAGACTTCGTACAGCACATCGCTTCAGAAGAGTTATGCGAACTGGAAGGTTCGAGATGTGTCTTACATTGTAGCTGAGAAGGTCTTGATGAAGGTTTCGCCAATGAAGGGTGTTATGAGGTTTAAAAAGAAAGGAAAGCTGAGTCCGCGGATTATTGGACCATTTGAGATACTTAGAGGATTGGAGAGATGGCCTATATGCTTGCTTTGCCAGCCAGTTTGTAAGGCTCATCCGGTATTCCATGTTTCAACGCTCCGAAAGTATGTTGGGGACACGTCTCATATTTTGGATTACAGCACAGTCTAGTTGGATGATGATTTGACCTATGATGTGGAGCCAGTGGCTATTTTGGGTTGTCAGGTTCGGAAGTTGAGATCAAAGGATATATCTTCGGTGAAGGTGTAATGGAGAGGTCGGCCCGTGGAGGAGGCTACCAGGGAGACCAAGTGAGAGATGCGGAGTAGATATCCTTACCATTTGAGGCTTCAGTATGTTTCTTGACCCGCTCGAGGACGAGCGTGTCACAACCCATAGGTCATGATTGAGCCCGACACCATCTGTTAGGCCAGCCAACACGGAAGTATATTTACATCTGTTAGGCCAGCCAACACGGAAGTATATTTAAGTTCTCATTTTTCTTTTACCAAAAACTAGGTATAACAGATTTTCAAAGTTAAAGTGAAGGCCAAGAGTGGTTAATAGTGTATTAAAATAGTTATACAACCCAAAAATAAATGTCTACTAACGTGTGTGCCAGAACCTGGTGTCACAAGCTATGAGCAACTAGTAGAATATACACAAAAGAATAATATACTATCTTACTGTCTGAATCAGGATAGACAGAAACAAAATACAGAGAAAGACTTCTTCGGCTATGGATCAGCATGAATGGGAAGCAAGCTCACTGTAGAAGTCCCAGATGTGCTCACTGATATGTACCAGAATGATGTCCAGATCCACCCACCTGAAATCCTGTATATTTAAGTACAGAAGCGTAGCATGAGTACATAAACAACATGTACCCAGTAAGTATCTCGTTTAATCTCGAAGAAGTAGAGATGAGAAGTCGACTCGATACTTACTAAGGTCAAATAATATATATAATTATAATATGTTCAAATCATGGAAATTACAAGTATCAACAGTTTATGGCAAACGTCATAAGTCAAGTGCTTCACTGCATTAAGTTTTAAATTTATCATTTTGGGATATAGCATAGCAAGTATAAGCTTCCCCACAATTAAATATGCGCACATAGTACCGGGGGGACGGACCGAACCAACAGAAAGAAACTGTTCACTTGCTGAGGGTCGACAACGTGCTTATAGATATTCATACCGAGGCGATCGGCCCGATCCACAAATATCAGGCAATATCAAGAATACGCACAGAAGACATATTTAGAGTCAAGTATACCATACAATGTTCAACAAGTGTGCAAGTTCTTTTATCTTCTTTCAAGTCTCTAACACATCCTAAGTGATCTAATTAGACAATCAATGTGGAGACTTTCACAAATAAAGGATGATGTGGGTCCTAAACTGCCCGGACAATCAACATAGTAGCAGCTACGCACGGACTCTCGTAACTGGTGCGTACGTAGCCCCCCATTTAGCAATAATTATTTGTTCATTAATCCTATGGGGAGAATTTTCTCTTACAAGGTTAGAAAGGATAATCACCTCGCTCCGAAGCGCACTTCCAACGTCAACAACAAGCCCAAACCCACAATTCGGATCCAATCGATCACAAACAGTTTAATTGAAGTAAGAACTAGTCAATATAGACTCACAAGATCGAATTCTAGCTATTTAAGCAATTTCCTAACCATTAACACAAGTTTCTTTAATTTCGACCCTGAGCCCACGTGCTCGGATTCCGAGATTTTCGAAGGAAGTTGTTCTCCATAACGTAAGGCTCACTAATATATGATTTCTAGTTCATTCAAATCCACAGCCATCTCAAGTCAAGTATGAGGGCTTGGTACTCTGCGAGATTATTGGAACAAGGTTTCGAAATTACATAGCAAATTACATGATTAAATCTTAGTTTTATTAAAATCCTAGGTCTAGCTCTAACCCTTGATTTTACTAAATTTTTAGTGTTTAGTCCACCTAATATTCATGTATTTAAATTACTTACCTTACCAAGCTATGTGGAAACCGTCTCTTGGAAGAACCCAAATCGCCTAAGTGTGGAGTGAAAAATGAGAGAAATGGGTTTGGGTTCGTATTAAATGAACTCTTCAGCCCCAGCTACTTTCGCATCATCGGAGCTATTTCCGCTTCTGCGGTCCACGAACCTCAGGTGCGGTTATGACAGAAGCAGCAACTTCATTCCTTTTCCAAGTTCTAACTTCACTCGACCCTCGCTCGTTTGACGGTCGGGGATCCCTGACCCGCCCGAACATACCGACAAGTCTGAAATCACAAGGAGGACCTAATCGAACCCTCGAAACACTCAAAACAACGCTAAATCGAGGAATCAAACCCCAAAACCAAATGAATCAAATCATTCAATTTCAAGTTCTTAATTTCCTTCTAACGTGTCAAAACGCCCTTAAACTACTCGAGATGACACCAAATTTCACGGGTAAGTCTTAACTAATATTTCTGACCTGACAAAGATTCGGAACTAAAATTCGAGCCTGATACCTAGGAAATCAATGATTACTTAGTTTATTTAATTCCTTACAACTTCAAGTAAACAATTTCATAGAAAAATTTATTACTCGGGCTAGAGACCTTGGAATTCAATTTCGAGCATACCCCCGGGTTCTATATTTTCTCACGGACCCTCCGGAATCGTCAAAGCAGAAACGGGTCCGTTTTCCAAGAAAGTTTACCGAAGTCAAACTTGTCCTTTTTAGAAAAACATAAAGAAGCAAATGAGCATATTCTTGCTCAAAACTCTTCTAACTTCCGAACCACCCATCACGGCAAGTAATAATTTAGTTAAAGCAAGTACGGGAAGTATTAGTTAATGGAACGGGTTTCTAAAATTCAAAATGACCAGTTGGGTCGTTACTTTCTCCACCTCTTAAACAAATGTTCGTCCTCGAACGGACACAGAAACGTACATGGACTGCAGAATAAGAGGGATATCTGCTCCGTATGTCCTCCTCGGACTCCCAGGTCGCTTCCTCAACTGCTTGGCCACTCCACTAGACCCTTACTACAAAATCCTCTTGGACCTCAACTGGTGATCTTGTCAATCAATAATGGCAACTGGCTCCTCCTCGTAGCCCAATCTCTCATCTAACTGGAATGGTACAGAAATCCAACACATGTGATAGGTCGGCACAATACTTTTAAAGCATCGATTAATGAATAACTAGATGAACTCCTGATAGACTGGGAGGTAAGTCAAGCTCATAGGCAACCTCTCCAACTCGTCTCAACACCTCAAAGGGCAAATAAACCTTGGGCTTAGCTTTCCCTTCTTTCCAAACCTCATAATTCCCTTCATTGGCGAGACTATCAATAGAACCTTCTCGCCAATCATGAATGATACATCATGCGCCTTCAGATCCACATAGCTTTTCAGCCTATATATACTTTCCAGATTGAGGCTCTCCAGAATATACTTTACCATATCCAAGGCATAGTGTACCAAATCTGTACCAAGTAACTTAGCCTCACCAAGCTCAAACCACCAAATAAGAGAACGGTAATGCCAACCATACAATACCTCATACGGGGCCATCTCTATGCTGGACTGATAGTTGTTAGTGTATGCAAACTTCGCCAAGGGCAAAAATTGATCCCCATTCCCTCCAAAGTTAATTACACATGCTCTAAGCATATCCTCTAATATCTGAATTGTCCGCTCCGACTGCCCGTCGGTCTGAGGATGGAATGTCGTGCTAAGCTCTACGCGGGTCCCCAACTCACTCTAAACAACTCTCTAGAATGGGAAGTGAACTGAGGGCCTCTGTCTCATATGATGGAAACTTGCAGTGCGTGCAGCCTAACTATCTCCTGTATGTAAATCTAAGCATATCTCTCCGCTCTATAAGTTGTCTCCACTGGAATGAAGTGGTCCAACTAGCTCAACCCCTCCACAATAACCCATACTAAACCAACCTTCCGAAGAGTCCGCGGAAACCCAACCACGAAATCCCTGGTGATGTGCTCCCACTTCCATTTCGGAATGGGCATTTGCTGAAGTAGGCCACCTGGCCTCTGGTGCTTATACTTGACCTGCTGGCAAGTCAAACATCTAGCAATATACTCCACTATGTCCTTCTTCATCCTCTGCCACCAGTAATGCTTCCTCAAGTCACGATACATCTTCGTGACACCCGTATGAATGGAGTACCTCGAATTGTGGGCCTCCTCTAGAATCCTCTCTCTCCAGCCATCTACATTAGAAACACATACATGGCCCCGAAGCCGTAATACACCATCCTCACCAATAGAAATATCCATGGCACCTCCTTGGAGTACCATCTCTCTATGAACCGCCAAATGTGGAGCGTCAAACTGTCGGGCCTTAATCTGCCCCAATACGAAGACTGAGCAACTGCACATGCCAGAAGTCGACTGGGCTCCACAATGTCAAACCTCACAAGTCTGTTATCTAAAGGTTGTATGTCCAAAGCTTATGGTCTCATCTCAGCATGGATGAATACCAAGCTACCCATACTCTCTGCCTTTATGCTCAAGGCATTCGCGTCCACATTCGCCTTATAAGATAAAGAATGGTAATGTAATAATCCTTTAGTAACTCAAGCCACCTGATCTGTCTCAAATTAAGATCCATCTGCTTGAAGAAATGCTACAAGCTGCGATGGTAGGAGTAAACCTCACATGACACCCCATAAAAATAATGCCTCCATATCTTAAGAGCATGAACAATCGCCACCAACTCTAGATCATGCACAGGGTGATTCTTCTCATGAACCTTCAGCTGACGTGATGCATATGCAATAACTCGCCCCTCCTGTATCAATACATACCCCAAGACAACGCGATAAGTGTCAAAATATACTGTTTACATCCCTGCACCGGAAGGCAATACACGAATAGGTGTTGTAGTCAAAGACGTCTTGAGCTTCTGCAAGCTCTCCTCACAATCATCGGACCAACTGAATGGAGCACCCTTTTGGGTCAATCTGGTCAAATGTGATGCAATAAATGAAAAGCACAGCACAAATCGCTGGTAATAATCTGCTAACCCTAAGAAACTCTTGATCTCGGTCACTGAAGTAGGACGTGGCCAACTCTGAACTGCCTCAATCTTCTTGGAATCCACTTTAATACCTTCTCCTGACACTACATGCCCCAATAATGCCACTGAATCTAGCCAAAACTCACACTTAGAGAACATATCATAAAGCTTCTGCTCTCGTAAGGTCTGAAACACTACTCTCAAATGTTGCTCGTGCCCCAGGCTACGTGAATATATAAAGATGTCGTCAATGAAGACAATAACAAAAGAATCAATATAAGGCCTGAAAAACCTTGTTCATGAAGTCCTTAAATGCCGCTGGAGCATTAGTCAAGCCATAGGACATCACAAGAAACTCGTAGTGGCCATATCTATTCCTGAATGCAGTCTTCGGAACATCTGAGTCCTCAATCTTCAATTGATGATACCCAGACCTCAAATCAATCTTAGAGAACACCCTAGCACCCTGTTGCTGGTCAAACAAATCATCAATACGGGGCAATGGATACTTGTTCTTGATGGTGACTTTGTTCAACTGGCGGTAATCAATGCACATCTGCATAGTCCCATCCTTCTTTTTCATAAATAGCACTGGTGCACCCCAAGGAGATACGTTGGGCCTAACAAACCCCTTTGGTAACAACTCCTCCAATTGCTCCTTCAGCTCTTTAGGATCCATATGGTACGGTGGGATAGATATAGGCTGGGTGACTGGAGCTAAATCAATACAGAAGTAAATATCACGATCTGGTGGCATGCCAAGAAGATTAGAAGGAAAAACATCAGCATAGAAAAGTACCTGGTCTGTTCAACCTCGAACGAACATAGAAAAGTACCTGGACTGCTAAATAAGTTGGAATATCTGCTCCGCATGTCCTACTCAGACTCCCAGGTCGCTTCCTCAACCGCTTGGCCCCTCCACTGGACCCTTACCGCAGAACTTCTCTTGGACCTCAATTGGCGATCTTGTCTATCAATAATGGCAACTGGCTCCTCCTCGTAGCCGAAGCTCTCATCTAACTGAATGGTACTGAAATCCAACACATGTAATAGGTTGACATGATACTTCCGAAGCATCGATTAATGAAAAACTAGATGAACTCCTAATAGACTGGGAGGTAAGGCAAGCTCATAGGCAACCTCTCCAACTCGTCTCAACACCTCAAAGGGGCCAATAATCCTTGGGCTTAGCTTGCCCTTCTTTCCGAACCTTATAATTCCCTTCATTGGAGAGTCTTTCAAGAGAACCTTCTCGCCAATCATGAATGATACATCACGCGCCTTCTGATGCATATAGCTTTTCTGCCTAGATTGAGTTGTGCGAAGCCTCTCCTTAATAAACTTTACCTTATCCAAGGCAACCTTTACCAAGTCTGTCCCAAGTAATTTAGCCTCACCAGGCACAAACCACCCAATAGGAGAACGGTAATGCCGACCATACAATACCTGATATGGGGCCATCTCTATGCTAGACCGATAGTTGTTATATTCAGCAAACTTCGCCAAGGGCAAGAATTGATCCCACTTCCCTCCAATGTCAATCACCCATGCTCTAAGCATAACCTCTAAAATCTGAACTGTCCGCTCCGACTGCCCATCGGTCTGAGGATGGAATGTCGTGCTAAGCTCTATGCGGGTCCCCAACTAACTTTGAATAGATCTTCAGAAATAGGAAGTAAATTGAGGGCCATTGTCTCATACGATGGAAACTGGCACACCGTGGAACCTACCTATCTCCTGAATGTAAATCTGAGCATATCTCTCCACTGTATAAGTAGTCGCCAGTGGAATGAAGTGGCCAACTTGGTCAATCTATCCACAATAACCCACACTAAATCAACCTTCCATAAAGTCTGCAACAACCCAACCACGAAATCCATGGTGATGCGCTCCCACCTTCCATTCCGGAATGGGCATCTGCTGAAGTAGGACACCTAGAATCTGGTGCTCATACTTGACCTGCTGGAAGTTCAAACGTTTAGCTACATACTCCACGATGTCTTTCTTTATCCTCCGCCACCAGTAATGCTGCCTCAAGTCATGATATATCTTCGTGACACCCAGATGAATGGAGTACCTTGAATTGTGGGCCTCCTCTAGAATCCTCTCTCTCAAGCCATCTACATTAGAAACACATACACGGCCCTGAAGCAGTAAACACCATCCTCGCCAATAGAAATCTCCTTGGTACCTCCCTGGAGTACCATCTCTCTTAGAACCGCCAAATGTGGATCATCAAACTGTCGGGACATAATCTGCCCCAATATGAAGATTGAGCAACCGCACATGCTAGAACTCGGCTAGGCTCCAAAATGTCCAACCTCACAAGTCTGTTAGCTAAAGACTGTATGTCGAAAGCTAATGGTCTCATCTCAGCAGGGATGAATGCCAAGCTACCCATACTCTCCGCCTTTCTGCTCAAGGCATTCGCGACCACATTCGCAATACCTGGATGATAAAGAATGGTAATGTCATAATCCTTTAGTAACTCAAGCCACCTGCGCTGTCTCAAATTAAGATCCCTCTGCTTGAACAAATGCTGCAAGCTGCGATGGTAGGTGTAAACCTCACATGACACCCCATACAAATAATGCCTCCATATCATAAGAGCATGAACAATCACCACCAACTCTAGATCGTGCACAGAGTAATTCTTTTCATGAACCTTCAGCTGGCGTGAAGCATATGCAATAACTCGCCCCTCCTGCATCAATACACACCCCAACCAACGCGAGAAGCATAGGAATATACTGTATACCTGCACTAGAAGGCAACACAAGAACTGGTGTTGTAGTCAAAGCCGTCTTGAGCTTCTAGAAGCTCTACTCACAATCATCGGACCAACAGAATGGAGCAACCTTTTGGATCAATCTGGTCAGAAGTGATGCAATAAATGAAAAGCCTTGCACAAATCGCCGGTAATAATCTGCTAACCCCAAGAAACTCCTGATCTCGTTCACTGAAGTAGGACGTGGTCAACTCTGAATTGCCTCAATCTTCTTGGTATCCACTTAAACACCCTCTCCTGACACTACATGCCCCAAGAATGCCACTGACTCTAGCCAAAACTCACACTTGGAGAACATATCATAAAGCTTCTGCTCTCGCGAGGTCTGAAGCACTACTCTCAAATGCTGCTCGTGCTTCCCCGGGATACGTGAGTACATAAAGATGTCGTCAATGAAGACAATGACAAAAGAATCAATATAAGGCCTGAACAACCTGTTCATCAAGTCCATAAATGCCGCTAGAGCATTAGTCAAGCCAAAGGACATCACCAGAAACTCATAGTGGCCATAACTAGTCCTGAATGCAGTCTTCGGAAAATCTCAATCCTGAATCTTCAAGTGATGATACCCTGACCTCAAGTCAATCTTAGAGAACACCCTAGCACCATGCAGCTGGTCAAACAAATCATCAATACGGGGCAATAGATACTTGTTCTTGATGGTGACTTTGTTCAACTGGCGGTAATCAATGCACATATGCATAGTCCCATCCTTCTTTTTCATAAATAATAACACTAGTGCACCCCAAGGCGATACGCCGGGCCTAACGAACCTCTTTGCTAACAACTCCTCCAATTGATCCTTTAGCTCCTTAGGAGCCATATGGTACGGTGGGATAGACATAGGCTGAGTTCCTGGAGCCAAATCAACACAGAAGTCAATATCCCAATCCGGAGGCATGCGAGGAAGATCATAAGGAAACACATCGGCGATTCTCGAACTACTGGCACTGAATCAATCATCAGGGACTCTACGATGGTATTTCGCACATAAGCTAAATAAGCCAAACACTCTTTCTCAACCATGCGCCGAACATTCAGTAAAGAAATAACCCTGCTAGGCGTATCAACTATGGAATCCCTCCACTCCAATCTCGGCAATCTTGGCATCGCTAGTGAAACAGTCTTGGTATGGAAATCTAAAATGGCGTGGTATGGAGATAATCAATCCATGCCCAGGATAATCTCAAAATCGATCATATCGATCAACAGAAGATCTTCTCTAGTCTCAAAACCACAAAAAGTAGCGACACAAGACCAGTAGATCCGGTCCACATTCACACCCATAGGAGTGGACGCATGAACAGAAACATCCAAAGGCTGAGGAGAAGTGACCGGGAATCGAGAAAACATAGATGACACATATGAATAAGTAGACCCTGGATCAAATAATACTGAATCACCCTTACCGCTGACGACAATAATACTTGTGATAATGACATCTGAGACTAATGCATCTGGCCTGGCTGGAAGAGCATAGAATCTAGCTGGAGCACCAGCTGGCTGGCCTCCACCCGTCTCAGCAATAGCGCGCTAACCTTTACCCGTCTGACCTCCACCTATGGGATGACCTCTACCAGTCTGTCCTCCACCTTTAGGTGGCTAGCCTGCTGGTGCTGGAGTCATGGGTTGCTGCCCCTGCTGCACTACCTTGCCCTTAAGCTTGGGGCAGGATCTCCTCATATGACCGGGGTCTCCGCACTCAAAACAATACGGTTCGATGACCTACTGCATGGATGACTATCCCTGATGACTCGTAGATCCCGTGGGAGGATCCTGGATAGCCGGTGGACGATTGAACTCTCCGACGGGCCTATCAAGAACATAGGACTACCACCATATACAAGCCTTCACCTCAAGCTGAGAAGTAGGGAAGTCGACTCCATGCGACTCCAATATCCTCATGGAATGCAGTTTGTCCCTGAACCTATTGATGAAGTCCTGAGCATCCTCATGATGCTCATCCCAGAAGAATGGCTGAACCCCATATGCGGGTAATGCAGAGTTGGCTGAACCCCATATGCGGGTAATGCACCCGGAGTCTGATATACCACAGTTGCATGATCTGGAGACTGAGCAGTAGGGGTCTGGGCTCCCCTCCTACCTATGAAGTAGTTGGGTCTGCTGAAAATAAACCATCATGAGTCATAGTATCCATGAACCACAGCATGCGGCCCATGACCTCCTAGAATCCCGTTGCAGTCATGAAATCCCCCGAATTAGGCACAGCTGTGGGCACCTCGCCATGCTCCTCGATAATGGGATCCCTAGCAGGATCTGGTAGTTGTGCATCTGTAATATCTCTGGGTTGCCCGCATCCCCTACCACAGGCCGGTGCCCTCCCTTGACCTCTATCTCGTCCTCTACAACATGGGAAGCAGCTCCTTCCGTGTCCGGAACATCAGCGATACGAGTCCTCACCATCTGTGAGAGAATAGATGAGGGAAATTTAGTAGACTGACCATTGCATGATAGAAATGTATAAAGAGTAGTTTTTCAAATACCCCATAGTCTCCCAAAGATAAATACATACGTCTCCATACCGATCTACAAGACTCTATCAAGTTTTCCCATAGCTTTGTGAGACCTAAGCGAACCTAGTGCTATGATACCATGTTCTCACGACCCACTTTCCATAATAGGTCATGATGGCGCCTGCCACCATCTGTCAGGCCAACCAACGTGGAAGTATATTTAAGTTCTCATTTTATTTTTACCAAAAACTAGTTATAACATATTTTCAAAGTTAAAGTGAAGACCAAGAGTGGTAAATAGTGTATTAAAATAGTTATACATTCCAAAAATAAATGTCTACTAACATGTGTGCCAGAACCTGATGTCAAAAGCTGCGAGAAACTAGTAGAATATACACAAAAGAATAATATACTATCCTACTATCTGAATCAGGATATATAGAAACAAAAAAATATAGAGAAATACGTCTTCGGTTGCGGATCAACATGAAGGGGAAACAACTCACTGTAGAAGTCCCAGATGTGCTCACTGATACGCACCAGAATGATGTACAGATCCACCTGACTCAAATCCTGTACATTTAAGTTCAGAAGCATAGCATGAGTAGATAAACAACATGTACCCAGTAAGTATCCCGTTTAATCTCGAAGAAGTAGAGATGAGAAGTTGAATCGATACTTACTAAGGTCAAATAATATATATAATTATAATGTGTTCAAATCATGGAAATTACAAGTATCAAAAGTTTATGGAAGGTGGCATAAGTCAAGTAATTCACTGCATTAAGTTTATAATTTAGCATATTGGGATATAGCAAAGGAAAGCAAGTATAAGCTTCCCCACAATTAAATATTCGCACATAGTACCGAGGCGACGGCCCGAACCAATAGAAAGAAACTGTGCACTTGCTAAGGGTCGGCGACGCACCTATAGATGCATCTATTGATACCGAGGCGATCGTCGTGATCCAAAAATATCAGGCAATATCAAGAATACGAACAAAAGGCACATTTAGAGTCAAGTATACCTTACAATAGTCAACAAGTGTGCAAGTTGATTTTATCTTCTTTCAAGTCTCTAACACATCCTAAGTGATCTCATTAGACAATTAATATGAAGAGTTTCACAAATATAGCGTGATGTGGGTCCTAAACTACCCAACCAATCAACGTAGTAGTAGCTACGCACGAACTCTCGTCACTTGGTGAGTATGTAGCCCCCGCATGTAGCAATAATTATTCGTTCACTAATCCAATAGGGACAATTCGCTCTTACAAGGTTAGAAAGGAGACTCACCTCGCTCCGAAGCACACTTCCAACGTCAAGAACAAGCCCAAACCTGCAATTCAGAGCCAATCGAACACAAACTAGTTAAATGAAGTAAGAACTAGTCAATATAGACTCACAATATCGAATTCTAGATATTTAAGTAATTTTCTAACCATTAAAAAAATTTCCTAAATTCCCACTCCGGGCCCATGTGCCCGGATTCCGAGATTTTTCGAAGAAATTTGTTCTCTATAACCTAAGGATCACTAATATATGATTTCTATTTCATTACATAACAAATTACATGATTAAATATTAGTTTTATTAAAACCCCAGGTCTAGCTTTAACCCTTGATTTTACTAACTTTTTTGTGTTTAATCAACCTAATATACATGTATTTAAGCTAAGGATAAAGGGAAATTACTTACCTTGCCAAGCTATGTGGAAACCCTATCTTGGAAGAACCTAAATCTCCTAAGTGTGAAGTGAAAAATGAGAGAATTGGGTTTGAGTTAAAAAAAGGCCAAGGAAGTTGTTTGTTTGGATTAAACTCGAAAAGAAAGTAACCGCTCTGGCGATTTACAGTTACGCTCGCGCACAATTGCAAGGTTTGCGATTGTCACTCGAGTAAATGGTACGACACCAGAAAATGTTGCATGGCACTATTCTGCAGAAGGAGAAGCTAATTACTCTAGAGAATGGCGTTCAGAAGGAATTATCACCTCTAACTTTTGGTAATTTTTTACCACAGAAGTATCAATTGATTGAGGAAGGAGATGAATTGAGTAGCTCAGAGGATGAACAGAAACATAGGAGTGGACGCATGAACAGAAACATCCAAAGGCTCAGGAGAAGTGACCGGGAATCGAGAAAACATAGATGACACATATGAATAAGTAGACCCTGGATCAAATAATACTGAATCACCCTTACCGCAGACGACAATAATACTTGTGATGATGACATCTGAGACTAATGCATCTGGCCTGGCTGGAAGAGCATAGAATCTAGCTGACTGACTGGCCTCCACCTGTCTGAGCAAAAGCGCGCTAACCTTTACCCGTCTGACCTCCACCTCTAGGATGACCTCTACCTGTCTGTCCTCCACCTCTAGGTGGCTAGGCTGCTCGTGCTGGAGTCATGGGTTGATGTCCCTGCTGCACTGCCTTGCCCTTAAGCTTGGGGCAGGATCTCCTCATATGACCAGGGTCTCCGCACTAAAAAAACGGTTCGATGACCTACTACGTTGATGACTATCCCTGATGACTCGTAGATCCCGTGGGAGGATCCTGGATAGCCGATGGACGATATGAACTCTCCGGCATAGCACTGTAGTTGGAACCAGAAGAACCCTAAAGACCTGAATACCCACGGGAGGAATCCTGAATAGCTGGCGAGAAATAGGAACTCTCTAGCATGGCACTGAATTAGGGGCATGCTGGATGGTGGACCATTGACCTCTGTCCCTAGCTGGGGCACCTCTGAACTCTCCAAAGAACCTGTCTCTCTTGTCATGCTGTATCTGCTCTCTACCCCTCTAGCGATACCCCCTCAATCCGACGAGCAATCTCGACCACAAGTTGATACTCTGTACCCGTCTCCACCTCTCAGCCATACTTATTTGGATGCAATCCGGCGACAAACCTTTGCACCTGATCAAGGTTCTAAAACTGATACAACAGCTCTTCCCTCTTAGAGGGAGGAATATACTTGTCTAGGAACAACTGTACGAACTGACCCCAGGTGATGGGAGGTGAACCGACGGGCCTACCAAGAACATAGGACTACCACCATATACGAGCCTTGACCTCAAGCTGAGAGTAGTGAAGTCGACTACATGCGACTCCAATATCCTCATGGAATGCAGTTTGTCCCTGAACCTATTGATGAAGTCCTGAGCATCCTCATGATGCTCACCCCTGAAGAATGGAGGGTGAAGTCTAGTCTATATGTCTAGTAACTTATGTGGATTGCAATCCAGAGTTGGCCTGGGCTGGTGTGCCGCTGCAGCAACTGGCTGAACCCCATATGCGGGTAATGCACCCGGAGTCTAATATACCACAGTTGCATGAACTGGAGACTGAGCAGTAGGGGTCTGGGCTCCCCTCCTACCTATGAAGTAGTTGGGTCTGCTGAAAATAAACCATCATGAGTCATAGTGTCCATGAACCATAGCATGCGGCCCATGGCCTCCTAGAATCCCGGTGCAGTCATGAAATCCCCCGAAGTAGGCACAGCTGTGGGCACCTCGCCCTGCTCCTCGATAATGGGATCCCTAGCAGGATCTGGTAGTGGTGCATCTGTAATATCTCTGGGATTCCCGCGTCCCCTACCACAGGCCGGTGCCCTCCCCTGACCTCTATCTCGTCCTCTACAATAGGGGGAGCAGCTCCTCCGGGGTCCGGAACATCGGCGACACGAGTCCTCACCATCTGTGAGAGAATAGAAGAGGGAAATTTAGTACACTGACCACTGCATGATAGAAATGTATAAAGAGTAGTTTTTTCTAATACCCTATAGTCTCCCAAAGATAAATACAGACGTCTCCATACCGATCTACAAGACTCTATCAGGTTTGCCCTGAGCTTTGTGAGACCTAAGCGAATCTAGTGCTCTGATACCATGTTGTCACGACCCATTTTCCATAATAGGTCATGATGGCGCCAGACACCATCTGTCAGGCCAACCAACGTGGAAGTATATTTAAGTTCTCATTTTATTTTTACCAAAAACTAGGTATAACATATTTTCAAAGTTAAAGTGAAGGCCAAGAGTGGTAAATAGTGTACTAAATAGTTATACAATCCAAAAATAAATGTCTACTAACATGTGTGCCAGAACCTGATGTCAAAAGCTACGAGAAACTAGTAGAATATACACAAAAGAATAATATTAGTTCCTACTATCTGAATCAGGATATATAGAAACAAAAATACAGAGAATACTTCTTCGGTTGCGGATCAACATGAAGGGGAAACAACTCACTGTAGATGTTCCAGATGATTCAAGACATTTTGTAATGAATGTCTGAGATTTGGACATGACTCAACGGATTGCTAGTATAATGTGACAGAGTAGAAGAAGCAAGATCAAGTGGAAGAAGGTGAAGGAGAGGAAAGGGGGAGAAGGCAGAGGAAAAGGAAAAAGAGGCCGGGGAAGATCATAAAACAAACTTTGATTGTTAAACAAAACCAAGAGAATGAAGATGAATAACCTACAAAAGACACTGTGGAAATACAATGTCTGAACAGAACAACTGAAAAAAATAGGAGGAAATGTAATGTCTAGAGATGATACAAAAAGGGAAAGCAACAATGCTAACACTGTGATAATGAATGCAGGAAGGGAAGGACAGAATGCAGTAGGGCCATCCCTCACTCGTCGCCTTCCAGCTTAGACTTCTTCGCATGCCCTGTCTGTTCAGGGTTTTTTCGTGCCGAGTGCATATCAGCTAGTCACTCCGGTGTGAGGGGTTCCGTTCAGTCCCATTCTTCAGCACCTGGGAGCTATTATAAGAATAGAGGGTTTGGACACATGTGGAGGCAGTGTCCTCGCCGTGCTGCCAGTTCATCACAATAGTGGGGTCAGCCCATGTCTTCTGCACCAGTTTCTTCAGCACCCGCCCAGTCAGCTAGGGGTTACCCCAAAGGTGGATGCCGATCGGGTGGTGGCCAGGCTTGATTTTATGCTATCCCATACAGGATAGATGCCCTTGCGTGAGATGCTTTTATCACATGTATTATCTCAGTCTGCAACAGAGATGCCTCTGTCGTATTTGATCCCAGTTCCACCTATTTTTATGTGTCTTTATATTCTGCTCATCATTTGGGTATGGCCCGATGGTCTCTTTCTTTACCCGTTCATGTATCTACCCCGGTGGACGATACTATTATTGTAGACCATGTGTATCGATCTTGTATTGTGACTATTGGGGGTCTGGAGACCTGAGTTGATTTATTGCTATTGTCACGACCCCAATTCCGGTCGTGATGGCGCCCAACACAACTGCTAGGCAAGCTCGACCATTTACACTCTCAACCCGAGCATGAAGCTCAAAATCAGTTAATTGAATACAATACCTCATACGGGGCCATCTCTATGCTGGACTGATAGTTGTTAGTGTATGCAAACTTCGCCAAGGGCAAAAATTGATCCCCATTCCCTCCAAAGTTAATTACACATGCTCTAAGCATATCCTCTAAAATCTGAATTGTCCGCTCTGACTGCCCGTCGGTCTGAGGATGGAATGTCGTGCTAAGCTCTACGAGGGTCCCCAACTCACTCTAAACAACTCTCTAGAATGGGAAGTGAACTGAGGGCCTCTGTCTCATATGATGGAAACTGGCAGTGCGTGCAGCCTAACTATCTCCTGTATGTAAATCTAAACATATCTCTCCGCTCTATAAGTTGTCTCCAATGGAATGAAGTGGTCCAACTAGCTCAACCCATCCACAATAACCCATACTAAACCAACCTTCCGAAGAGTCCGCGGAAACCCAACCACGAAATCCCTGGTGATGTGCTCCCACTTCCATTTCGGAATGGGCATTTGCTGAAGTAGGCCACCTGGCCTCTGGTGTTTATACTTGACCTGCTGGCAAGTCAAACATCTAGCAATATACTCCACTATGTCCTTCTTCATCCTCTGCCACCAGTAATGCTTCCTCAAGTCACGATACATCTTCGTGACACCCGTATGAATGGAGTACCTCGAATTGTGGGCCTCCTCTAGAATCCTTTCTCTCCAGCCATCTACATTTGAAACACATACATGGCCCCGAAGCCGTAATACACCATCCTCACCAATAGAAATATCCATGGCACCTCCTTGGAGTACCATCTCTCTATGAACCGCCAAATGTGGATCGTCAAACTGTCGGGCCTTAATCTGCCCCAATACGAAGACTGAGCAACTGCACATGCCAGAAGTCGATTGGGCTCCACAATGTCAAACCTCACAAGTCTGTTATCTAAAGACTGTATGTCCAAAGCTTATGGTCTCATCTCAGCAGGGATGAATACCAAGCTACCCATACTCTCTGCCTTTATGCTCAAGGCATTCGCGTCCACATTCGCCTTATAAGATAAAGAATGGTAATGTAATAATCCTTTAGTAACTCAAGCCACCTGATCTGTCTCAAATTAAGATCCCTCTGCTTGAAGAAATGCTACAAGCTGCGATGGTAGGAGTAAACCTCACATGACACCCCATAAAAATAATGCCTCCATATCTTAAGAGCATGAACAATCGCCACCAACTCTAGATCATGCACAGGGTGATTCTTCTCATGAACCTTCAGCTGATGTGATGCATATGCAATAACTCGCCCCTCCTGTATCAATACATACCCCAAGACAACGCGATAAGTGTCAAAATATACTGTTTACATCCCTGCACCGGAAGGCAATACAAGAATTGGTGTTGTAGTCAAAGACGTCTTGAGCTTCTGCAAGCTCTCCTCACAATCATCGGACCAACTGAATGGAGCACCCTTTTGGGTCAATCTGGTCAAATGTGATGCAATAAATGAAAAGCACAGCACAAATCGCTGGTAATAATCTGCTAACCCTAAGAAACTCTTGATCTCGGTCACTGAAGTAGGACGTGGCGAACTCTGAACTGCCTCAATCTTCTAGGAATCCACTTTAATACCTTCTCCTTACACTACATGCCCCAATAATGCCACTGAATCTAGCCAAAACTCACACTTAGAGAACATATCATAAAGCTTCTGCTCTCGTAAGGTCTGAAACACTACTCTCAAATGCTGCTCGTGCCCCAGGCTACGTGAATATATAAAGATGTCGTCAATGAAGACAATAACAAAAGAATCAATATAAGGCCTGAAAAACCTTGTTCATGAAGTCCTTAAATGCCGCTGGAGCATTAGTCAAGCCATAGGACATCACAAGAAACTCGTAGTGGCCATATCTATTCCTGAATGCAGTCTTCGGAACATCTGAGTCCTCAATCTTCAATTGATGATACCCAGACCTCAAATCAATCTTAGAGAACACCCTAGCACCATGTTGCTGGTCAAACAAATCATCAATACGGGGCAATGGATACTTGTTCTTGATGGTGACTTTGTTCAACTGGCGGTAATCAATGCACATCTGCATAGTCCCATCCTTCTTTTTCATAAATAGCACTGGTGCACCCCAAGGAGATACGTTGGGCCTAACAAACCCCTTTGGTAACAACTCCTCCAATTGCTCCTTCAGCTCTTTAGGATCCATATGGTACGGTGGGATAGATATAGGCTGGGTGACTGGAGCTAAATCAATACAGAAGTAAATATCACGATCTGGTGGCATGCCAAGAAGATTAGAAGGAAAAACATCAGCATAGAAAAGTACCTGGTCTGTTCAACCTCGAACGAACATAGAAAAGTACCTGGACTGCTGAATAAGTTGGAATATCTGCTCCGCATGTCCTACTCAGACTCCCAGGTCGCTTCCTCAACCGCTTGGCCCCTCCACTGGACCCTTACCGCAGAACTTCTCTTGGACCTCAATTGGCGATCTTGTCTATCAATAATGGCAACTGGCTCCTCCTCGTAGCCGAAGCTCTCATCTAACTGAATGGTACTGAAATCCAACACATGTAATAGGTTGACATGATACTTCCGAAGCATCGATTAATGAAAAACTAGATGAACTCCTAATAGACTGGGAGGTAAGGCAAGCTCATAGGCAACCTCTCCAACTCGTCTCAACACCTCAAAGGGGCCAATAATCCTTGGGCTTAGCTTGCCCTTCTTTCCGAACCTTATAATTCCCTTCATTGGAGAGTCTTTCAAGAGAACCTTCTCGCCAATCATGAATGATACATCACGCGCCTTCTGATGCATATAGCTTTTCTGCCTAGATTGAGTTGTGCGAAGCCTCTCCTTAATAAACTTTACCTTATCCAAGGCATCCTTTACCAAGTCTGTCCCAAGTAATTTAGCCTCACCAGGCACAAACCACCCAATAGGAGAACGGTAATGCCGACCATAGAATACCTGATATGGGGCCATCTCTATGCTAGACCGATAGTTGTTATATTCAGCAAACTTCGCCAAGGGCAAGAATTGATCCCACTTCCCTCCAATGTCAATCACCCATGCTCTAAGCATATCCTCTAAAATCTGAACTGTCCGCTCCGACTGCCCATCGGTCTGAGGATGGAATGTCGTGCTAAGCTCTATGCGGGTCCCCAACTAACTTTGAATAGATCTTCAGAAATAGGAAGTAAATTGAGGGCCATTGTCTCATACGATGGAAACTGGCACACCGTGGAACCTACCTATCTCCTGAATGTAAATCTGAGCATATCTCTCCACTGTATAAGTAGTCGCCAGTGGAATGAAGTGGCCAACTTGGTCAATCTATCCACAATAACCCACACTAAATCAACCTTCCACAAAGTCTGCAACAACCCAACCACGAAATCCATGGTGATGCGCTCCCACCTTCCATTCCGGAATGGGCATCTGCTGAAGTAGGACACCTAGAATCTGGTGCTCATACTTGACCTGCTGGAAGTTCAAACGTCTAGCTACATACTCCACGATGTCTTTCTTTATCCTCCGCCACCAGTAATGCTGCCTCAAGTCATGATATATCTTCGTGACACCCAGATGAATGGAGTACCTTGAATTGTGGGCCTCCTCTAGAATCCTCTCTCTCAAGCCATCTACATTAGAAACACATACACGGCCCTGAAGCAGTAAACACCATCCTCGCCAATAGAAATCTCCTTGGTACCTCCCTGGAGTACCATCTCTCTTAGAACCGCCAAATGTGGATCATCAAACTGTCGGGACATAATCTGCCCCAATATGAAGATTGAGCAACCGCACATGCTAGAACTCGGCTAGGCTCCAAAATGTCCAACCTCACAAGTCTGTTAGCTAAAGACTGTATGTCGAAAGCTAATGGTCTCATCTCAGCAGGGATGAATGCCAAGCTACCCATACTCTCCGCCTTTCTGCTCAAGGCATTCGCGACCACATTCGCAATACCTGGATGATAAAGAATGGTAATGTCATAATCCTTTAGTAACTCAAGCCACCTGCGCTGTCTCAAATTAAGATCCCTCTGCTTGAACAAATGCTGCAAGCTGCGATGGTAGGTGTAAACCTCACATGACACCCCATACAAATAATGCCTCCATATCATAAGAGCATGAACAATCACCACCAACTCTAGATCGTGCACAGAGTAATTCTTTTCATGAACCTTCAGCTGGCGTGAAGCATATGCAATAACTCGCCCCTCCTGCATCAATACACACCCCAACCAACGCGAGAAGCATAGGAATATACTGTATACCTGCACTAGAAGGCAACACAAGAACTGGTGTTGTAGTCAAAGCCGTCTTGAGCTTCTAGAAGCTCTACTCACAATCATCGGACCAACAGAATGGAGCAACCTTTTGGATCAATCTGGTCAGAAGTGATGCAATAAATGAAAAGCCTTGCACAAATCGCCGGTAATAATCTGCTAACCCCAAGAAACTCCTGATCTCGTTCACTGAAGTAGGACGTGGTCAACTCTGAATTGCCTCAATCTTCTTGGTATCCACTTAAACACCCTCTCCTGACACTACATGCCCCAAGAATGCCACTGACTCTAGCCAAAACTCACACTTGGAGAACATATCATAAAGCTTCTGCTCTCGCGAGGTCTGAAGCACTACTCTCAAATGCTGCTCGTGCTTCCCCGGGATACGTGAGTACATAAAGATGTCGTCAATGAAGACAATGACAAAAGAATCAATATAAGGCCTGAACAACCTGTTCATCAAGTCCATAAATGCCGCTAGAGCATTAGTCAAGCCAAAGGACATCACCAGAAACTCATAGTGGCCATAACTAGTCCTGAATGCAGTCTTCGGAAAATCTCAATCCTGAATCTTCAAGTGATGATACCCTGACCTCAAGTCAATCTTAGAGAACACCCTAGCACCATGCAGCTGGTCAAACAAATCATCAATACGGGGCAATAGATACTTGTTCTTGATGGTGACTTTGTTCAACTGGCGGTAATCAATGCACATATGCATAGTCCCATCCTTCTTTTTCATAAATAATAACACTAGTGCACCCCAAGGCGATACGCCGGGCCTAACGAACCTCTTTGCTAACAACTCCTCCAATTGATCCTTTAGCTCCTTAGGAGCCATATGGTACGGTGGGATAGACATAGGCTGAGTTCCTGGAGCCAAATCAACACAGAAGTCAATATCCCAATCCGGAGGCATGCGAGGAAGATCATAAGGAAACACATCGGCGATTCTCGAACTACTGGCACTGAATCAATCATCAGGGACTCTACGATGGTATTTCGCACATAAGCTAAATAAGCCAAACACTCTTTCTCAACCATGCGCCGAACATTCAGTAAAGAAATAACCCTGCTAGGCGTATCAACTATGGAATCCCTCCACTCCAATCTCGGCAATCTTGGCATCGCTAGTGAAACAGTCTTGGTATGGAAATCTAAAATGGCGTGGTATGGAGATAATCAATCCATGCCCAGGATAATCTCAAAATCGATCATATCGATCAACAGAAGATCTTCTCTAGTCTCAAAACCACAAAAAGTAGCGACACAAGACCAGTAGATCCGGTCCACATTCACACCCATAGGAGTGGACGCATGAACAGAAACATCCAAAGGCTGAGGAGAAGTGACCGGGAATCGAGAAAACATAGATGACACATATGAATAAGTAGACCCTGGATCAAATAATACTGAATCACCCTTACCGCTGACGACAATAATACTTGTGATAATGACATCTGAGACTAATGCATCTGGCCTGGCTGGAAGAGCATAGAATCTAGCTGGAGCACCAGCTGGCTGGCCTCCACCCGTCTCAGCAATAGCGCGCTAACCTTTACCCGTCTGACCTCCACCTATGGGATGACCTCTACCAGTCTGTCCTCCACCTCTAGGTGGCTAGCCTGCTGGTGCTGGAGTTATGGGTTGCTGCCCCTGCTGCACTACCTTGCCCTTAAGCTTGGGGCAGGATCTCCTCATATGACCGGGGTCTCCGCACTCAAAACAATACGGTTCGATGACCTACTGCATGGATGACTATCCCTGATGACTCGTAGATCCCGTGGGAGGATCCTGGATAGCCGGTGGACGATTGAACTCTCCGACGGGCCTATCAAGAACATAGGACTATCACCATATACAAGCCTTCACCTCAAGCTGAGAAGTAGTGAAGTCGACTCCATGCGACTCCAATATCCTCATGGAATGCAGTTTGTCCCTGAACCTATTGATGAAGTCTTGAGCATCCTCATGATGCTCATCCCAGAAGAATGGCTGAACCCCATATGCGGGTAATGCAGAGTTGGCTGAACCCCATATGCGGGTAATGCACCCGGAGTCTGATATACCACAGTTGCATGATCTGGAGACTGAGCAGTAGGGGTCTGGGCTCCCCTCCTACCTATGAAGTAGTTGGGTCTGCTGAAAATAAACCATCATGAGTCATAGTATCCATGAACCACAGCATGCGGCCCATGACCTCCTAGAATCCCGTTGCAGTCATGAAATCCCCCGAATTAGGCACAGCTGTGGGCACCTCGCCATGCTCCTCGATAATGGGATCCCTAGCAGGATCTGGTAGTTGTGCATCTGTAATATCTCTGGGTTGCCCGCATCCCCTACCACAGGCCGGTGCCCTCCCTTGACCTCTATCTCGTCCTCTACAACATGGGAAGCAGCTCCTTCCGTGTCCGGAACATCAGCGATACGAGTCCTCACCATCTGTGAGAGAATAGATGAGGGAAATTTAGTAGACTGACCATTGCATGATAGAAATGTATAAAGAGTAGTTTTTCAAATACCCCATAGTCTCCCAAAGATAAATACATACGTCTCCATACCGATCTACAAGACTCTATCAAGTTTTCCCATAGCTTTGTGAGACCTAAGCGAACCTAGTGCTATGATACCATGTTCTCACGACCCACTTTCCATAATAGGTCATGATGGCGCCTGCCACCATCTGTCAGGCCAACCAACGTGGAAGTATATTTAAGTTCTCATTTTATTTTTACCAAAAACTAGTTATAACATATTTTCAAAGTTAAAGTGAAGACCAAGAGTGGTAAATAGTGTATTAAAATAGTTATACATTCCAAAAATAAATGTCTACTAACATGTGTGCCAGAACCTGATGTCAAAAGCTACGAGAAACTAGTAGAATATAAACAAAAGAATAATATACTATCCTACTATCTGAATCAGGATATATAGAAACAAAAAAATATAGAGAAATACGTCTTCGGTTGCGGATCAACATGAAAGGGAAACAACTCACTGTAGAAGTCCCAGATGTGCTCACTGATACGCACCAGAATGATGTACAGATCCACCTGACTCAAATCCTGTACATTTAAGTTTAGAAGCATAGCATGAGTAGATAAACAACATGTACCCAGTAAGTATCCCGTTTAATCTCGAAGAAGTAGAGATGAGAAGTTGAATCGTTACTTACTAAGGTCAAATAATATATATAATTCTAATGTGTTCAAATCATGGAAATTACAAGTATCAAAAGATTATGGAAGGTGGCATAAGTCAAGTAATTCACTGCATTAAGTTTATAATTTAGCATATTGGGATATAGCAAAGGAAAGCAAGTATAAGCTTCCCCACAATTAAATATTCGCACATAGTACAGAGGCGACGGCCCGAACCAATAGAAAGAAATTGTGCACTTGCTAAGGGTCGGCGATGCACCTATAGATGCATCTATTGATACCGATGCGATCGTCGTGATCCAAAAATATCAGGCAATATCAAGAATACGCACAAAAGGCACATTTAGAGTCAAGTATACCTTACAATGGTCAACAAGTGTGCAAGTTGATTTTATCTTCTTTCAAGTCTCTAACACATCCTAAGTGATCTCATTAGACAATTAATATGAAGAGTTTCACAAATATAGCGTGATGTGGGTCCTAAACTACCCAACCAATCAACGTAGTAGTAGCTACGCACGAACTCTCGTCACTTGGTGAGTATGTAGCCCCCGCATTTAGCAATAATTATTTGTTCACTAATCCAATAGGGACAATTCGCTCTTACAAGGTTAGAAAGGAGACTCACCTCGCTCCGAAGCACACTTCCAACGTCAAGAACAAGCCCAAACCTGCAATTCAGAGCCAATCGAACACAAACTAGTTAAATGAAGTAAGAACTAGTCAATATAGACTCACAATATCGAATTCTAGCTATTTAAGTAATTTTCTAACCATTAAAAAAGTTTCCTAAATTCCCACTCCGGGCCCATGTGCCCGGATTCCGAGATTTTTCGAAGAAATTTGTTCTCTATAACCTAAGGATCACTAATATATGATTTCTATTTCATTACATAACAAATTACATGATTAAATATTAGTTTTATTAAAACCCTAGGTCTAGCTTTAACCCTGGATTTTACTAACTTTTTTGTGTTTAATCAACCTAATATACATGTATTTAAGCTAAGGATAAAGGGAAATTACTTACCTTGCCAAGCTATGTGGAAACCCTATCTTGGAAGAACCTAAATCTCCTAAGTGTGAAGTGAAAAATGAGAGAATTGCGTTTGAGTTAAAAAAAGGCCAAGGAAGTTGTTTGTTTGGATTAAACTCGAAAAGAAAGTAACCGCTCTGGCGATTTACAGTTACGCTCGCGCACAATTGCAAGGTTTGCGATTGTCACTCGAGTAAATGGTACGACACCAGAAAATGTTGCATGGCACTATTCTGCAGAAGGAGAAGCTAATTACTCTAGAGAATGGCGTTCAGAAGGAATTATCACCTCTAACTTTTGGTAATTTTTTACCACAAAAGTATCAATTGCTTGAGGAAGGAGATGAATTGAGTAGCTCAGAGGATGAACAGAAACATAGGAGTGGACGCATGAACAAAAACATCCAAAGGCTCAGGAAAAGTGACCGGGAATCGAGAAAACATAGATGACACATATGAATAAGTAGACCCTGGATCAAATAATTCAGAATCACCCTTACCGCTGACGACAATAATACTTGTGATGATGACATCTGAGACTAATGCATCTGGCCTGGCTGGAAGAGCATAGAATCTAGCTGACTGACTGGCCTCCACCTGTTTGAGCAAAAGCGCGCAAACCTTTACCCGTCTGACCTCCACCTCTAGGATGACCTCTACCTGTCTGTTCTCCACCTCTAGGTGGCTAGGCTGCTCGTGCTGGAGTCATGGGTTGATGTCCCTGCTGCACTGCCTTGCCCTTAAGCTTGGGGTAGGATCTCCTCATATGACCAGGGTCTCCGCACTAAAAAAAACGATTCGATGACCTACTACGTTGATGACTATCCCTGATGACTAGTAGATCCCGTGGGAGGATCCTGGATAGCCGATGGACGATATGAACTCTCCGGCATAGCACTGTAGTAGGAACCAGAAGAACCCTAAAGACCTGAATACCCACGGGAGGAATCCTGAATAGCTGGCGAGAAGTAGGAACTCTCTAGCATGGCACTGAATTAGGGGCATGCTGGATGGGGGACCACTGACCTCTGTCCCTAGCTGGGGCACCTCTGAACTCTCCAAAGAACCTGTCTCTCTTGTCTGTATCTGCTCTCTACCCCTCTAGCGATACCCCCTCAATCCGACGAGCAATCTCGACCACAAGCTGATACTCTGTACCCGTCTCCACCTCTCAGGCCATACTTATTTGGATGCAACCCGGCGACAAACCTTTGCACCTGATCAAGGTTCTAAAACTGATACAACAGCTCTTCCCTCTTAGAGGGAGGAATATACTTGTCTAGGAACAACTGTATGAACTGACCCCAGGTGATGGGAGGAGAACCGACGGGCCTACCAAGAACATAGGACTACCACCATATACGAGCCTTGACCTCAAGCTGAGAGTAGTGAAGTCGACTCCATGCGACTCCAATATCCTCATGGAATGCAGTTTGTCCCTGAACCTATTGATGAAGTCCTGAGCATCCTCATGATGCTCACCCCTGAAGAATGGAGGGTGAAGACTAGTCTATATGTCTAGTAACTTATGTGGATTGCAATCCAGAGTTGGCCTGGGCTGGTGTGCCGCTGCAGCAACTGGCTGAACCCCATATGCGGGTAATGCACCCGGAGTCTGATATACCACAGTTGCATGACCTGGAGACTGAGCAGTAGGGGTCTGGGCTCCCCTCCTACCTATGAAGTAGTTGGGTCTGCTGAAAATAAACCATCATGAGTCATCGTGTCCATGAACCATAGCATGCGGCCCATGGCCTCCTAGAATCCCGGTGCAGTCATGAAATCCCCCGAAGTAGGCACAGCTGTGGGCACCTCGCCCTGCTCCTCGATAATGGGATCCCTAGCAGGATCTGGTAGTGATGCACCTGTAATATCTCAGGGATTCCCGCGTCCCCTACCACAGGCCGGTGCCCTCCCCTGACCTCTATCTCGTCCTCTACAACAGGGGGAGCAGCTCCTCCGGGGTCCGGAACATCGGCGACACGAGTCCTCACCATCTGTGAGAGAATAGAAGAGGGAAATTTAGTACACTGACCACTACATGATAGAAATGTATAAAGAGTAGTTTTTTCTAATACCCTATAGTCTCCCAAAGATAAATACAGACGTCTCCATACCGATCTACAAGACTCTATCAGGTTTGCCCTGAGCTTTGTGAGACCTAAGCGAATCTAGTGCTCTGATACCATGTTGTCACGACCCATTTTCCATAATAGGTCATGATGGCGCCAGACACCATCTGTCAGGCCAACCAACGTGGAAGTATATTTAAGTTCTCATTTTATTTTTACCAAAAACTAGGTATAACATATTTTCAAAGTTAAAGTGAAGGCCAAGAGTGGTAAATAGTGTACTAAATAGTTATACAATCCAAAAATAAATGTCTACTAACATGTGTGCCAGAACCTGATGTCAAAAGCTACGAGAAACTAGTAGAATATACACAAAAGAATAATATTAGTTCCTACTATCTCAATCAGGATATATAGAAACAAAAATACAGAGAATACTTCTTCGGTTGCGGATCAACATGAAGGGGAAACAACTCACTGTAGATGTCCCAGATGTGCTCACTCATACGTACCAGAATGATGCACAAATCCACCTAACTCAAATCCTGTACATTTAAGTTCAGAAGCATAGCATTAGTAGATAAACAACATGTACCCAGTAAGTATCCCGTCTAATCTCGAAGAAGTAGAGATGAGAAGTCGAATCGATACTTACTTAAGTCAAATAATATATATAATTAAAATGTGTTCAAATCATGGAAATTACAAGTATCAAAAGTTTATGGAAGGTGGCATAAGTCAAGTAATTCACTGCATTAAGTTTATAGTTTAGCATTTTGGGATATAGCAAAAGAAAGCAAGTATAAGCTTCCCCAAATTCAATATGCGCACATAGTACCGAGGCGATGGCCCGAACTAATAGAAAGAAATTGTGCACTTGCTGAGGGTCGGCGACGTACCTATAGATGCATCAATTCATACCGAGGCGATCGTCGTGATCCAAAAATATCAGGCAATATCAAGAATATGCACAAAAGGCACATTTAGAGTCAAGTATACCTTACAATGTTCAACAAGTGTGCAAGTTGATTTTATCTTCTTTCAAGTCTCTAACACATCCTAAGTGATCTCATTAGACAATTAATATGAAGACTTTCACAAATAAAGCGTGATGTGGGTCCTAAACTACCCGAACAATCAACATAGTAGTAGTTACGCACGAACTCTCGTCACTTGGTGAGTATGTAGCCCCCGCATTTAGCAATAATTATTTGTTCCCTAATCCTATGGGGACAATTCCCTCTTACAAGGTTAGAAAAGAGACTCACCTCGCTCCGAAGCGCACTTCCAACGTCAAGAACAAGCCCAAACCTGCAATTCGGAGCCAATCGATCACAAATTAGTTAAATGAAGTAATAACTAGTCAATATAGACTCACAATATCGAATTGTAGCTATTTAAGTAATTTTCTAACCATTAAAAAAGATTCCTAAATTCCCACTCCGGGCCCATGTGCCCGAATTCCGAGATTTTTTGAAGGAATTTGTTCTCTATAACCAAAGGATCACTAATATATGATTTCTATTTCATTACATAGCAAATTACATGATTAAAATTTTAGTTTTATTAAAACCCTAGGTTTAACCCTTGATTTTAGTTTCATTAAAACCCTAGGTTTAACCCTTGATTTTACTAACTTTTTAGTGTTTAATCTACCTAATATACAAGTATTTAAGCTAAGGATAAACGGAAATTACTTACCTTGCCAAGCTATGTGGAAACCCTATCTCAGTGTGAAGTGAAAAATGAGAGAATTGGGTTTGAGTTAAAAAAAGGCCAAGAAAGTTGTTTGTTTGGATTAAACTCGAAAGAAAGTAACCACTCTGGCGATTTACAGTTACGCACGGCGCACAATTGGAAGGTTTGCGATTGTCACTGGAGTAAATGGTACGTCACCAGAAAATTTTGCATGGCACTGTTCTGCAGAAGGAGAAACTAATTACTCTAGAGAATGGCGTTCAGAAGGAATTATCACCTCTAACTTTTGGTAATTTTCTACCACAGAAGTATCACTAGATTGAGGAAGGAGATGAATTGAGTAGCTCAGAGGATGAAATCCAGTTAAAGGCAATGAAAATGGAAGAACAATTGAATTCAACAGTAAGGAAACTCCAGTATTCAGAAGCTAGTGGATTGGAGAAGCCTACGCCTACAGCAGTTGATGTTGTTCGTGGAAATCGTAGCTTACAAATGGGTAAATCACTTTCATATGTGCCTCCAGTTGATAGAGAAGGTAAGAAAGTGGTTAAACTATGTGCAGATGATTTGAAATCACAAGAGAAATATTGGAAAACTGCTCTGATAGGATATGTGATTAGGTAAAATCCGTATGAAAAGGCTATGGAGAATTATGTGCGTAATGTGTGGAATTTTGTTGCAAATCCTAAGATCCTTATGTATCTGGGTACTGTATTTTTTGATTTAATTCCATAGCGGGTAGGGATCTAGTACTGCAATCTGGACCTTACACATTCAGAAACAAGCCTATGGTGCTTAGAGTCTGGGAAATTGACTTCACTTTCAACAAAGATGTGCTAAGCACAATTCCAGTGTGGGTGAGGTTCCCAGGGCAGCCGGTGGGATTTTGGTCTACTGAATCACTAAGTAAGATGGCTAGTGCTATTGGTAAGCCATTAAACACTGATCGACTTACTGCTCATTATGAGAAAATTTCCTATGCTAGAGTATTAGTAGAAGTGGATGCTGCTCATATACTCCCTGATCAAATTTGAGTAGAAGCTCCTTATGGCCAAATGATTCACGACATTGAGTATGATTGGAAACCTAGCTTTTGTAATGAATGTCTGAGATTTGGACATGACTCAACGGATTGCTATTATAATGTGACAGAGTAGAAGAAGCAAGATCAAGTGGGAGAAGGTGAAGGAGAGGAAAGGGGGAGAAGGCAGAGGAAAAGGAAAAAGAGGCCGGGGAAGATCATAAAACAAACTTTGATTGTTAAACAAAACCAAGAGAATGAAGATGAATAACCTACAAAAGACACTGTGGAAATACAATGTCTGAACAGAACAACTGAAAAAAATAGGAGGAAATGTAATGTCTAGAGATGATACAAAAAGGGAAAGCAACAATGCTAACACTGTGATAATGAATGAAGGAAGGGAAGGACAGAATGCAGTAGGGCCATCCCTCACTCATCGCCTTCCAGCTTAGACTTCTTCGCATGCCCTGTCTGTTCAGGGTTTTTTCGTGCCGAGTGCATATCAGCTAGTCACTCCGGTGTGAGGGGTTCCGTTCAGTCCCATTCTTCAGCACCTGGGAGCTATTATAAGAATAGAGGGTTTGGACACATGTGGAGGCAGTGTCCTCGCCGTGCTGCCAGTTCATCACAATAGTGGGGTCAGCCCATGTCTTCTGCACCAGTTTCTTCAGCACCCGCCCAGTCAGCTAGGGGTTACCCCAAAGGTGGATGCCGATCGGGTGGTGGCCAGGCTTGATTTTATGCTATCGCAGACAGGATAGATGCCCTTGCGTGAGATGCTTTTATCACATGTATTATCTTAGTCTGCAACAGAGATGCCTCTGTCGTATTTGATCCCAGTTCCACCTATTTTTATGTGTCTTTATATTCTGCTCATCATTTGGGTATGGCCCGATGGTCTCTTTCTTTACCCGTTCATGTATCTACCCCGGTGGACGATACTATTATTGTAGACCATGTGTATCGATCTTGTATTGTGACTATTGGGGGTCTGGAGACCTGAGTTGATTTATTGCTATTGTCACGACCCCAATTCCGGTCGTGATGGCGCCCAACACAACTGCTAGGCAAGCTCGACCATTTACACTCTCAACCCGAGCATGAAGCTCAAAATCAGTTAATTGAATATCATTATCGACAATAAAGCTAAAATCTTAACTAATATACGGAAACCAAACTGGATAATCTCCCAAAGACCTAGGGGTCATGAGTCTAGAGCCTCTAAAAATGAAGAGTAACGAGACTCCAATAATACAAATGTTCAAAATTGCGGAAATAATAATAAGGGAATAGGGAAAAAGTCGGGTCCTGCGAACGTCAGACAACTACCTCGAAAACTCTAATAAACTCTGAAGCAAAGCTAAACTTTCAGAATACTTGAATCTGCACACATGGTGCAGGGAGTAAAGTGAGTACTTCCAACTCAGTGGTAATAAGAGAGAATAATATCTGAGCGATAAGAAAACACGTATGGGCACACCAAAATGCTATAAAAGATAGTACCCTTTGAGAAAAACCGAAATACTGTGAAATCCTTTTAGAAAATCTCAAGATCAGTTCAAAATCTCTTTTACAAAGTCTCTTTTACAAATATGACTTTTATTTCAACAGTCCAGCATATGAGATAAAACAAGTCGGCTCATAAGTCTTCCCCTTGCGCACAACACTCCTTAACATATAACACCAGTGTATCTGGTCAACAAGGCAAGTAACATTATATATGCCAATGATATATGAGTGCTAAATACCATTCCACGTAGTACAAATATTAGTGAATGCGTGAATGCAATGCAATGCACATGACCTCTACGGTGCGTAGCCCGATCCATGGGTATGCTGCGCTCACTAGGGGTGTGTACAGACTCCGGACGGGCTCCTACAACCCAAGCGCTAAAATACTGCGGCATGCAGTCCGATGCATATTATATACTACTGCGACGTGCAGTCCGATCCATATAATATACTACTGCAGCGTGCAGTCTGATCCATATAATATACTATTGCAGTGTGCAGTTTGATCCATGCATGTATATGTATATATTGCTGAAGCGTTCAGCCCAACCCATGCTCAGTCCAGCAATGCACATAAGCCCCTTGGGCAATAGTAAAATAGCATTTCTCAACTCAAACGTCAATAAAATATCATTTTTTAAGTTTTCAAATCTTAGAAAAATGGCTGACTTTGCAAAACTGTATTTAGAACCTTGGGTTGAGAACAAATATGCAACATAATACAAAATAGTGATAACCGGGATGGGCCAAGTCACAATCCCCAACGGTTCTCTACCCTACGCTTATACCTGGCATGCAAGTCACTGCAGTATAGCACTATGATGTGTAAATCCAGGGTTTCAAACCCTCATGATATCATTCACATAATACTCACCTCGAACCGGTGAAATTCCTCGCTTGCGATTCCTTTGACCCTCAAATTGGCCTCCACGCGAGTCAAGTCTAGCCAAAATCAGTACGAATATATCATAATATGCTAATGGGACAGCAGTGAATCGAAAACAATCGAAATATATAACAAAAATATCGAAACTAGCAAAACCCGAGCCCCGGGCCTGCTTCTCGACAAAATTACAAAACTTATTATACCGAATTCCTCGTCTTGCCACGAGTCCGTACATATCAAAAACTCCCAAATCCGAGCTCAAATGACCTATCAAATTCCAATTTGAAATACAAAAACTCAAGCCTTGGCTTTACTCCTTTTTTTGATGAATTTCAACCAATTTTCATGTTAAATCTAACATAATGTCGTATATTTAGGCTAAGGAACTTACCTTCATTCAATCCTCCTTGAATCCCTCTTCAATTAGCTCTCTCAAGCTCCAAAATCTCTCAACAATGGAGGAAAAATAAAATAGGCTTGCGGATGGAATATCAATTAAAACCCTTCTGCTCAGGTGCAAATTTACCATATGCGAACTCGTTCCAAGACTCACGCGTTCGCGATGACCAAATTATGTTTACCCTAATTAACTTTACGCTAGCGCAGCTACCAACCTGCGAATGCGAAGTTCCACAGTCTCCACTACGCGAACGTACACCTCTGGCTGCGATCGCGATGAGTAATTACTCATGGCCTCACTTCCCTTCTACGCGAACGCGCTACAAGTACTGCGAATGCGATGCTTTACTCCCTAGAACTACGCGAATGTGACATTGCGCTACGCGAATGCGATGACTAATTTCCAGAACTCTCAAATTTACTCTACGCGTTCGCGACGCTCCCCACGCGAACGCGATGAAAAAAACTTCTGCAATAAAACAGCTGAAAAACCTGCAACACTATAAGTCCAAAAATTGTCCGATTGACCACCCGAAACCACCCTGAGGCACCCGGGACCTCCACCAAAAGCACCAACTCATTCTAAAAGATTATTCACACTTGCTCCAACCATCAAAACACATCCATTAACACAAAAATCATCAAATCTCGACGGATTCAAGCCTAAAGTTTCATTAAACTTCCGAAACTCTCATTCGATGAAAAACCCAACTAAGACGTTTGAATGACCTGAAAATTTGCAGACATATCCAAAATCACCTGACGAAGCTACTGCAACTCTCGGAATTCCATTCCGACCCTCAGAGCAAAATCTCACCTATCAACCGAAATTCGCCAAAATTGGAACTTCGCCAATTCATCATATTGCTACACCGGACCTCCAAATTCGATTCCGATCGTACTACTAAGTAACAAGTCATCCCCAGAAGCTAACCAAACCACCGGAATTCACATCCGAGCCCTCTAACCACATGGTCAACTTCTGGTTGACTTTTCTAAAACCAGCTTCCTTCAAAGAGGCTATGCGCCTCGTTTTCAACCAAAACCAATCCACTTACACCCGATCGAATCTAATACTGATATTGAAACATGAATCAACACAATAAGGGGAAAACAGGGCGGTAACTCACATGACGGCGGGCTGGGTCGTCACATTCTCCCCAACTTAAACAAACGCTCGTCCTCGAGCGGACCCATAGTCGCCCTAGAAGTTCACCAATAGCAGAATAACTTTACCATGCATATAAACCGGGGTGATCCCACCTCACCCTATCTCATATAGGTCTGACAACACAATATAGCCGAAATCTTTCACCCATTTCACCCATTTAGTGCATAAACCATAGAACTACATTTCACCCTATGAAATCTTACACAAGATCAGAACCTCACAGTTTTACTAAGAATAAACCCGAACCAGATGTAATAATCCATACCCGCAACCTCGGCTGCAATCATATGATATCCCACATAACTCAAGCATATGCACCGATAACTTCCATTCACAACAGCTGCCCACAACAACCAATATCCATAGAAAATCTCTTGTTAGATAGACTCTCATTTCAATACCTTCATATACTGCCAACGACAACTAAAACACGCGATATAATGAACCCATCTCTCAGATAAATCATTCATGAATCCATTTCCCTCTTGACTATTACTACAACAAATTTCCGAGCCAAACCCACATATTACCTTTCTAACCGGCTGAAATAAAATTGGTTCGTACTCATTAATGACTCCAATGACCACTTCGACTCCAACCACCCCTCTGGTGATATGACACCTCGATGTAGGCCTAATCCACAACATGCCTAATACACGCACCAATGAGAAACAGTCTGAACATACTCAAATTATGACAATGACTCAACGAAAGAGCTGTACCTCAAGTTCAACAGTACAATTACAACAAAAACCTGAGATCCCGTCTCACTTCATAGAAATAGAGTACCTGAATTTTCCTCGAAAGGTCATAACTTCACGTGGCCTTGCCATAACGCGCGATCCTATCCAAACACTATTACCCATGAAGCACCTCAAGCCACCATGCTCAACACGAGAAGCCACACATATTTTGAGGTCTGAAACTCATCAATCCATCACACCCACGATGAAGCAAGTAATATACTCTATTAATTCCTGGAAGGACACAATCGATGCGCTATTCACCGAGCAACACCCAAAACGGACCTTCCTCAGAAACTAGGTAGTAATGCATACAAGGTAACATACAGAAAACTATTCTCAATCATCACACTGTTACAACTTGCAACCCGATCCAGATAACATACCTGTGGCGGCGTGCCACCCGATCCACATATATTTCACAAAAGGAGATGCACATCAAGCCAAATTTTCTCATTACAATAAACACATATAGTCTCATGCCCGGCCGCACGAAATTCATCTGAACAAGTCCCTCAATACCAGAACTGAATCAATGGTAGAAATCTCTGCACTGACATCCGCCACGAAGGCCCAATTAATAAAGCAAGGCTTGCCAGCCGTCTGCTGATCTATGGAATACAATTTACCCTGCTAGAACATAATCCGATGCACCTTACCACGCGACCTGTGGCATTTTCCAACATAGCTTATAACACATTAGTCCAGACACCCTGACATTGGGATACCCAGTCTGCAATCTAATATCATAACCCAGATTTAACATACCAAGCAAAGAAATATCCACTCGGACCTGCAATATTCCATAACCACTAGATGATGTCGATACACACGACCTACAACCACTGCATAGACGGATCACGAGAACTTCTAGTCTCCAACTCATATAACACATAAATCACTATGCCTGGTCCCACATTCCGCCGTACGAATTCATAACACACATCAAGTATCCATTTATACCACGAAAGATATTCAAAATTTCTCCTGCGCCATCAACAACTAAATTATCAACGGTCGATCCAACAAGAGAACGACGCAATACAACCAAATATTATCAGCATTTAATTACCTTACCCCCTTTTCTGAACATAAACCCCCGCTAAATCACTAGCTTAGCAATACCATCTTCCTTAATCATCTGAAGATCGACTCTCAAATCACCTGCAACTGCCCGTGCTGCTTATGAATTTAATGACTCCCCATTATGACTGAAACAAAGTCTTGAACACGCAAATCTCAATTATCCATATCATAACATATAGACCATACGACACTAGGACAACATGAGGACTTCTATCTCTCTCCTGCGCCGCAGACATCGACGCACTCAACTAACCAAGAAATTTCATGATGCCATATAGGAGAAAAATTATTAAACACTCCATGCTTCGCATAACCGTAGGAAATATAGTCATTTTCAAACCACGGTAAAACACATCAAGAACTCTTTCTGCCAATTCCATTACACAAGCAAAACTGCCAGGACTGAATCCTTCTACCCAACCAAGTTAAGAAAACTGCCAGCACTTAAAAGCTTCGCTGCACAACACCTGTAAGGCTCATTACCTCAAACACATACGATAATTAATCATATCCTTACCATACCGATTCAGGTCTTTATCAAGCTATTCCATTTATCCAATTTCCACCCCGATTCATCTTTAATTTGATATTCTCCCTTGCTGTAGCACAAGAATACCTCAACCCAGGTTACCACACGAGACTCGCACATAAATCCACACTATCTAAGACCCATAGGCCACTGAAACATTTCCCAGAAATACCACATTCCAGAATGTTGTACCTTGAAGAACTTCTTGCGATTCTGAATTCGTTTACAATTCCAAATGCGGATACGTAGAATCCCATCATTAACACAAAGTGCCACAAGTCTTGATCTTTCTAATGAAAACACAGTCTCTAGACAAATACACAAACTTAAGAAACCTGATTGTTACATGCAAAATCTTGAACACAGTAAAACCATTCTCGAGAGTCATTCATTCTTATTCAACTGTAATTCACATGCTTTAATGAACGGAACCACTCGTGCCTTATTGGTATTCTGACACCGCAGAACGTGATATCCTACAGACACAAACAACCATCTTCCTTCTCTATACACCGAGCATTCTTTATCAGCAACAGCTCAAAAACACCCTAATATTTCCTCAGATTTACGAAAGTACCCTATAACCTTTGAAAAAATTTTCCTTCACACGTGCCATCCTCGGTTCAATTTCCACAACAAGAACTGATCCGCCATCATCCCTCACAATGGAACGAACATTGCACATAACCGTGCAATCAGCTGACCAACAGCAACCTCCCCAACTTGGCTTGAATATCAAGGCACTCTTAACAACTCATAGCACTCTGGATTAAACTCAAGTCATTTAAAAGTTTATGAATACACAGATCATCTAGCATTGATATTCTCTGCTAACCTCACATTCATTTCCACATCAGCTGAGTCCATTTTCTTAAGCGTCCCCAAATTCTCAAATTTCCCTTCAATTATTAGGGCGAGATGTAATCTCTGTGAGATTATGTTGGGCCAGTCAGGAGGACTTGAGGCCGGATCTTTGCCTATGGCTTGAGCACCGAGGTGTTGATTGTGTGATCAAGTGTTTTGAACTTATATGTTCAATAATGTTCTTATTAGCCGTATTGGCGGTGGGATATCCATGTGATGAGAATGTTAGTACTGCGAGGTATATGTATGTGATTTTGGTAGTGACGAAGAAGTCTGATGGATAATGGATGAGTTGTTAAGTGTTTATTTTCTATTGTGGTCTGATGTGTATCCCCAAGTTATGGGCGCGTAAAGAATATTTTTCATGTCTCTTAGTTGGAAAATGTATATTTCATGTGGCGGTATGAGCTCTGACTCAGAAAGACTAATTGGTTGTGTAACGTATATGATGGTGGAAGGCATGTTGAAATATTGAAATGAGGCGAAACATGTGGGTTATCTCATGCGGAGTGTTATTTCAAGAATTATATCTCAAGCTGAATCAAGTACACACGATAATAATTCCAAAAAAGTGAAGTTTTCCTAAAGGTTCTCTCTCGAGAATTAATACAGACGTCTCCGTACCGATCTGCGAGACTCTACTAACCATATCATGACTCACGAGGCCTTGTAACCTAGGCTCTGATACCAACTTGTCACGAACCCAATCCCGGTCATGATGGCGACCGACACAACTGCTAGGCAAGCCTGACCATTTACACTCTCAACCCGAGCATGAAGCTCAGAATAAGTTAATTGAATATCATTATGGACAATAAAGCTAAAATCTTAACTGATATATGGAAACCAAACTGGATAATCTACCAAAGACCTGGGGGTCATAAGTCTAGAGCATCTAACAATGCAGAGTGACGAGACTCCAAGAATACAAATGTTCAAAACTACGGAAATAATAATAAGGGAATAGGGAAAAATTCGGGTCCTGCGAACGTCAAACAGCTACCTCGACAACTCCAATTAATTCTCAAGCTGCAATTATCTCAGCTAACTTCCAGAATACCTGAATCTGCACACATGGTGCAGGGAGTAAAGTGAGTACTTATAACTCAATGGTAATAAGAGAGAATAATATCTGAGCGATAAGAAGATACGTATGGGCACACAAAAATGCTATAAAAGATAGCACAACCCTTTGAGAGAAACTGAAATACTGTGAAATTCCTCTTAGAAAATCTCAAGATCAGTTTAAAACCTCTTTTACAAAGTCTCTTTTACAAATATCTGTTTTATTTTCAACAACCCGGCATATGAATGCTATCTCAGATAGAACAAGTCGACTTAGAAGTCTGCCCCTTGGGCACAACACTCCTTAACATATAACACCAGGGTATCTGGTCAACAAGGCAAGTCAGTATGTATGCTAAAGATATATGAGTGCTAAATATCATGCCACGTAGTACAAACAGGAGCGAATGCGTGAATGCAATGCAATGCACATGACCGCTACGGCATGTAGCCAGATCCATGGGTACCCTGCGCTTACTGGGGCAGAGGGGATCCTATAGCCCTAGCGCTATAATACTGCGGCGTGCAGTCCGATCGATATAATATACTACTGCGGCGTGCAGTTCGATCCATACATGTATATGTATATAATGCAGCGGCATGCAGTCCGACCCATGCTCAGTCCAGCAATGCACATAAAGCCCTTGGGCAATAGTAATATAGCAGTTCTTAGCTCAAACATCAGTAAAATATCATTTAAGTTTTCAAATCTTAAAAAAATGGTTGAGTTTGCAAAACTGTATTTAGAACCTTGGGCTGAGATCAAACAATGTGCAACGCAATACTAAACATTGGTATCAATCTTTGAAGGATTCAAATAATTGGCATGAAGCCCATAACATGGCGATCAACCCAAATCATGATAGCATCAAGTAGTTTTCAGTGAATCACGCAGTAAAATCGACCACCGGGACTGACCAAATCACAATCCCCAACGGTTCTCTACCCCACGCTCATACCTGCCATGCAATTCACCACAATACAGCACTATGATGTGCATATCAGGGGTTTCAAACCCTCAAATATCATTCACAAGTATTACTCTCCTCGAACCGCTGAAATTCCTCGCTTGTGATGCTTTGCCCCTCAAATTGGCCTCCACGCGCGTCAAATCTAACAAAAAGCAGTACGAATATATCATAATATGATAATGGGACATTACACAATCGATAACAATCAAAATATAATAAAAATCTCGAAACTAGCAAAACTCGAGCCCTGGGCCCGTTTCTAGAAAAATTACAATACTTATATTACCGGATTCCTCATCTCGCCACGAGTTCGTACATGTCAATAACTCCGAAATCCGAGCTCAAATGTCCTATCAAATTCCAATTTGAAATACAAAAACTCAAGCCCTAGCTCCCTTTTTTCGATGAATTACAACAAATTTTCATGTTAAATCTAACATAATCTCGTGTATTTAGGCTAAGGAACTTACCTTCAATCAATCCTCCTTGAATCTCTCTTTAATTAGCTCTCTCAAGCTCCAAAATCGCTCAGCAATGGAGGAAAAATAACATAGGCTCGCTGATGGAACATCAATTAAAACCCTTCTGCTCAAGTGCAAATTTGCGTTCCAAGACTCACGCGTTCGCGATGACCAAATTATGTTGACCCCAATTAACCTTACGTGAACGCAGCTACCAACCCGCGAACGCGAAGTTCCTTAGTCTCCACCTACACGAACACACCCTCTGGCGGCGATGAGTAATTACTCATGGTCTCGCATCCGTTCTACGCGAACGCGCTACAAGCACCGCGAAGGCGATGCTTTACTCCCCAGAACTACGCGAACGTGACATTGAGCTACGCAAATGCGCTGTCAAATTTCCAGGCCTCTCAAGTTTACTCTACCGCAATCATGACACTCCCCGCGCAAACGCAATGAACAAAACTTCTACAATAAACTAGCTGAAAAACCTCCAACACTATAAGTCCATAAATGGTCTGATTGACCACCTGAAACCACCCCGAGGCCCCAGGACCTCAACTAAAAGCATCAACTCATTCTAATACATTATTTACACTTGGTCCAACCAACGAAACATATACATTAACACAAAAATCATCAAATCTCGACGGATTGAAGCCTAAGTTTTCTTTTAACTTCTGAAACTCGCATTCGATCAAAACCCAAACCAAACAATGTCCGAATGACCTGAAAATTTACAGACATATCCAATATCACCTGGCCCTACTGCAATTCTCGGAAATCCATTACGACCGTCGGATCAAAATTTCAACTATCAACCGGAATTCGCCAAAATTCCAACTTGCCAATTCAAGCCTAATTCTAGACCGGACCTCCAAATTCGATTTCGATCGCACTTCTAAGTCACAAATCATCCCCCGAAGCTAAGCGAACCATTGGAATTCATATTCGAGCCCTCTAACCACATAGTCAACTTTTGGTTTACTTTTCTAAAACAAGCTTCCTTCCAAGAGGCTTTGTGCCTCGTTTTCAACCAAAACCAATCCATTACACCCGATCGAATCTAATACTGATATTGAAACATAAATCAAAATAATAAGGGGAAACAGGGTGGTATCTTGCGTGACGGCAGGCCGGGTTGTCACATCTATTGAACCTGGTGGAATTTGATGTTATTCTAGGCATGGATTGGCTCTCTGTATTATGGACTGTCATGCTAAGACAGTCGCTTTGGCTATGCTGGGTTTTCCGAGGATCGAGTGGTGTGGTGTGACTGATTATGTCCCTAGTAGAGTGATTTCTTTCCTAAAGGCCCAGCGTATGGTTGGGAAGGGTTGTCTTTCTTATTTAGCCTTTGTGCGGGATGTCAGAGATGAGGCTCCTAACATTGATTCTATTTCAGTTGTGAGGGAGTTCTTGGATGTGTTTCCTGCTGACCTGCCGGGCATGCCACCGAACAGGGACATTTATTCTGGTATTGATCTGCTGCAGGGCACTCAGCCTATTTCCATTCCGTCGTATCGTATGGAACCAGCAGAGCTAAAAGAGTTGAAGGAGTAGCTTCAGGAACTTCTAGATAAAGAGTTCATTTAGCCTAGTGTGTCACCGCGGGGTGCACCTATTATTTGTGAAGAAGAAGGATGGCACACTGGGATATACATTGATTATATGCAGTTGAACAAAGTAACACTGAAGAACAAGTATCCCCTGCCTCGTATTGATGATCTATTCGACCAGCTTTAGGCAACGAGGGTGTTCTCCAAGATTGATCTCCATTCGGGCTATCACCAGTTGAAGATAAGGAATTTAGATATTCTTAAGACTGCTCTCAGGACTAGATATGGTCAGTGAGCTCCATTTTATGTCTTTTGGGCTAACCAATGCCCCAACAACGTTCATGCATTTGATGAACAGTGTATTTCGACCTAATCTGGATTCTTTTGTGATATTGTTCATTGATAATATTCTGGTGTACTCGCATAGTCGGGAGGAGCACGCGGAGCATTTGCAAGTGGTATTGCAAAGATTGAGAGAGGAGAAGTTGTATGCAAAGTTCTCCAAGTGTGAGTTTTTGGCTAGGTTCAGTGGCTTTCTTAGGGTACGTGATGCCCAACATTGGTGTTCAGGTTGATCCAAAGAAGATAGAGGCCTTGGCCTAAACTATCCTCACCACAGAGATTTGTAGTTTCATCGGCTTGGTGGGTTATTATCGCTGGCTCATTCATGGGTTTTCATTTATTGCCTCACCCTTGACCAAGTTGACTCAGAAAGGTGCCCTCTTTGTACGGTCGGACGAATGCGAGTAGAGCTTTTAGAAGCTCAAGATACTTTTGACCACAACTCAACTATTGGTGTTACCATCAGCTTCAGGTTCTTCTACCATCTATTTTGATGCTTTGAGAGTTGGGATTGGTTGTGTATTGCATATGCTTCTCGTCAGTTGAAGCCCCATGAGAAGAACTACCCTGTTCATGATTTGTAGCTGGCTGCTATGGTTCATGCTTTGACGATTTGGAGGCACTATTTATATGGCGTATCTTGTCACTGATTATCGTAGTCTTCAACATTTATTCAAGCACAAGATCTAAATTTGGTGCAGCGGAGATGGCTGGAGTTACTTAAGGACTATGACATTACCATTATGTAACCATCCGGGAAAGGCCAATGTGGAGGCCGACGCCTTGAGAAAGGTGGTGAGTATGGGAAGCTTGGCGTACATTACAGCTGGAGAGAGGCGTTTCGCAGTTAATGTTCAGGCTTTGGCCAATCGATTTATGAGATTAGACATTTCGGAGCCCAGTCGGGTATTGGCATGCATGGTTACTCGATATTCCATATATGATCGCATTAGAGAGCGCTAGTATGACGATCCATATTTGCTTGTCCTCAAGGACAGAGTTTAGGATGGTGATGATGGGGTATTGAGGATATGGGGCCCTATTTGTGTGCCCAATGTAGATGGGCTTAGAGAGTTGATTCTTGAGGATGCCCACAGCTCGCAGTATTCAATTCATTCGGGTGCCGCGAAGATGTACCAGGATTTATGATATCACTATTGATGGAGGAGAATGAAGAAAGATTGTGGGTTATATAGCTGGGTGTCTCAACTGTCAGCGGGTGAAATATGAGCATCAGAGACAAAGTGGTGTGCTTCCTGAATGGAAGTGGGAGAGAGTTACTATGGATTTGGTGAGTTGTCTTCCTCGGACCTCGAAGAAGTTTGATTTGATTTGGGTGATTGTGGACCGGCTGACCAAGTTCGCGCACTTCATTCTGGTATGTATTACTTATTCTTCGGAGCGGATGGTAGGTATCTTTTTCTGGGAGATTGTTCGATTGCATGGTGTTCCGGTGTCTATTATCTCAAATGGTACTCAGTTCACTTCCCAGTTTTGGATGACTTTTCACCGAGAGTTAGGTACGCAGGTGGAGTTGAGCACAATATTTCATCCTCAAATGGACGGACAGTCTAAGCATACCATTCAGACATTGGAGGACATGTTGTGCGCCTGTGTTATTGATTTCAGAGGTTCTTGGGCTGAGTTCTTGCCACTTGCAGAGTTTGCGTACAACAACAATTATCAATCAAACATTCAGATGGCACCGTATGCGGCCTTGTATGGGAGGCGAGTAGATCTCTGGTTGGTTGTTTTGAGCCCGCGAGTCAAGACTATAGGGGACAGAGTTGGTTCAAGATGCCATAGAGAAAGTGAAGTTGATTCAGGAGAGACTTCGTACAGCACATCGCTTCAGAAGAGTTATGCGAACTGGAAGGTTCGAGATGTGTCTTACATTGTTGCTGAGAAGGTCTTGATGAAGGTTTCACCAATGAAGGGTGTTATGAGGTTTTGAAAGAAAGGAAAGTTGAGTCCGCGGATTATTGGACCTTTTGAGATACTTAGAGGATTGGAGAGATGGCCAATATGCTTGCTTTGCCAGCCAGTTTGTAAGGCTCATCCGGTATTCCATGTTTCAATGCTCCGAAAGTATGTTGGGGACACGTCTCATGTTTTGGATTATAGCACAGTCTAGTTGGATGATGATTTGACCTATGATGTGGAGCCAGTGGCTATTTTGGGTTGTCAGGTTCGGAAGTTGAGATCAAAGAATAAATCTTCGGTGAAGGTGGAATGGAGAGGTCGGCCCGTGGAGGAGGCTACCAGGGAGACCGAGTGAGAGATGCGGAGAAGATATCCTTACCAATTTGAGGCTTCAGTATGTTTCTTGACCCGCTCGAGGACGAGCGTGTCACAACCCATTTTCCATAATTGGTCATGATTGAGCCCGACACCATCTCTTAGGCCAGCCAACACGGAAGTATATTTACATCTGTTAGGCCAGCCAACACGGAAGTATATTTAAGTTCTCATTTTTCTTTTACCAAAAACTAGGTATAACAGATTCAAAGTTAAAGTGAAGGCCAAGAGTGGTTAATAGTGTATTAAAATAGTTATACAACCCAAAAATAAATGTCTACTAACGTGTGTGCCAGAACCTGGTGTCACAAGCTATGAGCAACTAGTAGAATATACACAAAAGAATAATATACTATCTTACTGTCTGAATCAGGATAGACAGAAACAAAATACAGAGAAAGACTTCTTCGGCTATGGATCAGCATGAATGGGAAGCAAGCTCACTGTAGAAGTCCCAGATGTGCTCACTGATATGTACCAGAATGATGTCCAGATCCACCTACCTGAAATCCTGTATATTCAAGTACAGAAGCGTAGCATGAGTACATAAACAACATGTACCCAGTAAGTATCTCGTTTAATCTCGAAGAAGTAGAGACGAGAAGTCGACTCGATACTTACTAAGGTCAAACAATATATATAATTATAATATGTTCAAATCATGGAAATTACAAGTATCAACAGTTTATGGCAAACGTCATAAGTCAAGTGCTTCACTGCATTAAGTTTTAAATTTATCATTTTGGGATATAGCAAAAATAAAGCAAGTATAAGCTTCCCCACAATTAAATATGCGCACATAATACCGGGGGGACGGACCGAACCAACAGAAAGAAACTGTTCACTTGCCGAGGGTCGACAACGTGCTTATAGATGTATCTATTCATACCGAGGCGATCGGCCCGATCCACAAATATCAGGCAATATCAAGAATATGCACAGAAGGCACATTTAGAGTCAAGTATACCATACAATGTTCAACAAGTGTGCAAGTTCTTTTATCTTCTTTCAAGTCTCTAACACATCCTAAGTGATCTAATTAGAAAATCAATATGGAGACTTTCACAAATAAAGGATGATGTGGGTCCTAAACTGCCCGGACAATCAACATAGTAGCAGCTATGCACGGACTCTCGTAACTTGGTGCGTACGTAGCCCCCCATTTTGTAATAATTATTTGTTCATTAATCCTATGGGGAGAATTTTCTCTTACAAGGTTAGAAAGGATAATCACCTCGCTCTGAAGCGCACTTCCAACGTCAAGAACAAGCCCAAACCCACATTCGGATCCAATCGATCACAAACAGTTTAATTGAAGTAAGAACTAGTCAATATAGACTCACAAGATCGAATTCTAGCTATTTAAGCAATTTCCTAACCATTAACACAAGTTTCTTTTATTTCGACCCCGAGCCCACGTGCTCGGATTCCGAGATTTTCGAAGGAAGTTGTTCTCCATAACGTAAGGCTCACTAATATATGATTTCTAGTTCATTCAAATCCACAGCCATCTCAAGTCAAGTATGATGGCTTGGTACTCTGCGAGATTATTGGAACAAGGTTTCGAAATTACATAGCGAATTACATGATTAAATCTTAGTTTTATTAAAATCCTAGGTCTAGCTCTAACCCTTGATTTTACTAAATTTTTAGTATTTAATCTACCTAATATTCATGTATTTAAGCTAGGAAGAAGGGAAATTACTTACCTTACCAAGCTATGTGGAAACCGACTCTTGGAAGAACCCAAATCGCCTAAGTGTGGAGTGAAAAATGAGAGAAATGGGTTTGAGTTCGTATTAAATGAACTCTTCAGCCCCAGCTACTTTCGCATCATCGGAGCTATTTCCGCTTTTGCGGTCCATGAACCTCAGGTGCGGTTATGACAGAAGCAGCAACTTCATTCCTTTTCCAAGTTCTAACTTCACTCGACCCTCGCTCGTTTGACGGTCGGGGATCCCTGACCCGCCCGAACATAACGACAAGTCTGAAATCACAAGGAGGACCTAATCGAACCCTCGAAATACTCAAAACAACGCTAAATCGAGGAATCAAACCCCAAAACCAAATGAATCAAATCATTCAATTTCAAGTTCTTAATTTCCTTCTAACGTGTCAAAACGCCCTTAAACTACTCGAGATGACACCAAATTTCACGGGTAAGTCTTAACTAATATTTCGGACCTGACCAAGATTCGGAACTAAAATTCGTGCCTGATACCTAGGAAATCAATGATTACTTAGTTTATTTAATTCCTTACAACTTCAAGTTAACTATTTCATAGAAAAATTTATTACTCGGGCTAGAGACCTTGGAATTCAATTTCGAGCATACGCGGTTCTATATTTTCTCACGGACCCTCCGGAATCATCAAAGCAGAAACGGGTCCGTTTTCCAAGAAAGTTTACCGAAGTCAAACTTGTCCTTTTTAGAAAAAACATAAAGAAGCAAATGAGCATATTCTTGCTCAAAACTCTTTTAACTTCCGAACCACCCATCACGGCAAGTTATAATTTAGTTAAAGCAAGTGCGGGACTCTCGAGAAAGTGAAGTTTTCCATAAAAGTGAAGTTTTCCAAAAGGTTCTGCAGTCTCTCGAGAATTAATACAGACGTCTCCGTACCGATATGCGAGACTCTACAAACCAGATCATGACTCCTGAGGCCTAGTAACCTAGGCTCTAATACCAACTTGTCATGAACCCAATCCCGGTCATGATGGCGACCGACACAACTGCTAGGCAAGCCTGACCATTTACACTCTCAACCCGAGCATGAAGCTCAGAATCAGTTAATTGAATATCATTATGGACAATAAAGCTAAAATCTTAACTGATATATGGAAACCAAACTGGATAATCTACCAAAGACCTGGGGGTCATAAGTCTAGAGCATCTAACAATGCAGAGTGACGAGACTCCAAGAATACAAACGTTCAAAACTGCGGAAATAATAATAAGGGAATAGGGAAAAAGTCGGGTCCTGCGAACGTCAAACAGCTACCTCGACAACTCCAATTAATTCTCAAGCTGCAATTATCTCAACTAACTTCCAGAATACCTGAATCTGCACACATGGTAATAAGAGAGAATAATATCTGAGCGATAAGAAGATACGTATGGGCACACAAAAATGCTATAAAAGAAAGCACAACCCTTTGAGAGAAACTGAAATACTGTGAAAATCCTCTTAGAAAATCTCAAGATCAGTTTAAAACCTCTTTTACAAAGTCTCTTTTACAAATATCTGTTTTATTTTCAACAACCCGGCATATGAATGCGATCTCAGATAGAACAAGTCGACTTAGAAGTCTGCCCCTTGGGCACAACACTCCTTAACATATAACACCAGGGTATCTGGTCAACAAGGCAAGTAACAGTATGTATGCTAAAGATATATGAGTGCTAAATATCATGCCACGTAGTACAAACAGGAGCGAATGCGTGAATGCAATGCAATGCACATGACCGCTACGGCATGTAGCCAGATACATGGGTACCCTGCGCTTACTGGGGGTGTTCCTGAGGGGATCCTATAGCCCTAGCGCTATAATACTGCGGCGTGCAGTCCGATCGATGTAATATACTACTGCGGCGTGCAGTCCGATCCATACATGTATATGTATATAATGCAGCGGCGTGCAGTCCGACCCATGCTCAGTCCAGCAATGCACATAAGCCCCTTGGGCAATAGTAATATAGCAGTTCTTAGCTCAAACATCAGTAAAATATCATTTAAGTTTTCAAATCTTAAAAAAATGGTTGAGTTTGCAAAACTGTATTTAGAACCTTGGGCTGAGATCAAATAATGTGCAACGCAATACTAAACTTTGGTATCAATCTTTGAAGGATTCAAATAATTGGCATGAAGCCCATAACATGGCGATCAACCCAAATCATGATAGCATCAAGTAGTTTTCAGTGAATCACGCAGTAAAATCGACCACCGGGACTGACCAAGTCACCACAATACAGCACTATGATGTGCATATCAGGGGTTTCAAACCCTCAAATATCATTCACAAGTATTACTCTCCTCGAACCGCTGAAATTCCTCGCTTGCGATGCTTTGCCCCTCAAATTGGCCTCCACGCGCGTCAAATCTAACAAAAAGCAGTACGAATATATCATAATATGATAATGGGACATTACACAATCGATAACAATCAAAATATAATAAAAATCTCGAAACTAGCAAAACTCGAGCCCTGGGCCCGTTTCTAGAAAAATTACAATACTTATATTACCGGATTCCTCATCTCGCCACGAGTCCGTACATGTCAATAACTCCGAAATCCGAGCTCAAATGTCCTATCAAATTCCAATTTGAAATACAAAAACTCAAGCCCTAGCTCCCTTTTTTCGATGAATTACAACAAATTTTCATGTTAAATCTAACATAATCTCGTGTATTTAGGCTAAGGAACTTACCTTCAATCAATCCTCCTTGAATCTCTCTTTAATTAGCTCTCTCAAGCTCCAAAATCGCTCAGCAATGGAGGAAAAATAACATAGGCTCGCTGATGGAATATCAATTAAAACCCTTCTGCTCAAGTGCAAATTTGCGTTCCAAGACTCACGCGTTCGCGATGACCAAATTATGTTGACCCCAATTAACCTTACGTGAACGCAGCTACCAACCCGCGAACGCGAAGTTCCTTAGTCTCCACCTACGCGAACACACCCTCTGGCCGCGATGAGTAATTACTCATGGTCTCGCATCCGTTCTACGCGAACGCGCTACAAGCACCGCGAAGGCGATGCTTTACTCCCCAGAACTACGCGAACGTGACATTGAGCTACGCAAATGCGCTGTTAAATTTCCAGGCCTCTCAAATTTACTCTACGCGTTCATGACACTCCCCGCGCAAACGCAATGAACAAAACTTCTACAATAAACTAGCTGAGAAACCTCCAACACTATAAGTCCATAAATGGTCTGATTGACCACCTGAAACCACCCCGAGGCCCCAGGACCTCAACTAAAAGCATCAACTCATTCTAATACATTATTTACACTTGGTCCAACCAACGAAACATATACATTAACACAAAAATCATCAAATCTCGACGGATTCAAGCCTAACTTTTCTTTTAACTTCTGAAACTCGCATTCGATCAAAACCCAAACCAAACAATGTCCGAATGACCTGAAAATTTGCAGACATATCCAATATCACCTGGCCCTACTGCAACTCTCGGAAATCCATTACGACCGTCGGATCAAAATTTCACCTATCAACTGGAATTCGCCAAAATTCCAACTTGCCAATTCAAGCCTAATTCTAGACCGGACCTCCAAATTCGATTTCGATCACACTTCTAAGTCACAAATCATCCCCCGAAGCTAAGCGAACCATTGGAATTCATATTCGAGCCCTCTAACCACATAGTCAACTTTTGGTTTACTTTTCTAAAACAGCTTCCTTCCAAGAGGCTTTGTGCCTCGTTTTCAACCAAAACCAATCCATTACACCCGATCGAATCTAATACTGATATTGAAACATAAATCAAAATAATAAGGGGAAACAGGGTGGTATCTTGCGTGATGGCAGGCCGGGTTGTCACAGCTATTGAACCTGGTGGAATTTGATGTTATTCTAGGCATGGATTGGCTCTCTGTATTATGGACTGTCATGCTAAGACAGTCACTTTGGCTATACCGGGTTTTCCGAGGATCGAGTGGTGTGGTGTGACTGATTATGTCCCTAGTAGAGTGATTTCTTTCCTAAAGGCCCAGCGTATGGTTGGGAAGGGTTGTCTTTCATATTTAGCCTTTGTGCGGGATGTCAGAGCTGAGGCTCCTAACATTGATTCTATTTCAGTTGTGAGGGAGTTCTTGGATGTGTTTCCTGCTGACCTGCCGGGCATGCCACCGAACAGGGACATTGATTCTGGTATCGATCTGCTGCAGGGCACTCAGCCTATTTCCATTCCGTCGTATCGTATGGAACCAGCAGAGCTAAAAGAGTTGAAGGAGTAGCTTCAGGAACTTCTAGATAAAGAGTTCATTTAGCCTAGTGTGTCACCGTGGGGTGCACCTATTATTTGTGAAGAAGAAGGATGGCACACTGAGGATATACATTGATTATATGCAGTTGAACAAAGTAACACTGAAGAACAAGTATCCCCTGCCTCGTATTGATGATCTATTCGACCAGCTTTAGGCAACGAGAGCGTTCTCCAAGATTGATCTCCATTCGGGCTATCACCAGTTGAAGATAAGGAATTTAGATATTCTTAAGGCTGCTCTCAGGACTAGATATGGTCAGTGAGCTCCTTTTTATGTCTTTTGGGCTAACCAATGCCCCAACAACGTTCATGCATTTGATGAACAGTGTATTTCGACCTTATCTGGATTCTTTTGTGATAATGTTCATTGATAATATTCTGGTGTACTCGCATAGTCAGGAGGAGCACGCGGAGCATTTGCAAGTGGTATTGCAAAGATTGAGAGAGGAGAAGTTGTATGCAAAGTTCTCCAAGTGTGAGTTTTTGGCTAGGTTCAGTGGCTTTCTTAGGGTACGTGATGCCCAACATTGGATCACCAAAGAAGATAGAGGCCTTGGCCTAAACTATCCTCACCACAGAGATTTGTAGTTTCATCGGCTTGGTGGGTTATTATCGCCGGCTCATTCATGGGTTTTCATTTATTGCCTCACCCTTGACCATGTTGACTCAGAAAGGTGCCCTCTTTGTACGGTCGGACGAATGCGAGTAGAGCTTTTAGAAGCTCAAGATACTTTTGACCACAACTCAACTATTGGTGTTACCATCAGTTTCAGGTTCTTCTACCATCTATTTTGATGCTTTGAGAGTTGGGATTGGTTGTGTATTGCATATGCTTCTCGTCAGTTGAAGCCCCATGAGAAGAACTACCCTGTTCATGATTTGTAGTTGGCTGCTATAGTTCATGCTTTGACGATTTGGAGGCACTATTTATATGGCGTATCTTGTCACTGATTATCGTAGTCTTCAACATATATTCAAGAACAAGATCTAAATTTGGTGCAGCGGAGATGGCTGGAGTTACTTAAGGACTATGATATTACCATTATGTACCATCTGGGAAAGGCCAATGTGGTGGCCGACGCCTTGAGAAAGGTGGTGAGTATGGGAAGCTTGGCGTACATTACAGCTGGAGAGAGGCGTTTCGCAGTTAATGTTCAGGCTTTGGCCAATCGATTTGTGAGATTAGACATTTCGGAGCCCAGTCGGGTATTGGCATGCATGGTTACTCGATATTCCATATATGATCGCATTAGAGAGCGCCAGTATGACGATCCATATTTGCTTGTCCTCAAGGACGGAGTTTAGCATGGTGATGATGGGGTATTGAGGATATGGGGCCCTATTTGTGTGCCCAATGTAGATGGGCTTAGAGAGTTGATTCTTGAGGATGCCCACAGCTCGCAGTATTCAATTCATTCAGGTGCCGCGAAGATGTACCAGGATTTATGATATCACTATTGATGGAGGAGAATGAAGAAAGATTGTGGGTTATATAGCTGGGTGTCTCAACTGTCAGCGGGTGAAATATGAGCATCAGAGACAGAGTGGTGTGCTTCCTGAATGGAAGTGGGAGAGAGTTACTATGGATTTGGTGAGTTGTCTTCCTCGGACCTCGAAGAAGTTTGATTTGATTTGGGTGATTGTGGACCGGCTGACCAAGTTCGCGCACTTCATTCTGGTATGTATTACTTATTCTTCGGAGCGAATGGTAGGTATCTTTATCTGGGAGATTGTTCGATTGCATTGTGTTCCGGTGTCTATTATCTCAAATGGTACTCAGTTCACTTCCCAGTTTTGGATGACTTTTCACCGAGAGTTAGGTACGTAGGTGGAGTTGAGCACAATATTTCATCCTCAAATGGACGGACAGTCTAAGCATACCATTCAGACATTGGAGGACATGTTGTGCGCCTGTGTTATTGATTTCAGAGGTTCTTGGGCTTAGTTCTTGCAACTTGCAGAGTTTGCGTACAACAACAATTATCAATCAAACATTCAGATGGCACCGTATGAAGCCTTGTATGGGAGGCGAGTAGATCTCTGGTTGGTTGTTTTGAGCCCGCGAGTCAAGACTATAGGGGACAGAGTTGGTTCAAGATGCCATAGAGAAAGTGAAGTTGATTCAGGACAGACTTCGTACAGCACATCGCTTCAGAAGAGTTATGCGAACTGGAAGGTTCGAGATGTGTCTTACATTGTAGCTGAGAAGGTCTTGATGAAGGTTTCACCAATGAAGGGTGTTATGAGGTTTTGAAAGAAAGGAAAGTTGAGTCCGCGGATTATTGGACCTTTTGAGATACTTAGAGGATTGGAGAGATGGCCAATATGCTTGCTTTGCCAGCCAGTTTGTAAGGCTTATCCGGTATTCCATGTTTCAATGCTCCGAAAGTATGTTGGGGACACGTCTCATGTTTTGGATTATAGCACAGTCTAGTTGGATGATGATTTGACCTATGATGTGGAGCCAGTGGCTATTTTGGGTTGTCAGGTTCGGAAGTTGAGATCAAAGAATATATCTTCGGTGAAGGTGTAATGGAGAGGTCGGCCCGTGGAGGAGGCTACCAGGGAGACCGAGTGAGAGATGCGGAGTAGATATCCTTACCAATTTGAGGCTTCAGTATGTTTCTTGACCCGCTCGAGGACGAGCGTGTCACAACCCATTTTCCATAATTGGTCATGATTGAGCCCGACACCATCTGTTAGGCCAGCCAACACGGAAGTATATTTACATTAGTTAGGCCAGCCAACACGGAAGTATATTTACGTTAGTTAGGCCAGCCAACACGGAAGTATATTTAAGTTCTCATTTTTCTTTTACCAAAAACTAGGTATAGCAGATTCAAAGTTAAAGTGAAGGCCAAGAGTGGTTAATAGTGTATTAAACTAGTTATACAACCCAAAAATAAATGTCTACTAACGTGTGTGCCAGAACCTGGTGTCACAAGCTATGAGCAACTAGTAGAATATACACAAAAGAATAATATACTATCTTACTGTCTGAATCAGGATAGACAGAAACAAAATACAGAGAAAGACTTCTTCGGCTATGGATCAGCATGAATGGGAGCAAGCTCACTGTAGAAGTCCCAGATGTGCATGTACCAGAATGATGTCCAGATCCACCTACCTGAAATCCTGTATATTCAAGTACAGAAGCGTAGCATGAGTACATAAACTGTACCCAGTAAGTATCTCGTTTAATCTCGAAGAAGTAGAGACGAGAAGTCGACTCGATACTTACTAAGGTCAAATAATATATATAATTATAATATGTTCAAATCATGGAAATTACGAGTATCAACAGTTTATGGCAAACGTCATAAGTCAAGTGCTTCACTGCATTAAGTTTTAAATTTATCATTTTGGGATATAGCATAGCAAGTATAAGCTTCCCCACAATTAAATATGCGCACATAGTACCGGGGGGACGGACCGAACCAACAGAAAGAAACTGTTCACTTGCCGAGGGTCGACAACGTGCTTATAGATGTATCTATTCATACCGAGGCGATCGGCCCGATCCACAAATATCAGGCAATATCAAGAATACGCACAGAAGGCACATTTAGAGTCAAGTATACCATACAATGTTCAACAAGTGTGCAAGTTCTTTTATCTTCTTTCAAGTATCTAACACATCCTAAGTGATCTAATTAGATAATCAATATGGAGACTTTCACAAATAAAGGATGATGTGGGTCCTAAACTGCCCGGACAATCAACATAGTAGCAGCTATGCACGGACTCTCGTAACTTGGTGCGTAGCCCCCCATTTAGCAATAATTATTTGTTCATTAATCCTATGGGGAGAATTTTCTCTTACAAGGTTAGAAACGATAATCACCTCGCTCCGAAGTGCACTTCCAACGTCAAGAACAAGCCCAAACCCACAATTCGGATCCAATCGATCACAAACAGTTTAATTGAAGTAAGAACTAGTCAATATAGACTCACAAGATCGAATTCTAGCTATTTAAGCAATTTCCTAACCATTAACACAAGTTTCTTTAATTTCGACCCCGAGCCCACGTGCTCGGATTCCGAGATTTTCGAAGGAAGTTGTTCTCCATAACGTAAGGCTCACTAATATATGATTTGTAGTTCATTCAAATCCACAGCCATCTCAAGTCAAGTATGAGGGCTTGGTACTCTGCGAGATTATTGGAACAAGGTTTCGAAATTACATAGCGAATTACATGATTAAATCTTAGTTTTATTAAAATCCTAGGTCTAGCTCTAACCCTTGATTTTACTAAATTTTTGGTGTTTAATCTACCTAATATTCATGTATTTAAGCTAGGAAGAAGGGAAATTACTTACCTTACCAAGCTATGTGGAAACCGTCTCTTGGAAGAACCCAAATCGCCTAAGTGTGGAGTGAAAAATGAGAGAAATGGGTTTGAGTTCGTATTAAATGAACTCTTCAGCCCCAGATACTTTCGCATCATCGGAGCTATTTCCGCTTCTGCGGTCCACGAACCTCAGGTGCGGTTATGACAGAAGCAGCAACTTCATTCCTTTTCCAAGTTCTAACTTCACTCGACCCTCGCTCGTTTGACGGTCGGGGATCTCTGACCCGCCCGAACATACCGACAAGTCTGAAATCACAAGGAGGACCTAATCGAACCCTCGAAATACTCAAAACAACGCTAAATCGAGGAATCAAACCCCAAAACCAAATGAATCAAATCATTCAATTTCAAGTTCTTAATTTCCTTCTAACGTGTCAAAACGCCCTTAAACTACTCGAGATGACACCAAATTTCACGGGTAAGTCTTAACTAATATTTCGGACCTGACCAAGATTCGGAACTAAAATTCGAGCCTGATACCTAGGAAATCAATGATTACTTAGTTTATTTAATTCCTTACAACTTCAAGTTAACTATTTCATAGAAAAATTTATTACTCGGGCTAGAGACATTGGAATTCAATTTCGAGCATACGCCCTGGTTCTATATTTTCTCACGGACCCTCCGGAATCATCAAAGCAGAAACGGGTCCATTTTCCAAGAAAGTTTACCGAAGTCAAACTTGTCCTTTTTAGAAAAACATAAAGAAGCAAATGAGCATATTCTTGCTCAAAACTCTTCTAACTTCCAAACCACCCATCACTAATTTAGTTAAAGCAAGTGCGGGAAGTTTTAGTTAATGGAACGGGTTTCTAAAATTCAAAATGACCAGTTGGGTCGTTACTTTCTCCACCTCTTAAACAAATGTTCGTCCTCGAACGAACACAGAAACGTACATGGACTGCAGAATAAGAGGGGATATCTGCTCCGTTGTCCTCCTCGGACTCCCGGTCGCTTCCTCAACTGCTTGGCCACTCCACTGGACCCTTACTACAAAAATCCTCTTGGACCTCAACTGGTGATCTTGTCTATCAATAATGGCAACTGGCTCCTCCTCGTAGCCCAATCTCTCATCTAACTGAAATGGTACAGAAATCCAACACATGTGATAGGTCGGCACAATACTTGTAAAGCATCGACTAATGAATAACTAGATGAACTCCTGATAGACTGGGAGCTAAGTCAAGCTCATAGGCAACCTCTCCAACTCGTCTCAACACCTCAAAGGGCAAATAAACCTTGGACTTAGCTTTCCCTTCTTTCCAAACCTCATAATTCCCTTCATTGGCGAGACTATCAATAGAACCTTCTCGCCAATCATGAATGATACATCACGCGCCTTCAGATCGGCATAGCTTTTCAGCCTAGATTGAGATGTGCGAGGCTCTCCAGAATATACTTTACCATATCCAAGGCATAGTGTACCAAATCTGTACCAAGTAACTTAGCCTCACCAGGCTCAAACCACCAAATAAGAGATCGGTAATGCCAACCATACAATACCTCATACGGGGCCATCTCTATGCTGGACTGATAGTTGTTAGTGTATGCAAACTTCGCCAAGGGCAAAAATTGATCCCCATTCCCTCCAATGTTAATTACACATGCTCTAAGCATATCATCTAAAATCTGAATTGTCCGCTCCGACTGCCCGTCGGTCTGAGGATGGAATGTCGTGCTAAGCTCTATGCGGGTCCCCAACTCACTCTAAACAACTCTCTAGAAATGGGAAGTAAACTGAGGGCCTCTGTCTCATATGATGGAAACTGGCACAGCGTGCAGCCTAACTATCTCCTGTATGTAAATCTTAGCATATCTCTCCGCTCAATAAGTAGTCTCCACTGGAATGAAGTGGTCCAACTAGCTCAACCCATCCACAATAACCCATACTAAACCAACCTTCCGAAGAGTCCGCGGAAACCCAACCACGAAATCCCTGGTGATGCGCTCCCACTTCCATTCCGGAATGGGCATTTGCTGAAGTAGGCCACCTGGCCTCTGGTGCTTATACTAGACCTGCTGGCTAGTCAAACATCTAGCTATATACTCCACTATGTCCTTCTTCATCCTCTACCACTAGTAATGCTTCCTCAAGTCACGATACATCTTCGTGACACCCGTATGAATGGAGTACCTCGAATTGTGGGCCTCCTCTAGAATCCTCTCTCTCCAGCCATCTACATTAGGAACACATACATGGCCCCGAAGCCGTAATACACCATCCTCACCAATAGAAATATCCATGGCACCTCCTTGGAGTACCATCTCTCTAAGAACCGCCAAATGTGGATCGTCAAACTGTCGGGCCTTAATCTGCCCCAATACGAAGACTGAGAAACTGCACATGCCAGAAGTCGACTGGGCTCCAAAATGTCAAACCTCACAAGTCTGTTATCTAAAGACTGTATGTCCAAAGCTTATGGTCTCATCTCAGCAGCGATGAATACCAAGCTACCCATACTCTCTGCCTTTATGCTCAAGGCATGCGCGACCACATTCGCCTTATAAGATAAAGAATGGTAATGTAATAATCCTTTAGTAACTCAAGCCACCTGATCTGTCTCAAATTAAGATCCCTCTGCTTGAAGAAATGCTACAAGCTGCGATGGTAGGAGTAAACCTCACATGACACCCCATAAAAATAATGCCTCCATATCTTAAGAGCATGAACAATCACCACCAAATCTAGATCATGCACAGGGTGATTCTTCTCATGAACCTTCAGCTGACGTGATGCATATGCAATAACTCGCCCCTCCTGTATCAATACATACCCCAAGACAACGCGATAAGTGTCAAAATATACTGTTTACATGCCTGCACCGGAAGGCAATACAAGAATTGGTGTTGTAGTCAAAGACGTCTTGAGCTTCTGCAAGCTCTCCTCACAATCATCGGACCAACTGAATGGAGCACCCTTTTGGGTCAATCTGGTCAAATGTGATGCAATAAATGAAAAGCCCAGCACAAATCGCTGGTAATAATCTGCTAACCCTAAGAAACTCTTGATCTCGGTCACTGAAGTAGGACGTGGCCAACTCTGAACTGCCTCAATCTTCTTGGAATCCACTTTAATACCTTCTCCTGACACTACATGCCCCAATAATGCCACTGAATCTAGCCAAAACTCACACTTAGAGAACATATCATAAAGCTTCTGCTCTCGTAAGGTCTGAAACACTACTCTCAAATGCTGCTCGTGCCCCAGGCTACGTGAATATATCAAGATGTCTTCAATGAAGACAATAACAAAAGGATCAATATAAGGCCTGAAAAACCCTGTTCATCAAGTCCTTAAATGCCGCTGGAGCATTAGTCAAGCCAAAGGACATCACAAAAAACTCGTAGTGGCCATATCTATTCCTGAATGCAGTCTTCGGAACATCTGAGTCCTCAGTCTTCAATTGATGATACCCAGACCTCAAATCAATCTTAGAGAACACCCTAGCACCCTGTTGCTGGTCAAACAAATCATCAATACGGGGCAATGGATACTTGTTCTTGATGGTGACTTTGTTCAACTGGCGGTAATCAATGCACATCTGCATAGTCCCATCCTTATTTTTCATAAATAGCACTGGTGCACCCCAAGGAGATACGTTGGGCCTAACAAACCCCTTTGGTAACAACTCCTCCAATTGCTCCTTCAGCTCCTTAGGATCCATATGGTATGGTGGGATAGATATAGGCTGCGTGACTGGAGCTAAATCACATAAGTAAATATCACGATCTGGTGGCATGCCAAGATGATTAGAAGGAAAAACATCAGCATAGAAAAGTACCTGGTCTGTTCATCCTCGAACGAACATAGCAAAGTACCTGGACTGCTGAATAAGTTGGAATATCTGCTCCGTATGTCCTACTCAGACTCCCAGGTCGCTTCCTCAACCGCTTGGCCCCTCCACTGGACCCTTACCGCAGAACTTCTCTTGGACCTCAATTGGCGATCTTGTCTATCAATAATGGCAGGCTCCTCCTCGTAGCCCAAGCTCTCATCTAACTGAATGGTACTGAAATCCAACACATGTAATAGGTTGACATGATACTTCCGAAGCATCGATTAATGAAGAACTAGATGAACTCCTAATAGACTGGGAGGTAAGGCGAGCTCATAGGCAACCTCTCCAACTCGTCTCAACACCTCAAAGGGGCCAATAATCCTTGGGCTTAGCTTGCCCTTCTTTCCAAACCTTATAATTCCCTTCATTGGAGAGTCTTTCAAGAGAACCTTCTCGCCAATCATGAATGATACATCACGCGCCTTCTGATCCATATAGCTTTTCTGCCTAGATTGAGTTGTGCGAAGCCTCTCCTTAATAGACTTTACCTTATCCAAGGCATCCTTTACCAAGTCTGTCCCAAGTAATTTAGCCTCACCAGGCACAAACCACCCAATAGGAGAACGGTAATGCCGACCATACAATACCTGATATGGGGCCATCTCTATGCTAGACCGATAGTTGTTATATTCAGCAAACTTCGCCAAGGGCAAGAATTGATCCCACTTCCCTCCAAAGTCAATCACCCATGCTCTAAGCATATCCTCTAAAATCTGAACTGTCCGCTCCGACTGCCCATCGGTCCGAGGATGGAATGTCGTGCTAAGCTCTATGCGGGTCCCCAATTAACTTTGAATAGATCTCCAGAAATAGGAAGTAAATTGAGGGCCATTGTCTCATACGATGGAAACTGGCACACCGTGGAACCTAACTATCTCCTGAATGTAAATCTGAGCATATCTCTCCACTGTATAAGTAGTCGCCACTGGAATGAAGTGGCCAACTTGGTCAATCTATCCACAATAACCCACACTAAATCAACCTTCCACAAAGTCTGCGACAACCCAACCACGAAATCCATGGCGATGCGCTCCCACTTCCATTCCGGAATGGGCATCTGCTGAAGTAGGACATCAAGACTCTGGTGCTCATACTTGACCTGCTGGAAGTTCAAACGTCTAGCTACATACTCCATAATGTCTTTCTTTATCCTCCGCCACCAGTAATGCTGCCTCAAGTCATGATATATCTTCGTGACACCCAGATGAATGGAGTACCTCGAATTGTGGGCCTCCTCTAGAATCCTCTCTCTCAAGCCATCTACATTAGAAACACATACACGGCCCTAAAGCAATAAACACCATCCTCGCCAATAGAAATCTCCATGGTACCTCCCTGGAGTACCATCTCTCTTAGAACCGCCAAATGTGGATCATCAAACTGTCGGGACATAATCTACCCCAATATGAAGATTGAGCAACCGCACATGCTAGAACTCGGCTAGGCTCCAAAATGTCCAACCTCACAAGTCTGTTAGCTAAAGACTGTATGTCGAAAGCTAATGGTCTCATCTTAGCAGGGATGAATGCCAAGCTACCCATACTCTCCGCCTTTCTGCTCAAGGCATTCGCGACCACATTCGCAATACCTGGATGATAAAGAATTGTAATGTCATAATCCTTTAGTAACTCAAGCCACCTGCGCTATCTCAAATTAAGATCCCGCTGCTTGAACAAATGCTGCAAGCTGCGATGGTAGGTGTAAACCTCACATGACACCCCATACAAATAATGCCTCCATATCTTAAGAGCATGAACAATCATCACCACCAACTCTAGATCGTGCACAGAGTAATTCTTTTCATGAACCTTCAGCTGGCGTGAAGCATATGCAATAACTCGCCCCTCCTGCATCAATACACACCCCAACCAACGCGAGAAGCATAGGAATATACTGTATACCTGACACTACATGCCCCAAGAATGCCACTGACTCTAGCCAAAACTCACACTTGGAGAACATATCATAAAGCTTCTGCTCTCGCGACGTCTGAAGCACTACTCTCAAATGCTGCTCGTGCTTCCCCGGGATACGTGAGTACATAAAGATGTCGTCAATGAAGACAATGACAAAAGGATCAATATAAGGCCTGAACAACCTGTTCATCAAGTCCATAAATGCCGCTAGAGCATTAGTCAAGCCAAAGGACATCACCAGAAACTCATAGTGGCCATAACTAGTCCTGAATGCAGTCTTCGGAAAATCTCAATCCTGAATCTTCAAGTGATGATACCCTGACATTAAGTCAATCTTAGAGAACACCCTAGCACCATGCAGCTGGTCAAACAAATCATCAATACGGGGCAATAGATACTTGTTCTTGATGGTGACTTTGTTCAACTGGCGGTAATCAATGCACATATGCATAGTCCCATCCTTCTATTTCATAAATAACACTGGTGCACCCCAAGGCGATACGCCCGGCCTAACGAACCTCTTTGCTAACAACTCCTCCAATTGATCCTTTAGCTCCTTAGGAGCCATATGGTACGGTGGGATAGACATAGGCTGAGTTCCTGGAGCCAAATCAACACAGAAGTCAATATCCCAATCCGGAGGCATGCGAGGAGATCATAAGGAAACACATCGGCGACTCTCGAACTACTGGCACTGAATCAATCATCAGGGACTCTACGATGGTATTTCGCACATAAGCTAAATAAGCCAAACACTCTTTCTCAACCATGCGCCGAACCTTCAGGAAAGAAATAACCCTGCTAGGCGTATCAACTATGGAATCCCTCCACTCCAATCTCGGAAATCCTGGCATTGCTAGTGAAACAGTCTTGGCATGGAAATCTAAAATGGCGTGGTATGGAGATAACAAATCCATGCCCAGGATAATCTCCAAATCGATCATATCGATCAGCAGAAGATCTTCTCTAGTCTCAAAACCACAAAAAGTAGCGAAACAAGACCAGTAGATCCGGTCCACATTCACACCCATAGGAGTGGACGCATCAACAGAAACATCCAAAGGCTGAGGAGAAGTGACCGGGAATCGAGAAAACATAGATGACACATATGAATAAGTAGACCCTGGATCAAATAATACTGAATCACCCTTACCGCTGACGACAATAATACTTGTGATGATGACATTTGAGACTAATGCATCTGGCCTGGCTGGAAGAGCATAGAATCTAGCTAATTGACTGGCCTCCACCTGTCTGAGCAAAAGCGCGCTAACCTTTACCCGTCTGACCTCCACCTCTAGGATGACCTCTACCTGTCTGTCCTCCACCTCTAGGTGGCTAGGCTGCTGGTGCTGGAGTCATGGGTTGCTGTCCCTGCTGCTCTGCCTTGCCCTTAAGCTTGGGGCAGGATCTCCTCATTTGACCAGGGTCTCCGCACTAACAAAAAAAAACGGTTCGATGACCTACTACGTTGATGACTATCCCTGATGACTCGTAGATCCCGTGGGAGGATCCTGGATAGCCGATGGACGATATGAACTCTCCGGCATAGCACTGTAGTAGGAACCAGAAGAACCCTAAAGACCTGAATACCCACGGGAGGAATCCTGAATAGCTGGCGAGAAGTAGGAACTCTCTAGCATGGCACTGAAATAGGGGCATGCTGGAGCACCCCGGACAGGAGGTGGTGGTACTGAAGATGGGGGACTACTGACCTCTGTCCCTAGCTGGGGCACCTCTGAACTCTCCAAAGAACGTGTCTCTCTTGTCATGCTGTATCTGCTCTCTACCCCTCTAGCGATACCCCCTCAATCTGACGAGCAATCTCGACCACAAGCTGATACTCTATAACCGTCTCCATCCCGTTGCAGTCATGAAATTCCCCGAAGTAGGCACAGCTGTGGGCACCTCGTCATGCTCCTCGATAATGGGATCCCTAGCAGGATCTGGTAGTGGTGCATCTGTAATATCTCTGGGTTGCCCGCATCCTCTACCACAGGCCGGTGCCCTCCCCTGACCTCTATCTCGTCCTCTACAACATGGGGAGCAGCTCCTCCCGTGTCCGGAACATCAGCGATACGAGTCCTCACCATCTGTGAGAGAATAGAAGAGGGAAATTTTGTACACTGACCACTGCATGATAGAAATGTATAAAGAGTAGTTTTTTCAAATACCCTATAGTCTCCCAAAGATAAATACAGACGTCTCCATACCGATCTACAAGACTCTATCAGGTTTGCCCATAGCTTTGTGAGACCTAAGCGAACCTAGTGCTATGATACCATGTTCTCACGACCCACTTTCCATAATAGGTCATGATGGCGCCTGACACAATCTGTCAGGCCAACCAACGTGGAAGTATATTTGAGTTCTCATTTTATTTTTACCAAAAACTAGGTATAACATATTTTCAAAGTTAAAGTGAAGTGCAAGAGTGGTAAATAGTGTATTAAATAGTTATACATTCCAAAAATAAATGTCTACTAACATGTGTGCCAGAACCTGATGTCAAAAGCTACGAGAAACTAGTAGAATATACACAGAAGAATAATATACTATCCTACTATCTGAATCGGGATATATAGAAACAAAAATATAGAGAAATACTTCTTCGGTTGCGGATCAACATGAAGGGGAAACAACTCACTGTAGAAGTCCCAGATGTGCTTACTGATACGCACCAGAATGATGTACAGATCCACCTGACTCAAATCCTGTACATTTAAGTTCAGAAGCATAGCATGAGTAGATAAACAACATGTACCCAGTAAGTATCCCGTTTAATCTCGAAGAAGTAGAGATGAGAAGTCGAATCGATACTTACTAAGGTCAAATAATATATATAATTATAATGTGTTCAAATCATGGAAATTACAAGTATCAAAAGTTTATGGAAAGTGGCATAAGTCAAGTAATTCACTGCATTAAGTTTATAATTTAGCATTTTGGGATATAGCAAAGGAAAGCAAGTATAAGCTTCCCCACAATTAAATATGCTCACATAGTACCGAGGAGACGGCCCGAACCAACAGAAAGAAACTGTGCACTTGCTGAGGGTCGGCGACGCACCTATAGATGCATCTATTGATACCGAGGCGATCGTCGTGATCCAAAAATATCAGGCAATATCAAGAATACGCACAAAAGGCACATTTAGAGTCAAGTATACCTTACAATGTTCAATAAGTGTGCAAGTTGATTTTATCTTCTTTCAAGTCTCTAACACATCCTAAGTGATCTCATTAGACAATTAATATGAAGACTTTCACAAATATAGCGTGATGTGGGTCCTAAACTACCCGACCAATCAACGTAGTAGTAGCTACGCACGAACTCTCGTCACTTGGTGAGTATGTAGCCCCCGCATTTAGCAATAATTATTCGTTCACTAATCCAATAGGGACAATTCGCTCTTACAAGGTTAGAAAGGAGCTCACCTCGCTCCGAAGCACACTTCCAACGTCAAGAACAAGCCCAAACCTGCAATTCAGAGCGAGCGAACACAAACTAGTTAAATGAAGTAAGAACTAGTCAATATAGACTCACAATATCGAATTCTAGCTGTTTTAGTTTTATTAAAACCCTAGGTCTAGCTTTAACCCTTGATTTTACTAACTTTTTAGTGTTTAATCTACCTAATATACATATATTTAAGCAAAGGATAAAGGGAAATTACTTACCTTGCCAAGCTATGTGGAAACCCTATCTTGGAAGAACCTAAATCTCCTAAGTGTGAAGTGAAAAATGAGAGAATTGGGTTTGAGTTAAAAAAAGGCCAAGGAAGTTGTTTGTTTGGATTAAACTCGAAAAGAAAGTAACCGCTCTGGCGATTTACAGTTACGCTCGGCGCACAATTGCAAGGTTTGCGATTGTCACTCGAGTAAATGGTACGTCACCAGAAAATGTTGCATGGCACTATTCTGCAGAAGGAGAAACTAATAACTCTAGAGAATGGCGTTCAGAAGGAATTATCACCTCTAACTTTTGGTAATTTTCTATCACAGAAGTATCAGTAGATTGAGGAAGGAGATGAATTGAGTAGCTCAGAGGATGAAATCCAGTTAAAGGCAATGAAAATGGAAGAACAATTGAATTCAACAGTAAGGAAACTCCAGTATTCAGAAGCTAGTGGATCGGAGAAGCCTACGCCTACAGCAGTTGATGTTGTTCGTGGAAATCGTAGCTTACAAATGGGTAAATCACTTTCATATGTGCCTCCAGTTGATAGAGAAGGTAAGAAAGTGGTTAAACTATGCGCAGATGATTTGAAATCACAAGAGAAATATTGGAAAACTGCTCTGATAGGATATGTGACTGGGTAAAATCCGTATGAAAAGGCTATGGAGAATTATGTGCGTAATGTGTGGAATTTTGTTTCAAAGCCTAAGATCCTTATGCATCCTGATGGGTACTATGTTTTTTGATTTAATTCCATAGCGGGTAGGGATCTAGTACTGCAATCTGGACCCTACACATTCAGAAACAGGCCTATGGTGCTTAGAGTCTGGGAAATTGACTTCACTTTCAACAAAGATGTGCTAAGCACAATTCCAGTGTGGGTGAGGTTCCCAGGGCAGCCGGTGGGATTTTGGTCTACTAAATCACTAAGTAAGATGGCTAGTGCTATTGGTAAGCCATTAAACACTTATCGATTTACTGCTCATTATGAGAAAATTTCCTATGTTAGAATGCTGCTCACATACTCCCTGATCAAATTGAAGTAGAAGCTCCTTATGGCCAAATGATTCAAGACATTGAGTATTTGGAAACCTAGCTTTTGCAATGAATGTATGAGATTTGGACATGACTCAACGGATTGCTAGTATAATGTGACAGAGTAGAAGAAGCAAGATCAAGTGGAAGAAGGTGAAGGAGAGGAAAGGGGGAGAAGGCAGAGGAAAAGGAAAAAGATGCCGGGGAAGATCATAAAACAAACTTTGATTGTTAAACAAAACCAAAAGAATGAAGATGATCAACCTACAAAAGACACTATGGAAATACAATGTCTTAACAGAACAACTGAAAAAAACAGGAGGAAATGTAATGTCTAGAGATGATACAAAAAGGGAAAGCAACAATGCTGACACTGTGATAATGAATGCAGGAAGGAAAGGACAGAATGCAGTAGGGCCATCCCTCACTCATCGCCTTCCAGCTTAGACTTCTTCGCATGCCCTGTCTGTTCAGGGTTCTTCCGTGCCGAGTGAATATCAGCTAGTCACTCCGGTGTGAGGGGTTCCCTTCAGTCCCATTCTTCAGCACCTGGGAGCTATTATAAGAATAGAGGGTTTGGACACATGTGGAGGCAGTGTCCTCGCCGTGCTGCCAGTTCATCACAATAGTGGGGTCAGCCCATGTCTTCTGCACCAGTTTCTTCAGCACCCGCCCAGTCAGCTAGGGGTTACCCCAGAGGTGGATGCCGATCGGGTGGTGGCCAGGCTTGATTTTATGCTATCCCAGACAGGATAGATGCCCTTGCGTGAGATGCTTTTATCACATGTATTATCTCAGTCTGCCACAGAGATGCCTCTGTCTTATTTGATCCCGGTTCCACCTATTTTTATGTGTCTTTATATTCTGCTCATCATTTGGGTATGGCCCGATGGTCTCTTTCTTTACCCGTTCATGTATCTACCCCCGTGGACGATACTATTATTGTAGACCATGTGTATCGATCTTGTATTGTGACTATTGGGGGTCTGGAGACCCGAGTTGATTTATTGCTATTGCCATGACCCCGATCCCGGTCGTGATGGTGCCCAACACAACTGCTAGGCAAGCTCGACCATTTACACTCTCAACCCGAGCATGAAGCTCAAAATCAGTTAATTGAATATCATTATCGACAATAAAGCTAAAATCTTAACTAATATATGGAAACCAAACTGGATAATCTCCCAAAGACCTAGAGGTCATGAGTCTAGAGCCTCTAACAATGAAGAGTAACGAGACTCCAATAATACAAATGTTCAAAATTGCGGAAATAATAATAAGGGAATAGGGAAAAGTCGGGTCCTGCGAACGTCACACAACTACCTCGAAAACTCCAATAAACTCTGAAGCAAAGCTAAACTTTCAGAATACTTGAATCTGCACACACTGTGCAGGGAGTAAAGTGAGTACTTCCAACTCAGTGGTAATAAGAGAGAATAATATCTGAGCGATAAGAAAACACGTATGGGCACACCAAGATGCTATGAAAGATAGTACAACCCTTTGAGAAAAACCGAAATACTGTGAAATCCTTTTAGAAAATCTCAAGATCAGTTCAAAATCTCTTTTACAAATATGACTTTTATTTTCAACAGCCCAGCATATGATGCTATATCAGATAAAACAAGTCGGCTCATAAGTCTTCCCCTTGCGCACAACACTCCTTTACATATAACACCAGTGTATCTGGTCAACAAGGCAAGTAACACCATATATATGCCAATGATATATGAGTGCTAAATACCATTCCACATAGTACAAATATTAGTGAATGCGTGAATGCAATGCAATGCACATGACCTCTACGGTGCGTAGCCCGATCCATGGGTATGCTGCGCTCACTAGGGGTGTGAACAGACTCCGGACGGGCTCCTACAACCCAAGCGCTAAAATACTGCGGCATGCAGTCCGATCCATATTATATACTACTGCGACGTGCAGTCCGATCCATATAATATACTACTGCAGCGTGCAGTCCGATCCATATAATATACTATTGCGGTGTGCAGTTTGATTCTTGCATGTATATGTATATATTGCTGCGGCGTTCAGCCCAACCCATGCTCAGTCCAGCAATGCACATAAGCCCCTTGGGCAATAGTAAAATAGCATTTCTCAACTCAAACGTCAATAAAATATCATTTAAGTTTTCAAATCTTAGAAAAATGGCTGACTTTGCAAAACTGTATTTAGAACCTAGGGTTGAGATCAAATAATATGCAACATAATACAAAATAGTGATATCAATCTCTGAAGGATTTAAATAATCGGCACGAAGCCCATTACATGGCGATCAACCCAAATCATGATAGCATCAAGTAGTTTTCAATCAATCACGTAGTAAAATCGACAACCGGGATGGGCCAAGTCACAATCTCCAATGGTTCTCTACCCTACGCTTATACCTGGCATGCAAGTCACCACAATATAGCACTATGATGTGTAAATCCGGGGTTTCAAACCCTCATGATATCATTCACATAATACTCACCTCGAACCGGTGAAATTCCTCGCTTGCGATGCCTTTCACCCTCAAATTAGCCTCCACGCCCGTCAAGTCTAACCAAAATCAGTACGAATATATCATAATATGCTAATGGGACAGCAGTGAATCGAAAACAATCGAAATATATAACAAAAATATCGAAACTAGCAAAACCCGAGCCCCGGGCCTGCTTCTCGACAAAATAACAAAACTTATTATACCGAATTCCTCGTCTTGCCAAGAGTCCGTACATATCAAAAACTCCCAAATCCGAGCTCAAATGACCTATCAAATTCCAATTTGAAATACAAAAACTCAAGCCTTAGCTTTACTCCTTTTTTGATGAATTTCAACCAATTTTCATGTTAAATCTAACATAATGTCGTATATTTAGGCTAAGGAACTTACCTTCATTCAATCCTCCTTGATTCCCCCTTCAATTAGCTCTCTCAAGCTCCAAAATCTCTCAACAATGGAGGAAAAATAAAATAGGCTTGCGGATGGAATATCAATTAAAACCCTTCTGCTCAGGTGCAAATTTACCCTATGCGAACTCGTTCCAAGACTCACGCGTTCGCGATGACCAAATTATGTTTAGCCCAATTAACTTTACGCGAGCGCAGCTACCAACCTGCGAATGCGAAGTTCCACAGTCTCCACTACGCGAACGTACACCTCTGGCCGCGATCGCGATGAGTAATTACTCATGGCCTCACTTCCCTTCTACGCGAACGCGCTACAAGTACCGCGAAAACGATGCTTTACTCCCTAGAACTACGCGAACGTGACATTGCGCTACGTGAATGCGATGGCTAATTTCCAGAACTCTCAAATTTACTTTACGTGTTCGAGACGCTCCCCACGCGAACGCGATGAAAAAAACTTCTGCAATAAAACAGCTGAAAAACCTGCAACACTATAAGTCCAAAAATTGTCCGATTGACCACCCGAAACCACCCTGAGGCACCCGGGACCTCCACAAAAGCACCAACTCATTCTAAAAGATTATTCGCACTTGCTCCAACCATCAAAACACATCCATTAACACAAAAATCATCAAATCTCGACGGATTCAAGCCTAAAGTTTCTTTAAACTTCCGTAACTCTCATTCGATGAAAAATCCAACTAAGACGTTTGAATGACCTAAAAATTTGCAGACACATCCAAAATCACCTGACGAAGCTACTGCAACTCTCGAAATTCCATTCCGACCCTCAGATCAAAATCTCACCAATCAACCGAAATTCGCCAAAATTCGAACTTCGCCAATTCATCATAATGCTACACCGGACCTCCAAATTCGATTCCGATCGCACTACTAAGTAAAAAGTCATCCCCAGAAGCTAACCAAACCACCGGAATTCACATCCGAGCCCTCTAACCACATGGTCAACTTCTGGTTGACTTTTCTAAAACCAGCTTCCTTCAAAGAGGCTATGCGCCTCGTTTTCAACCAAAACCATTCCACTTACACCCGATCGAATCTAATACTGATATTGAAACATGAATCAACACAATAAGGGGAAAACAGGGCGGTACCCTCACATGACGGCGGGCTGGGTCGTCGCATTCTCCCCAACTTAAACAAACGCTCGTCCCCGAGCGGACCCATAGTCGCCCTAGAAGTTCACCAATAGCTGAATAACTTTACCATGCATATAAACCGGGGTGATCCCACCTCACCCTATCACATATAGGTCTGACAAACACAATATAGCTGAAATCTTTCACCCATTTCACCCATTTAGTGCATAAACCATAGAACTACATTTCACCCTATGAAATCTGACACAAGATCAGAACCTAACATTTTACTCAGAATAAACCCGAACCAGCTGTAATAATCCATACCCGCAACCTCGGCTGCAATCATATGATATCCCACATAACTCAAACATATGCAGCGATAACTTCCATTCACAACAGCTGCCCACAACAACCAATATCCATAGAAAATCTCTTGTTAGATAGAGTCTCATTTCAATACCTTCATATACTGCCAACGACAACTAAAACACGCGATATATGAACCCATCTCTCAGATAAATCATTCATGAATCCATTTCCCTCTTGACTATTACTACAACAAATTTCCGAGCCAAACCCAGATATTACCTTTCTAACCGGTTGAAATAAAATTGGTTCGTACTCATTAATGACTCCAATGACCACTTCGACTCCAACCACCCCTCTGGTGATATGACACCTCGATGTAGGCCTAATCCACAACTTGCCTAATACACGCACCAATGAGAAACAGTCTGAACATACTCAAATTATGACAATGGCTCAACGAAAGAGCTGTACCTCAAGTTCAACAGCACCATTACAACAAAAACCTGAGATCCCGTCTCACATCATAGAAATAGAGTACCTTAATTTTCCTCGAAAGGTCATAACTTCACGTGGCCTTGCCATAACGCGCGATCCTATCCAAACACTATTACCCATGAAGCACCTCAAGCCACTATGCTCAACACGAGAAGCCACACATATTTTGAGGTCTGAAACTCAATCCATCACACCTACGATGAAGCAAGTAATATACTCTATTAAATCCTGGAAGGACACAATCGATGCGCTATTCACCGAGCAACACCCAAAACGGACCTTCCTCAGAAACTAGATAGTAATGCATACAGAAAACTATTCTCAATCATCACACTGTTACAACGTGCAACCCGATCCAGATAACATACCTGTGGCGGCGTGCCACCCGATCCACATATATATTTCATAAAAGGAGATGCACATCAAGCCAAATTTTCTCATTACAATAAACACATATAGTCTCATGCCCGGCCGCACGAAATGCATCTGGACAAGTCCCTCAATACCAGAACTGAATCAATGGTAGAAATCTCTGCACTGACATCCGTCACGAAGGCCTAATTAATAAAGCAATGCTTGCCAGCCGTCTGCTGATCTATGGAATACAATCTACCCTGCTAGAACATAATCTGATGCACCTTACCACGCGACCTGTGGCATTTTCCGACATAGCTTATAACACATTAGTCCAGACACCCTGACATTGGGATACCCAGTCTGCAATCTAATATCATAACCCAGATTTAACATACCAAGCAAAGAAATATCCACTCGGACCTGCAATATTCCATAAACACTAGATGATGTCGATACACACGACCTACAACCACTGCATAGACGGATCACGAGAACTTCTAGTCTCCAACTCATATAACACATAAATCACTATGCATGGTCCCACATTCTGCCGTACGAATTCATAACACACATCAAGTATCCATTTATACCACGAAAGATATTCAAAATTTCTCCTGCGCCATCAACAACTAAATTATCAACGGTCGATCCAACAAGAGAACGCCGCAACACAACCAAATATTATCAGCATTTAATTACCTTGCCCCCTTTTCTGAACATAAACCCCCGCTAAATCACTAGCATAGCAATACCATCTTCCTTAATCATCTGAAGATCGACTCTCAAATCACCTGCAACTGCCCGTGCTGCTTATGAATTTAATGACTCCCCATTATGACTGAAACAAAGTCTTGAACACGCAAATCTCAATAATCCATATCATAACACATAGACCATACGACACTAGGACAACATGAGGACTTCTATCTCTCTCCTGCGCCGCAGACATCGACGCACTCAACTAACCAAGAAATTTCATGATGCCATATAGGAGAAAAATTATTAAACACTCCATGCTTCGCATAACCATAGGAAATAAACTCATTTTCAAACCACGGTAAAACACATCAAGAACTCTTTCTCCCAATTCCATTACACAAGCTAAACTGCCAGGACTGAATCCTTCTACCCAAACCAAGTTAAGAAAACTGCCAGCACTTAAAAGCTTTGCTGCACAACACCTTTAAGGCTCATACCTCAAACCCATACGATAATTAATCATATCCTTACCATACCGATTCAGGTCTTTATCAAGCTATTCCATTTATCCAATTTCCACCCCGATTCATCTTTAATTTGATATTCTCCCTTGCTGGGAGGGGAACTGCACGGAGGAAATGCCGCTGGTGTTTTATTTGATGACTGGCTATTTAAACGAGTGACCGGTTGTTCTTGGGTTTACAGGCTATAGCCAGTTTCTAGATTTGGCGGGAGTTTGGTTTGTTTCTTTCGTGGATAAAGGTCTTCCCAAGCCCAACGTTTTGGTGTCCCTGCATGACCTTTTTTGAGCTAATGGGATTTACGGCCCATTTAGACAAATATTTGAGGAGCATTTGTATTTATTTTCGTTTTTTCCATGTTTTAACTTGTGTTTTTTTTATAAAAGAAATTGGAAGTATATTCATTTTTCCGTATAACATTAGCATACGGAGCTGAAGTAGCAAAGATAATCACGCAAAACTTTAACATTCTTACACTATCTAAGACCCATAGGCCACTGAAACATTTCCTAGAAATACCACATTCCAGAATGTTGTACCTTGAAGAACTTCTTGCGATTCTGAATTCGTTTACCATTACCTTCCAAATGCGGATACGTAGAATCCCATGATTAACACAAAGTACCACAAGTCTTGATCTTTCTAATGAAAACACAGTCTCTAGACAAATACACAAACTTAAGAAACTTGATTGTTACATGCAAAATCTTGAACACAGTAAAACCATTCTCGAGAGTCATTCATTCTTATTCAACTGTAATTCGCATGCTTTAATGAACGGAACCACTCGTGCCTTGTATTCTGACACCGCAGAACATGATATCCTACAGACACAAACAACCATCTTCCTTCTCTATACACCGAGCATTCTTTATCAGCAATAGCTCAAAAACACCCTAATATTTCCTCACATTTACGAAAGTACCCTATAAACTTTGAAAAAATTTTCCTTCACACGTGCCATCCTCGGTTCAATTTCCACAACCAGAACTGATCCGCCATCATCCCTCACAATGGAACCAACATTGCACATAACCGTGCAATCAGCTGACCAACAACAACCTCCCCAACTTGGCTTGAAGCCATATATCAAGGCACTCTTAACAACTCATAGCACTCTTATAGTGGGATTAAACTCAAGTCATTTACAAGTTTATGAATACACAGATCATCTAGCATTGATATTCTCTGCTAACCTCACATTCATTTCCACATCAGCTGAGTCCATTTTCTTAAGCGTCCCCAAATTGTCAAATTACCCTTCAAGTACTCAGGGCGAGATGTAATCTCCGTGAGTTTATGTTGGGCCAGTCAGGAGGACTTGAGGCCGGATCTTTGCCTATGGCTTGAGCACCGAGGTGTTGATTGTGTGATCAAGTGTTTTGAACTTATATGTTCAATAATGTTCTTATTAGCTGTATTGGCGGTGGGATATCCATGTGATGAGAATGTCAGTACTGCGAGTATATGTATGTGATTTTGGTAGTGACGAAGAAGTCTGATGGACAATGGATGAGTTGTTAAGTGTTTATTTTCTATTGTTGTCTGGTGTGTATCCCCAAGTTATGGTCGCGTAAAGAATATTTTTCATGTCTCTTAGTTGGAAAATGTATATTTCATGTGGCGGTATGAGCTCTGACTCAGAAAGACTAATTGGTTGTGTAACGTATATGATGGTGGAAGGCATGTTGAAATATTGAAATGAGGCGAAACATGTGGGTTGTGTTATTTCAAGAATTATATCTCAAGCTGAATCAAGTACACATGATAATAATTCCAAAAAAGTGAAGTTTCCAAAAGGTTCTGCAGTCTCTCGAGAATTAATACAGACGTCTCCGTACCGATCCGCGAGACGCTACTAACCAGATCATGACTCCTGAGGCCTAGTAACCTAGGCTCTAATACCAACTTGTCATGAAACCAATCCCGGTCATGATGGCGACCGACACAACTGCTAGGCAAGCCTGACCATTTACACTCTCAACCCGAGCATGAAGCTCAGAATCAGTTAATTGAATATCATTATGGACAATAAAGCTAAAATCTTAACTGATATATGGAAACCAAACTGGATAATCTACCAAAGACCTGGGGGTCATAAGTCTAGAGCATCTAAGAATGCAGAGTGACGAGACTCCAAGAATACAAATGTTCAAAACTGCGAAAATAATAATAAGGGAATAGGGAAAAAGTCGGGTCCTGCGAACGTCAAACAGCTACCTCGACAACTACAATTAATTCTCAAGCTGCAATTATCTCAGCTAACTTCCAAAATACCTGAATCTGCACACATGGTGCAGGGAGTAAAGTGAGTACTTATAACTCAATGGTAATAAGAGAGAATAATATCTGAGCGATAAGAAGATACGTATGGGCACACAAAAATGCTATAAAAGATAGCACAACCCTTTGATAGAAACTGAAATACTGTGAATATCCTCTTAGAAAATCTCAAGATCAGTTTAAAACCTCGTTTACAAAGTATCTTTTACAAATATCTGTTTTATTTTCAACAACCCGGCATATGAATGCTATATCAGATAGAACAAGTCGACTTAGAAGTCTGCCCCTTGGGCACAACATTCCTTAACATATAACACCAGGGTATCTGGTCAACAAGGCAAGTAACAGTATGTATGCTAAAGATATATGAGTGCTAAATATCATGCCACATAGTACAAACAGGAGCGAATGCGTGAATGCAATGCAATGCACATGACCGCTACGGCAGGTAGCCAGATCCATGGGTACCCTGCGCTTACTGGGGGTGTTCCGGAGGGGATCCTATAGCCCCTAGCGCTATAATACTGCGGCGTGCAGTCCGATCGATATAATATACTACTGCGGCGTGCAGTCCTATCCATACATGTATATGTATATACTGCTGCGACGTGCAGTCCGACTTAGAAGTCTGCCCCTTGGGCACAACACTCCTTAACATATAACACCAGGGTATCTGGTCAACAAGGCAAGTAACAGTATGTATGCTAAAGATATATGAGTGCTAAATATCATGCCACGTAGTACAAACAGGAGCGAATGCGTGAATGCAATGCAATGCACATGACCGCTACGGCATGTAGCCAGATACATGGGTACCCTGCGCTTACTGGGGGTGTTTCTGAGGGGATCCTATAGCCCTAGCGCTATAATACTGCGGCGTGCAGTCCGATCGATATAATATACTACTGCGGCGTGCAGTCCGATCCATACATGTATATGTATATAATGCAGCGGCGTGCAGTCCGACCCATGCTCAGTCCAGCAATGCACATAAGCCCCTTGGGCAATAGTAATATAGCAGTTCTTAGCTCAAACATCAGTAAAATATCATTTAAGTTTTCAAATCTTAAAAAATGGTTGAGTTTGCAAAACTGTATTTAGAACCTTGGGCTGAGATCAAATAATGTGCAACGCAATACTAAATCACAATCCCCAACGGTTCTCTACCCCACGCTCATACCTGCCAAGTCACCACAATACAGCACTATGATGTGCATATCAGGGGTTTCAAACCCTCAAATATCATTCACAAGTATTACTCTCCTCGAACCGCTGAAATTCCTCGCTTGCGATGCTTTGCCCCTCAAATTGGCCTCCACGCGCGTCAAATCTAACAAAAAGCAGTACGAATATATCATAATATGATAATGGGACATTACACAATCGATAACAATCAAAATATAATAAAAATCTCGAAACTAGCAAAACTCGAGCCCTGGGCCCGTTTCTAGAAAAATTACAATACTTATATTACCGGATTCCTCATCTCGCCACGAGTCCGTACATGTCAATAACTCCGAAATCCGAGCTCAAATGTCCTATCAAATTCCAATTTGAAATACAAAAACTCAAGCCCTAGCTCCCTTTTTTCGATGAATTACAACAAATTTTCATGTTAAATCTAACATAATCTCGTGTATTTAGGCTAAGGAACTTACCTTCAATCAATCCTCCTTGAATCTCTCTTTAATTAGCTCTCTCAAGCTCCAAAATCGCTCAGCAATGGAGGAAAAATAACATAGGCTCGCTGATGGAATATCAATTAAAACCCTTCTGCTCAAGTGCAAATTTGCGTTCCAAGACTCACGCGTTCGCGATGACCAAATTATGTTGACCCCAATTAACCTTACGTGAACGCAGCTACCAACCCGCGAACGCGAAGTTCCTTAGTCTCCACCTACGCGAACACACCCTCTGGCCGCGATGAGTAATTACTCATGGTCTCGCATCCGTTCTACGCGAACGCGCTACAAGCACCGCGAAGGCGATGCTTTACTCCCCAGAACTACGCGAACGTGACATTGAGCTACGCAAATGCGCTGTTAAATTTCCAGGCCTCTCAAATTTACTCTACGCGTTCATGACACTCCCCGCGCAAACGCAATGAACAAAACTTCTACAATAAACTAGCTGAGAAACCTCCAACACTATAAGTCCATAAATGGTCTGATTGACCACCTGAAACCACCCCGAGGCCCCAGGACCTCAACTAAAAGCATCAACTCATTCTAATACATTATTTACACTTGGTCCAACCAACGAAACATATACATTAACACAAAAATCATCAAATCTCGACGGATTCAAGCCTAACTTTTCTTTTAACTTCTGAAACTCGCATTCGATCAAAACCCAAACCAAACAATGTCCGAATGACCTGAAAATTTGCAGACATATCCAATATCACCTGGCCCTACTGCAACTCTCGGAAATCCATTACGACCGTCGGATCAAAATTTCACCTATCAACCGGAATTCGCCAAAATTCCAACTTGCCAATTCAAGCCTAATTCTAGACCGGACCTCCAAATTCGATTTCGATCACACTTCTAAGTCACAAATCATCCCCCGAAGCTAAGCGAACCATTGGAATTCATATTCGAGCCCTCTAACCACATAGTCAACTTTTGGTTTACTTTTCTAAAACAGCTTCCTTCCAAGAGGCTTTGTGCCTCGTTTTCAACCAAAACCAATCCATTACACCCGATCGAATCTAATACTGATATTGAAACATAAATCAAAATAATAAGGGGAAACAGGGTGGTATCTTGCGTGATGGCAGGCCGGGTTGTCACAGCTATTGAACCTGGTGGAATTTGATGTTATTCTAGGCATGGATTGGCTCTCTGTATTATGGACTGTCATGCTAAGACAGTCACTTTGGCTATGCCGGGTTTTCCGAGGATCGAGTGGTGTGGTGTGACTGATTATGTCCCTAGTAGAGTGATTTCTTTCCTAAAGGCCCAGCGTATGGTTGGGAAGGGTTGTCTTTCATATTTAGCCTTTGTGCGGGATGTCAGAGCTGAGGCTCCTAACATTGATTCTATTTCAGTTGTGAGGGAGTTCTTGGATGTGTTTCCTGCTGACCTGCCGGGCATGCCACCGAACAGGGACATTGATTCTGGTATTGATCTGCTGCAGGGCACTCAGCCTATTTCCATTCCGTCGTATCGTATGGAACCAGCAGAGCTAAAAGAGTTGAAGGAGTAGCTTCAGGAACTTCTAGATAAAGAGTTCATTTAGCCTAGTGTGTCACCGTGGGGTGCACCTATTATTTGTGAAGAAGAAGGATGGCACACTGAGGATGTACATTGATTATATGCAGTTGAACAAAGTAACACTGAAGAACAAGTATCCCCTGCCTCGTATTGATGATCTATTCGACCAGCTTTAGGCAACGAGAGCGTTCTCCAAGATTGATCTCCATTCGGGCTATCACCAGTTGAAGATAAGGAATTTAGATATTCTTAAGGCTGCTCTCAGGACTAGATATGGTCAGTGAGCTCCTTTTTATGTCTTTTGGGCTAACCAATGCCCCAACAACGTTCATGCATTTGATGAACAGTGTATTTCGACCTTATCTGGATTCTTTTGTGATAATGTTCATTGATAATATTCTGGTGTACTCGCATAGTCAGGAGGAGCACGCGGAGCATTTGCAAGTGGTATTGCAAAGATTGAGAGAGGAGAAGTTGTATGCAAAGTTCTCCAAGTGTGAGTTTTTGGCTAGGTTCAGTGGCTTTCTTAGGGTACGTGATGCCCAACATTGGATCACCAAAGAAGATAGAGGCCTTGGCCTAAACTATCCTCACCACAGAGATTTGTAGTTTCATCGGCTTGGTGGGTTATTATCGCCGGCTCATTCATGGGTTTTCATTTATTGCCTCACCCTTGACCATGTTGACTCAGAAAGGTGCCCTCTTTGTACGGTCGGACGAATGCGAGTAGAGCTTTTAGAAGCTCAAGATACTTTTGACCACAACTCAACTATTGGTGTTACCATCAGCTTCAGGTTCTTCTACCATCTATTTTGATGCTTTGAGAGTTGGGATTGGTTGTGTATTGCATATGCTTCTCGTCAGTTGAAGCCCCATGAGAAGAACTACCCTGTTCATGATTTGTAGTTCATGCTTTGACGATTTGGAGGCACTATTTATATGGCGTATCTTGTCACTGATTATCGTAGTCTTCAACATTTATTCAAGAACAAGATCTAAATTTGGTGCAGCGGAGATGGCTGGAGTTACTTAAGGACTATGATATTACCATTATGTACCATCTGGGAAAGGCCAATGTGGTGGCCGACGCCTTGAGAAAGGTGGTGAGTATGGGAAGCTTGGCGTACATTACAGCTGGAGAGAGGCGTTTCGCAGTTAATGTTCAGGCTTTGGCCAATCGATTTGTGAGATTAGACATTTCGGAGCCCAGTCGGGTATTGGCATGCATGGTTACTCGATATTCCATATATGATCGCATTAGAGAGCGCCAGTATGACGATCCATATTTGCTTGTCCTCAAGGACAGAGTTTAGCATGGTGATGATGGGGTATTGAGGATATGGGGCCCTATTTGTGTGCCCAATGTAGATGGGCTTAGAGAGTTGATTCTTGAGGATGCCCACAGCTCGCAGTATTCAATTCATTCAGGTGCCGCGAAGATGTACCAGGATTTATGATATCACTATTGATGGAGGAGAATGAAGAAAGATTGTGGGTTATATAGCTGGGTGTCTCAACTGTCAGCGGGTGAAATATGAGCATCAGAGACAGAGTGGTGTGCTTCCTGAATGGAAGTGGGAGAGAGTTACTATGGATTTGGTGAGTTGTCTTCCTCGGACCTCGAAGAAGTTTGATTTGATTTGGGTGATTGTGGACCGGCTGACCAAGTTCGCGCACTTCATTCTGGTATGTACTACTTATTCTTCGGAGCGAATGGTAGGTATCTTTATCTGGGAGATTGTTCGATTGCATTGTGTTCCGGTGTCTATTATCTCAAATGGTACTCAGTTCACTTCCCAGTTTTGGATGACTTTTCACCGAGAGTTAGGTACGCAGGTGGAGTTGAGCACAATATTTCATCCTCAAATGGACGGACAGTCTAAGCATACCATTCAGACATTGGAGGACATGTTGTGCGCCTGCGTTATTGATTTCAGAGGTTCTTGGGCTTAGTTCTTGCCACTTGCAGAGTTTGCGTACAACAACAATTATCAATCAAACATTCAGATGGCACCGTATGAAGCCTTGTATGGGAGGCGAGTAGATCTCTGGTTGGTTGTTTTGAGCCCGCGAGTCAAGACTATAGGGGACAGAGTTGGTTCAAGATGCCATAGAGAAAGTGAAGTTGATTCAGGACAGACTTCGTTCAGCACATCGCTTCAGAAGAGTTATGCGAACTGGAAGGTTCGAGATGTGTCTTACATTGTAGCTGAGAAGGTCTTGATGAAGGTTTCACCAATGAAGGGTGTTATGAGGTTTTGAAAGAAAGGAAAGTTGAGTCCGCGGATTATTGGACCTTTTGAGATACTTAGAGGATTGGAGAGATGGCCAATATGCTTGCTTTGCCAGCCAGTTTGTAAGGCTTATCCGGTATTCCATGTTTCAATGCTCCGAAAGTATGTTGGGGACACGTCTCATGTTTTGGATTATAGCACAGTCTAGTTGGATGATGATTTGACCTATGATGTGGAGCCAGTGGCTATTTTGGGTTGTCAGGTTCGGAAGTTGAGATCAAAGAATATATCTTCGGTGAAGGTGTAATGGAGAGGTCGGCCCGTGGAGGAGGCTACCAGGGAGACCGAGTGAGAGATGCGGAGTAGATATCCTTACCAATTTGAGGCTTCAGTATGTTTCTTGACCCGCTCGAGGACGAGCGTGTCACAACCCATTTTCCATAATTGGTCATGATTGAGCCCGACACCATCTGTTAGGCCAGCCAACACGGAAGTATATTTACATTAGTTAGGCCAGCCAACACGGAAGTATATTTACATTAGTTAGGCCAGCCAACACGGAAGTATATTTAAGTTCTCATTTTTCTTTTACCAAAAACTAGGTATAGCAGATTCAAAGTTAAAGTGAAGGCCAAGAGTGGTTAATAGTGTATTAAACTAGTTATACAACCCAAAAATAAATGTCTACTAACGTGTGTGCCAGAACCTGGTGTCACAAGCTATGAGCAACTAGTAGAATATACACAAAAGAATAATATACTATCTTACTGTCTGAATCAGGATAGACAGAAACAAAATACAGAGAAAGACTTCTTCGGCTATGGATCAGCATGAATGGGAGCAAGCTCACTGTAGAAGTCCCAGATGTGCTCACTGATATGTACCAGAATGATGTCCAGATCCACCTACCTGAAATCCTGTATATTCAAGTACAGAAGCGTAGCATGAGTACATAAACTGTACCCAGTAAGTATCTCGTTTAATCTCGAAGAAGTAGAGACGAGAAGTCGACTCGATACTTACTAAGGTCAAATAATATATATAATTATAATATGTTCAAATCATGGAAATTACAAGTATCAACAGTTTATGGCAAACGTCATAAGTCAAGTGCTTCACTGCATTAAGTTTTAAATTTATCATTTTGGGATATAGCATAGCAAGTATAAGCTTCCCCACAATTAAATATGCGCACATAGTACCGGGGGGACGGACCGAACCAACAGAAAGAAACTGTTCACTTGCCGAGGGTCGACAACGTGCTTATAGATGTATCTATTCATACCGAGGCGATCGGCCCGATCCACAAATATCAGGCAATATCAAGAATACGCACAGAAGGCACATTTAGAGTCAAGTATACCATACAATGTTCAACAAGTGTGCAAGTTCTTTTATCTTCTTTCAAGTATCTAACACATCCTAAGTGATCTAATTAGATAATCAATATGGAGACTTTCACAAATAAAGGATGATGTGGGTCCTAAACTGCCCGGACAATCAACATAGTAGCAGCTATGCACGGACTCTCGTAACTTGGTGCGTAGCCCCCCATTTAGCAATAATTATTTGTTCATTAATCCTATGGGGAGAATTTTCTCTTACAAGGTTAGAAACGATAATCACCTCGCTCCGAAGTGCACTTCCAACGTCAAGAACAAGCCCAAACCCACAATTCGGATCCAATCGATCACAAACAGTTTAATTGAAGTAAGAACTAGTCAATATAGACTCACAAGATCGAATTCTAGCTATTTAAGCAATTTCCTAACCATTAACACAAGTTTCTTTAATTTCGACCCCGAGCCCACGTGCTCGGATTCCGAGATTTTCGAAGGAAGTTGTTCTCCATAACGTAAGGCTCACTAATATATGATTTGTAGTTCATTCAAATCCACAGCCATCTCAAGTCAAGTATGAGGGCTTGGTACTCTGCGAGATTATTGGAACAAGGTTTCGAAATTACATAGCGAATTACATGATTAAATCTTAGTTTTATTAAAATCCTAGGTCTAGCTCTAACCCTTGATTTTACTAAATTTTTGGTGTTTAATCTACCTAATATTCATGTATTTAAGCTAGGAAGAAGGGAAATTACTTACCTTACCAAGCTATGTGGAAACCGTCTCTTGGAAGAACCCAAATCGCCTAAGTGTGGAGTGAAAAATGAGAGAAATGGGTTTGAGTTCGTATTAAATGAACTCTTCAGCCCCAGATACTTTCGCATCATCGGAGCTATTTCCGCTTCTGCGGTCCACGAACCTCAGGTGCGGTTATGACAGAAGCAGCAACTTCATTCCTTTTCCAAGTTCTAACTTCACTCGACCCTCGCTCGTTTGACGGTCGGGGATCTCTGACCCGCCCGAACATACCGACAAGTCTGAATCACAAGGAGGACCTAATCGAACCCTCGAAATACTCAAAACAACGCTAAATCGAGGAATCAAACCCCAAAACCAAATGAATCAAATCATTCAATTTCAAGTTCTTAATTTCCTTCTAACGTGTCAAAACGCCCTTAAACTACTCGAGATGACACCAAATTTCACGGGTAAGTCTTAACTAATATTTCGGACCTGACCAAGATTCGGAACTAAAATTCGAGCCTGATACCTAGGAAATCAATGATTACTTAGTTTATTTAATTCCTTACAACTTCAAGTTAACTATTTCATAGAAAAATTTATTACTCGGGCTAGAGACATTGGAATTCAATTTCGAGCATACGCCCTGGTTCTATATTTTCTCACGGACCCTCCGGAATCATCAAAGCAGAAACGGGTCCGTTTTCCAAGAAAGTTTACCGAAGTCAAACTTGTCCTTTTTAGAAAAACATAAAGAAGCAAATGAGCATATTCTTGCTCAAAACTCTTCTAACTTCCAAACCACCCATCACTAATTTAGTTAAAGCAAGTGCGGGAAGTTTTAGTTAATGGAACGGGTTTCTAAAATTCAAATGACCAGTTGGGTCGTTACTTTCTCCACCTCTTAAACAAATGTTCGTCCTCAGGCCTCCTCAATTAGGATGCACAGAGTCCAGTAGAGGCTCTTCAGGGTGGGGCTATTAGGGTCATCAGCAGAGTCAGCCTGCACTGAGTGCTCTCCCAGCTCAGAGCTCTGCTCCTGCTCCTTCAGCTCAAGGCTCATCTGATTCTCATCAGTCCCCTTCTCCATCTTCAGGTCGTAGCTATGAGTGCGGTGAGTTGGGTCACATTAGGAGATAGTGTCCTCGACTCCATAGTAGGTAGTCTCAGCAGAGGGATCAGCTCCCGTCATCTGCTGCAAGTTCTTCGGCTCCCACTCAGTCAGCTAGGGGTGGAGGCCAGGTAGCCAGAGGTTGCCCAAGGGGTGAGGACCGTACTGGCGGTGGCCAGGCTCGTTTCTATGCCCTTTCAGTTAGGAGGGACGCTATTGCCTCGGATGCAGTCATCTAAGGTATTATCTCAGTCTGCCACAGGAATGCTTCTGTTTTACTTGATATTTGGGTGCGACCCGTGGTAGTCTTGCCTTGCCCGTGCACATATCTACCCCGGAGGGTGAAATTATTATTGTGGATCATGTATATCGATCCTGTCTGGTGAATATTGCGGGTTTGGAGACCAGAGTTGACCAGTTATCATTGGGCATGGTAGATTTTGATGTGATTCGGGGAATGGATTGGCTATCTCCGTACCATGCTATTTTGGACTGTCATGCTAAGACAGTTACGTTATCTATTCCGAGTATTCCGAGGATCGAGTGGTGAGGCGTGACTGATTATGCCCAGCAGGGTGATTTCTTTCATAAAAGCCCAACAGATGGTTAGAAAGGGGCTTTTATCGTATTTGGCTTTCGTGAGAGATGTGGAAGCCGAGGCTCCTAGTCCTGATTCGGTTCCCGTTGTTAGGGATTTCCCTGATGTGTTTCCAGCGGGCTTGCTAGACATGCCGCTGGACAGGGACATTGATTTCGGTATTGATTTGGTGTCGGGCACTCAACCCATCTATATTCCTCCCTATCGTATGGCACCAGTGAAGCTAAAGGAGTTGAAAGAACAACTACAAGAACTCCTAGATAACGGGTTCATTCGCCCGAGTGTGTCACCTTGGGGTGCACCGGTGTTATTTTTAAAGAATAAGGATGGCACAATGAGAATGTGCATTGACTACAGGCAATTTAATAAGACGACAGTGAAGAACAAGTACCCACTACCCCGTATCGAGGATTTGTTTGATCAGCTCCAGGGAGCAAGGGTGACCTTCAATCAGGCTATCACCAGCTGAAGATTAGGGATTCAGACATTATGAAGACGGCTTTCAGGACGAGATATGGGCACTATGAGTTTCTAGTGATGTCTTTCGGGCTGATAATGCCCCAGCTGCATTTATGCACTTGATGAACAGTGCATTTCGGCCTTATCTGGATTCTTTTTTTATCGTTTTTATTGATGATATTCTGGTGTAATCTCGTAGCCAGGAGGAGCACGCGCAGCACTTAGGGTTGGTCTTGCAGAGATTGAGAGAGGAGCAGCTTTATGCAAATTTCTCCAAATGTGAATTCTGGTTTAGTACTGTGGCTTTATTGGGACACGTGGTGTCCAGCGATGGCATTCATGTTCACCTAAAGAAGATTGAGGCGGTGCAGAGTTGGCCCAGACAGTCCTCGGCTACTGAGATTCGGAGTTTCCTTGGTTTGGCGGGTTATTACCGCAGGTTCCTTCAGGGCTTTTGATCTATTGCTTCCCCTTTGACGAAGTTGAAATAGAAGAATGCTCCATTTTTTGGTCGGATGAATGCGAGGAGAGCTTCCTGAAGCTCAAGTTGCCTTTGACCACAGCTCCGGTATTAGTGTTTCCATCAACTTCAGGTTCTTACACTATTGTGATGCTTCGAGAGTTGGGATCGGTTGTGTATTGATGCAGGATAGTAGAGTTATTGCATATGCTTCTTGTCAGCTAAAGCCCCATGAGAAGAACTACCCTATTCATGACTTAGTTGGCTGCAACTGTTCATGCCTTGAAGATTTGGAGGCATTATCTATATGGTGTATCTTGTGAAGTATATACGGACCATCGCAGTCTTTAGCACTTGTTTAAGCAGAAGGATCTTAATCTGAGACAACGGATATGGCTTGGGTTACTCAAAGATTATGATATTACCATTTTGTATCATCCCGGAAAAGACAATGTAGTGGACGGTTCTTAGAGCCGGAAGGCTATTAGCATGGGTAGTCTGGCGTACATTCAAGTTGGGGAGAGGCCCCTTGCGGTTGATTTTCAGGCCTTGGCCAATCAGATGGTGAGGTTAGATATTTCTGAGCCCAGTCGGGTGTTGGCTAGTATGGTTTCACGATCTTCTTTGTACGACCGCATCAAAGAGCGCAAGTATGATGACCCGCATTTGCTTGTCCTGAAGGACAGGGTCCAGCATGATGATGCCAGAGATGTGACCATTGTAATGATGGTGTGTTGCGGATATAGGGCCGGATTTGCGTGCTCAATGTGGATGGTCTCTGGAAGTTGATATTAGAGGAGGCTCATAGCTCGCGGTATTAGATTATCCGCTTACCGCGAAGATGTACCAGGATTTGAGACACCATTACTGGTGGAGGAGGATTAAAAAGGATATTGTTAATTACGTGGCTCGGTGTCTCAACTATCAGCAAGTCAAATATGAGCACCAGAGACCCGGGCGGGTTTTCCAACGGATGGATCTTCCAGAGAGGAAATGGGAGAATACTACTATGGATTTAGCGAATGGTCTTCCTCGTACCTCAAAGAAGTTTGATTCGATTTGGGTGATTGTGGATAGGTTGACTAGGTCCGTGCACTTCATTCTAGTATGCACTACCTATCCTGCGGAGAAGTTAGCAGAGATTTTCATTCGGGAGATTGTACGGTTGCATAGGGACCCGATTTCCATTGTATCAGATAGGGGTACCGTGTTTACTTCCCAGTTCTGGAGGACTTTTCATCGCGAGTTGGGCACACAGGTACAACTGAGCACATCATTTCATCCACAAATGGACGGACAGTCCGAGCGCACTATCCAGATATTGGATGATACGGTGCGCGCCTGTGCTATTGATTTTGGAGGGTTCTTGGGCTGAGTTCTTGCTACTTGTAGAGTTTGCTTATAATAACAACTATCAATCCAGCATCCAGATGGCGCCGTATGAGGCCTTATATGGGAGACGGTGTACATCTCTGGCTGGTTGGTTTGAGCCTGACGAGGCTAGATTATTGGGAACATAGATAGTTCAGGATGCCTTAGAGAAGGTGAAAGTGATCCAGGAGAGACTTCGTACAGCTAAGTCGCGTCAGAAGAGTTATGCGGACCGGAAGGTTTGAGATGTATCTTATGCAGTGGGCGAGAAGGTCTTGTTGAAGTTTTTTTCATATGAAAGGCGTTATGAGGTTTGGAAAGAAAGGGAAGCTGAGTCCAAGGTTCATTAGACCTATTGAGATACTTAGGAGAATTGGGGAGGTTGCCAATATGCTTATTTTGCCACCTAGCTTGTCGGGATTTCATCCAGTGTTCCATGTTTCTATGCTCCGAAAGTATGTTGGGGACCCGTCTCATGTATTAGACTTCATCACGATTGGATGAGGACTTGACCTATTATGTGGAGCCGGTAGCTATTTTGGGTCGTTAGGATAAAGTTGTGGTCAAAGGACATAGCTTCGGTGAAGGTGCAGTGGAGAGCTCGGCCCGTGGAGGAAGCCACTTGGGAGACCGAACAGGAGATGCGCATCAAATATCCTCACTTGTTTGATATTCCAGGTATGTTTCTTGACCCGCTCGAGGACGAGCGTTCGTTTAAGTTGGGGAGGGTTTAACGACCTGACCCATCGTCCCGTGAGTTATCGCCCCATTTTCCCTGTTTTTGTTTCATTATTTGTGTTTGGAGAGTTTGAAGTAATTCGGATGGAGTTTGAGTAGAAATGAGACAATTAATCTCTTTATGAGAATGTTGGTTTGGAAACATCAACTGAATGTTGACTTGTGAGCTATAGGTCTTGGAATGGATTTTCGACGATTCGACTAGTTTTGGGTGGTCATTTATGACTTAGGAGTGCAGCCGGAACTGAATTTGGAGGTCTGGTGTAGAATTAGGCTTGAATTGGCTAAGTTGAATTTTGGCGAATTCCGGTTGATAGGTGATATTTTGATCCGGGAATCGAAATGTTGCAGTAGCTCCATTATGTGATTTTGGATATGCGTGCAAAGTTTCAGATCATTCAGAGGTGTTTAGGTCCGGTTTTGGATCAAATGCAAGTTTCGGAAGTTTTAGTTTATTTAGGCTTGTATCCGTGGTAAATTGATGATTTTGATGTGTATGATAATGTTTTTATTCTACGAGAAGTTCTGAATGAAGTAATAGATCATATTTGTGCGTTTGTTTGAGGTCCCGAGGGCCTCGGGGTGATTTCAGATGGCTAACGGGAAGATTTGAGTTAAAAAGTGTAGCAGAAAAATTGCAGAGAGCTTTTGTTCTATGCGATCGCATAAGCATCATTGTGATCGCATAGAAGAGTGGAAGGGGGCTCAAGTTTGCTCTATGTGATCGCATAAAGGGATGTATGGGGAGGTTGGTATGTGCATTTGCATAAGGTGAGTGTGATCGCGTAGTGTATCTGGGCCTAGGGTCCCTGGCAAGGAACTGTTCTAGGCGATCGCATAGGGTGGAGTGCGATAGCATAAGAGGAATTTAGGTGGCCTGGACTTTGGCCTAAGCGATCGCAAGGGGTTGACTGTGATCGCATAAGGGGAATTTTAGGATGTCAGATTTTGGCCTACGCGATCGCAGTGGTATAGATGCGATCGCATAGAGGATATACATGGGTGGACAAAATGTTTTAAGGATTATTTCGCCCGCGTCCTATTCATAATTTCCTCAATTGTTAAGCAACCAAGATAGATTTTTGAGCGATTTGAAGCGCAACGGGTATTGATTGGAGGTTCTCCTGAATTATAAACACCATGATTAGGCAGAATCAATTGTGAAGAACTAGGGCTTACTTTTTAGAAACAAATTTTGGGTATTTGAAAGGCCATTTGAACTCCGTTTTTGGTAAACTTTATATGTACGGACTCGTGGCGAGACGAAAAATCCAATGATGTCATTTTCGGAATTTTTCGAGAAGTGGAACCGGGGCTCGGGTTTTACCAACTTCGTGATTTTCAGCGTTTTTCAAATAATTTCAATTGGGTTATGTTTATTTAGCCTATAATGACCTATACATTGTGGTTTTGACTAGATTCGACGCGCGTAGATGGAGATTTAAAGGGAAAGGCATTGTAGATCAGTCTACGACCGGTTAGAGGTGAGTAGTTTGTATAGATAATGGCATGAGGGTTTGAAACCCCGGTTTATAACTAGTGACACTATGTTAGGGCGTGACTTCCACCCCATGACAGGTGCGGGATTGTAAATGATTGGAGATTTTGACTTGATCCATCCCGAGAGCTAAATAAAATTACTGACGGCTAATACAACCCTGCAATGAATATATCTGGGCTTATTGCCATGTTTGGGCCTTGTTCCGATGTGTAGTATCCGTCTAGGATGAATATCTTTGTGATAACATGATTTGTATAATCATTTATCTCACTCCTGTGTTTTATCACTATTATTAAATGCTAAGTCACCGTTTTCCTGAAATTAATTAACTATATTACATTCACTTTAATAATTGGAAACTGGAAAATTAGATTGAATTTGTTATGTAACTTATATGCATACAATGGACTGAGTATGGGTCGGGTTGCACGCCGCAGCAGTGATATGATAATATTGCGCTTGGGTTGAAGGAGCCCCTCCGGAGTCTGTACACATCCCTAGTGAGCGTCGTCGATGTTAAACAGATTGGGTTGTACGTCGCAGCGGATTCATGTGCATTGCATTTATCTTTGCATGATACTTGACTGTTATATTTGATATTGTTTTACTGTTAGTTTGTAGTTATGGTATAGGACTGTTATTTTTAGTTTGGAGAGTTTTTATGCTTATTACTCACTCAGTCGGTAGTACTCACCCCTACTTCATGCACCTTGTGTGCAGATTCAGGTACGCCGGAGGCTTAGCTGACACTCGTAGTCTCCAGATATTTTCAGAGTCGTTGAGGTAGTTGCTTGACGTTCGCAGGACCTGGCTGCTCTTCATATTTATGTTCATTATTATTATTTACGTTTTCAGACTTTTATATTTTCGTTCAGATATTATTATCCAGTTTTTTAGAGGCTTTAGACTCGTGACCCAGATTATTTGGGGGTGATTATCCAGATTTCGTATTATCTTCGTATTATTCAATTAACATTATTGGATTATTATTCTAAAAGTATTACAGTTCTCCTTAAATTGTCAGTTTTGAGACTTATTGTTAAATTGGGGACTTATTCTAAAAGGCTTCCCTAGCTTTAGGGTTGGGCGCCATCACGACCGGGTTTGGGTCGTGACAGATTATTAGCAGGTCTTCAGGGAGATGGTCCAACATGTCCATGTACGAGGGAAGAATCATAGTAGATGGAATGAAGCATTGAATCAAATGGATTTTTTTCCTTGATTGTATATACAACATAGCAGATATATAATCGTATGGGCTTTGTATTTGATATATGATGTATAGTGGTAGTAGTGAGTCAAAACTGCTACTACGACTAAATTGTACTCAATTTGAGTATGGAATAGAAATATAATGTTTAACTAAAAAAATGTATTTGAGTTCATATAAAATAAACTCTTCAGCCCCCATCTACTTTCGCATTTGCGAAGGTATTTCCTCTTATGCGGAGTTCGGTTCTACGGATATTGGGCCGCTTCTGCGGCTTTGGGCACATGTGGGTTGGACTGCTTCTGCGGTCTGCGGGCCGCATAGGCGGAACCGCTTCGGCGATACCTGGGCCGCTTCTGCGATTTCCCCATGGCTTGCCCCTTTTCGCTTTTACGATCAAATGACCGCATCTGCGGACCCGCTTCTGTGGTCCAAGAACCACAAATGCGATTATGATAGAAGCAGCAACTTCAATCCTTTTCCAAGTTCTAACTTCACTCAAGCCTTGCTCGTTTGACGCTCGGGGCTCCCATGCCATGCCCGAACATACCGATAAGTCTAAAATCACAAGCCAAACCTACTCGAACCCTCGAAACACTCAAGACAATGCTAAATCGAGGAATCAAATCCCAAAACTAAATGAATCAAACCATTGAACTTCAAGTTCTTACTTTCCTTCTATCGAGTCAAAACACCCTTAAACTACTCGGATTGACACCTAATTTCATGGCTAAGTCTTAACTGATATTTTGGACATGTACCAAGTTTCAGAACTAAAATCCTAGCCCGATATCTAGGAAATCAATGATTACTTAGCTTATTTAATTCCTTAAAAATAACAATTTCACAGAAAAATTCATTACTTGGGCTAGGGACCTCAGAATTCGATTCCAAGCATACGCCCAGGTCCCATATTTTCCCACCGACCCTCCGAGATCTTTAAATCATTAATTCAGGTTTGTTTCCCAAGAAATTTGACCGAAGTCAAACTTGGCCTTTTAGAAAAACGTAAAGAAGCAAATGGGCAAATTTACTCAAAACTCTTCTAACTTCCGAACCACTCATCCCCGCAAGTCATTATTTAGTTAAAGAAAGTGCGGGAAGTTTATTTAAGGGAACGGGGTTCTAAAATGCAAAATGACCAGTCAGGTCGTTATAGAGCATTTGTTTTAGTTGGGGAGGATGTGACGACCAGGCCCGTTATCTCATGAGTTACTATCTTGTTTCCCCTATTGTATGCTTTTTCATGATTCATTGTTGGTATTTGGTGTGTTAGAGTTAGTTCGGGTTGGTTTTGGAAGAAAATGAGACACTCAGTCTCTTTAAGAAAGGTTTGGTTTGGAAAAGTCAATCGGATGTTGACTTATGAGTTAGAGAGATCATATGTGATCTCTGGTGATCCGATTAGCTTCGGGGGATGATATTTCACTTAGGAGCGTAATCGGAAGTGACTTTGGAGGTCCGGCGTAGAAATAGGCTTGAATTGGTGAAGTTAGTATTTTAGACGAGATTTTGATCTGCGGGTCGGAATTGCAGTAGATTATTTAGGTGATTTGGGATGTGTGTGCAAAATCTCAGATGATTCGGAAGTGTTTTGGTCGGGTTTTTGATCAAATGCATATTTCGGAAGTTTTAGAAGAACATAGGCTTGAATACGATGCAATTTGATAATTTTGGTGTTGTTTGTGGTGTTAGATGATTGTAGCAAGTTTTTATGATATTTTAGGATGGGATGGAACTTTTGGTTGAGGTCTCGGGGGCCTCGAGGTGATTTCGAATGGTCAAACAGATCAATTCTAGCCTTAAGGAGTTGCAGATTTCCAATTTTCTGGTTGCAGAGTTTTTGTTCAATGCGATCGTGGGGGTTACTTTGCGATCGCATAAGAGGATTTGTGGACCCAGCTATTTTGTGCATTGCGTTCTAGGGGAAGTGCTTTCGCATAGGTCTGGTTAGTGAAGTTGTGCGATCGCACTAGGCGGGTCGAATTCTCATAGGACATTTTGGAGGCCTAGGAAGTATTGCTATGCGATCGTAGAGGCTCGGATGCGATCGCATAGAGTAAAGTTGAGCTGGGCAGAACAGTTTTATTAAACATTTCCTCCACAAATCTTAGTCCATTTTCACAATTTTTGAACAACCTTGAGAGCTTTTTGACGAGGATTAAAGATGTATTCGTCTGAGATTGTTTGGAGGTGAGTCTTATACCTAGAAACATAATTTAATTGAAGAATCAACACTTAAATTCATGGAAAATTGGTTTAAAAGGGAAGAATTATGGCTTGACTTTTTGAATGAAAAATTGGGATTTGAGGGAGCATTTGAGCTCGGATATTGGAGTTTTTGATATGTATAGACTCGTGGAGAGATAAGGAACCCGTTGTGTTAAATTTTCTGACTTTAGAGAAGTAGGCCCGAGGCTCGGGTTTTGCAAATTTCGTGAATTTTGATATTTTTCGAGTCTTTTTGAGGGTTTTGTTCCCTTAGCCTATTGTAACGTATTCGTTGTGATTTTGGCCAGATTCGATCCGCGAGGAGGTCTATTCAAGAGGAAAGGGCATAGCGAGCAAGACTTTTGGTTGGCTAAAGGTGATTAATTATTTTAAATAATGTCATGAGGGTTTCAATATCCGGATTTGCACGCATAGTTCTATATTGAGGTGATACGCATAATGTATGACGAGTGCGAGGTCATATACTATTGGGGATTGTGAATTGGTCCATTCCGGTTGATTTCACCGCATATTTGATTAAGACTTGTTGTTTTCCACCATGACTTGGGCTTATTGCCATACTTGGTCTTATTGCCAACTGTTTGAAATCCTATGTGAACTTTTATCACTGTTTCCTCATTATTTGAAATATTATTTGAACTTAGTCCAATTGAACTAAGTTGTTTCATGAACTAAGCTATATTTTTACTCAATTTGAGAATTAAATGATATTTGAACTGGTGTTTGAGCTGAGCACTATTGTTTTACTAATGCCCAAGGGGCTTATGATTGTTTTTGGACTGATTGAGGCCTAGGGAAATATGTGAGGATATGTTGAGTGATGTGAGGAGGCTTTCAGGGCTCGAGTGTATTGTGAGGAGGCTTTCAGGCCTCGAGTGTGATGTGAGAAGTCTTTCAGGCCTTATGTTGATATGAGAAGGCTTTTAGGCCTTATGATGATATAGAGGTTGGGCCGTAAGAGGCCCCTCCGGAGTCTGCACCCCCACAGTGAGCGCGGGTACCCATATGAGTTGAGAGTGAGCCCGAGGGGCTGATATTGTACTGAGTGACTGACACTGAGCCCGCGGGGCTGATACTATACTGAGATATATTGAGCCTGAGGGGCAGGTTTCTGATTATTTCTTACTTGTTGAAAATATTTGTCTTTAACTGTTTTAAAAGAGGATTATCTGATATTTCATGATTTTATCGCTTAACTGATTTTACTGCTTGAGATAGTGTTATTTGTACCTTTATGAGATTTCATGCTTTCAATCATTATTTATTTTAGTTATTGACTGGGTCGGAGTACTCACATTACTCCCTGCACCGTATATACAGATATAAGCAGAGCAGAGTTCGCCCCTGAGGGCTGCTTCTTTCCAGACCAAGTGGTGACTAGGAGTGACGAGGTAGCTATTGACGTCTGCAACCCCGTTTATCCCTTATCTTCTATTACTCATGTTAACTTCATACTAGTTCCTAGTTCCAGACTTTATAGAATTTTAGTAAACTCTGTAGTAGCTCATAACTAGTGCCACCCCGATTTCGGGCTATTTTAGAATGGCTTCTCTGTTATATCCCTTTTATTTCTCACTCATGATTAAATTATCTATGTTTTAGACTTATTCATACTAAGAAAATGTTAAAAGAGGTGTTGAGTTTCCATTGGCTGGACTTGTCTTCATGATAGGCGGCATCACGACCGGGTTCGGGGTTCGAAAATTGGATCGTAACACTTAGCTAATAAAGCCTTTGAAACATCTTGTAGGGACCTAAAACCTACCCCATTCTTCCTTAGGTAAGCAAAGATTCTTCCAAGAAGCCCAATACCGCTCCTACCTTCCTATTTTGTACTCCATAAAAATCTAGCAAAGAGTTTATGTAAATGTTCCAATATGTTCTTAGGTGGATCAAGAACTAATAGCATATGAACTGGCATGCTTTGCAACACAATAGAGATGGTTGCTTTTTCACCAAATGAAAGTAGTTTCCCTTTCCATGAATGTAATTTAGTTTTCACCTTCTTGATAAGGTCATCATATATTCCTTCCTCCTCTTAGTGAAGATAATAGGACACCGAAGGTATGTATAAGGAAATTTACCCCTTGAAAATGTAGTACTCTTAGATACCCTGGAGTGCATATAGTATGAGCAAAAGAAAATATAGTCCAGATATCTTCTCATAACTCCCTAGCATTGCCATAGTCTTGATCAATGATGGAGGATGAGCAAAAGAAAATGTTATGGTATCATCAGCATAGGCTAAGTGGTTCAAAGGCTCAGACCACTTAGGCATCCCAAATCCAATAAAAGTTCTATCTTCGAAGATCTTATTCAATGATCTGGAAATACCTCAGCTGACAATATGAACAAGGTTATCTGACAAAAGATCCCCTTGCTTCACACCCCTTGTTGACTTGAAGAACCCTGAAGACTTCCCATTCACCAACACTAAATACCAATTATTTGACACCAATTATACACCATATTGATGAAGTGTTCAGATAATCTCATCTTCCTCAGCACATGCAATAAGTACTTCCATGAAACCCTATCATATGTCATAGCCAAATCAAGCTTGATCACCACATTATCTAGCTTTCCCCTTAGCCTTATATCAGTCACAATTTCTTGGGTTAATAAGATGTTCTCAAATATACTCCTTCCCTTCACAAATCTGGATTGGTTTAGAGATACTAGAGAAGGCATAAATCCTTCCAATCTATCATGTAACATCCTAGATAGGACCTTGTTAATGAAGTTGCTCAAACTAATAGGTCTTAAGTCAGAAAAAGTATACATTCTAGGCTTCTTTGGCAATAATACTAGATTGGTATGAGTGATGGATTTAGGCAATGCAGCTCCACCATAGAAATGTAGTACTATTTTGTGTATGTCAGCACCAATAACATCTCAGCATGATTGATAAAACAGACCCACGAATCCATCATGACCATTAGCACTCTCCCCACTCAAAAAATGTTATCTTAACTTCTTCAGGTGTTGGTATTCTGCTAAGTTCCAGTATTGTTCCATAGTCACCATAGAAGGACATTATTGAGCAAGGAAAAGTCAGAAGCATCACCTTTATTTGTGAACTGTTTTTGATAGAAGCTCACTACAGCTGTGGCCAATTGCTCTTGATCTTCAATCCATATCCCACTGCCATTCTTAGATCCTTTCCGGTTGCAATCTTTTTCTTTTCCCATTGACATAATTGTTAAAGAAACTTGTATTCCTATCTCCTTTAACACACCACGTTATCTCATTTTTTTTGCTTCAAAAATTGCTCCTCTATACTCAAGTATTTCTTCAATTCAGATTGAGCCTTTTGAAGCACAATCCTATTCTCAATTGTAGTTTCTTCTTCAAACAACATCTCCTTCGCCCTACCACTGTCTTCCAAAATAGCCAGTTGCTTGAAGATATCACAAAATGTTTCCCTACTCCATCTTGAAAATGCTACCTTTACCCTCTTGAGCTTCTGCTTGAACATCAAAAAAGGATCCCTTATGAAATAAGCTTCCCAATTCTGCCCCACCATATCCATAAATGTATCATGCTTTGTCCAAAAATTCAAAAACCTAAAGGGCTTTAGTAGTATGTGATCCAGTTTTGATTAGATAGCAACTTCAATAGTTTTCACTATATGAAACTAAGCTACTACGTACCTCTTCGAGTACCCCTTCGAGCGAGCTATAGATTCGTTGAACATAGTTAAACTCATTCAGCTACTTCGTTCACTACGTTGACTACGTTCCTCTTTCGAATTTGTTCATTTGGAATCTGGGTTCTTCTACTTCATATTTATTTAATATGAATATTTTCCCTCTCTTTTTTTATATCATTCCTTAAGTCCCATAGGTTTGATCCTGTAGAATTTGACCCATTTTCTCATTGAACGAAAGGTACGAAATAAATCAGACTGATAAAAGTACCATGTGAAATCTTCGGTTTTTCCCCTTCCTCGATAGTTGTATAAGTAAGGGATTAACCAGGTGTTGGATGAGAAGCAGCCTAGGTGAGATCCATTTGATCTGTTAGCTGCTAATGGATTCTATCATCATTTCGACAGTGAAATAAATCTTCCGAAAGACAGCAAAGACAGTAGTAAGCCCTGGTAAGGAAGAAGGTTCGATTCTAAGGGGTTTGAATTAGCTCCTCCTGATCGTATCTCTCAAAAGAACCAAATTATGAAAACTCCTTTGTCTTATTTAGACCCTTCTGAAAAATCTACATTACATACTCTTTTTCTACGAGATGCTGGGAATCCCGTTGAGTTCTTACGCTTACATGTTGACAACTCAATTCATTCGATTACTATAGGGATGAACCCAATCCGGAGAAACGTCCATCCCTCATCGGGTATAGTTTCCTTTCGTAATGATAAGCGGCTCGTCTCGCCATGATCTTCTCTTGAATTCTCAAATAAACTTCTGTCGCTCCATCCCCGCAGGGGCAGAGAACCCGTCGCTGTCTCGGCTGTGCTACGGAGGCTCTGGGGAAGTCGGAATAGGAGAGCACTCATCTTGGGGTGGGCTTACTACTTAGATGCTTCACTTCTTTTTTTGTCCAAGTTGCTTTTCTTTTTTTCTAACTCACTTCCTTTTTTCTGTGTGATTCTACTGCAATTTTTGCACTGCTGGACAGTTGACCGGAAGATAACTTCGATTCGCCCGGGCTTTGAGGGACGTCTTCTCTTTCCCTTATCAAGCAAGTCACACCTGATCGCCCCTGATGCCATCTTGATAACTGGACTGAATGTCTCATTATAGTCTATACCCTATTGCTGGTTGTAGCCTTTGGCTACCACGCGAGCCTTGTAGCGATCAATAGTCCCATCAAACTTTGACTTTCTCTTGTATAACCACTTGCGAGCCGATACACAAATTTATAAATCAAAATTTAGCAGGAAAATGGGATGAAGCCCGCCAGAAAGCTTTTGACAAAATAAAGGACTCCATTCTAGTGCCTACAACGCCAGGAAGCCCCAAGTCTAATTTTCACCAAAACCCCTCAAAATTGAGACATAAACTTCTAAATATTCCGAATTACTTACAACAACACCCAATCCAAACAAAGAATGATTTGTGAAAACCCAAATTTTTTATTCAAAGCTTTCAAGCTTTTTAATGGCTATCAATAGTGGAAAATATATGGAAGAACAGACTGATTATTCAATGGAGAAAGTATTACCATACACATAATGAAAATGAATGGATACAAAGGATCCCCTCGGCGAATTCCTCGTGAAGGGTTGAAGTAGAAAGTGCATGTTTCATTAATGAGAATTGACATATTTATAGTGGTAACACAAGACATTATTAACTTTGTAAGAGAGCTAGGAATATTTAAAGTATAATAGAGTTTTACTTATTGTCGTGCCCCCTTTTCTCCCTCCTCGTGGAGAGATCCGGGTTTCGACATTCCATGAGGGTAATGAATCGATTTCTTTTGGGAATTGGGTATTTGAAGAGTCGCCACCTAACGGATTATGGTGCATTAAGGCACCTAGAGTGATTAACTATTGGATTGGTTTGCGTTACCAGAGATATAGGGTAAGGGCTCGAAGTAACCTTGAGGGGAAGGTGTTAGACACCCCCCTTAGTTCACAACTGTGAGTACCGTCTGAACTTATATTCACAAATTAGTCCATATAAATACTTGCAGCAAAGGATGGGTCCTAGGTTGGTTATCTTATAGGATCATCCCACACAATGTCCGGTATACACACATCGATGAGGGGCTAATCTACATTGGAACAAACTCAACCTTACATGATGGTACAAAGAGCGAGCGCTAAAACTTTTACCCGATAATAGTATCGGGGTCGATTTTTCACATGGAGTTTGAAATGGAGTTACGTAATGTACTAGGAATGCATTTGTGCTCCTAATTGTACTTATAATATTTTTGGGTTTTTGATTATCAACTACAAATTAAGACTAATTAATGCTAAAAAGATATTTTCTAAGTTGTGATTAATATAGAGAAAGGCACTAGGGTCGGGGTATCACCTAACGGGTAGAGACTACTAATAATAGATTGATATATTTGGGATCAATGTAATAACCATTGCACAATTGTACCCACTCTCATACCTCTCGGTAGAGAGAGCGATTTTACCCAATGACTCTCTTGAGACCAATTAGGTAGGCCACTTAGACCAAGCAACTAGGGTTCAAGTAGGGTGATTACTCTATCGAGGTCTAACTCATTAATTGGGACTAGCATTTCTCATGGGTCCATCCCAATTCCTTGATGGGTCAATTTTGGGGTCATAGACTCTCTTTCTCAAGAAGAGTCAAGACTCACAAATCTAGAATCAATGTTTGCAACTACCAATCCTTAATTAAAGCATAAAATTAACCCAAATAATAAACACCCAATATCAATTTATCATTAAGAAGCAACACCCATCAATTAACCACACTAGGATTGAGCCACAACCTAGCTAATGGGTTTAGCTACATATAATTAAAGAAGAAACGGAAGAAATAAAAGAAGAAACAACCATATTAATTGCTAATGTTAAACTACAATAATCTATGATGAAACAAAGCGAAAAATGCCCAAAATAGCCCCAAACATATGTCTCACGAGTGTAGCAGCTATCTGATATTCAAAATTTATCCTAAAAATGATAAAATATTCTATTTATAGTGGGCTAGAAAAACTGGATAAAAATACCCTGCAGGGTCGGTGCGAGCTGCACAAATATGACTGCAACTGCACCGACTAATTTGACCCCTATGTCTTTCTTTCTGAAGTTGGTGGCACGGAAAGCACGATGATGTGGTGCGGCCGCATGAGATAGTGGCGCGGGCCGCGTGTTGATGACCGCAGCCGTGTGGCTGAGCTTGTCCAAAAAATGCATCTCCTTTGAACTTTTGTGGCGCGGACCACGTGGGAAAATGGCGGTCGCACGAGAGGGCCGCGGGCCGCGTAAAGTCTACCGCGGCCGCGTGATTGCAGTCCCAAATATTGCCCTATCTGAACTTTGTGGTGCGGCCGCATGCACAGTTGTGCGGTCCACACCATGCTTGATTTCCACCACTTCACTTGTCTTTTGACACTTGAGCAGGTTTCACTCTATTTTGTGCTAATCTTTGACATTTCGTCACTTCTTAAACCTACAATCAAGCACAACCTGTAAGCATTTTGGGACTATTTTGTAGCAAATTATACTCAAAGAATAGGCAAGTATGGGTTAAAATCCTAGTTATCAACTCCCCCAAACTTAAACCTTTGTCCTCAAGCAAACAAAATAAGACTCACCCCTCAAAGAAATCATCTACGTAATTCCAGCTTATCCTAAAGTAACCTCAACAAGCATCAATTGGGACTAACAATTGCCCTCAATACAAATGCATCATTTACACATTTTAATCTTTGAAAACTTGTGGATCAAGTGTGATACAAGAGCATCAAGGGTTGACACATTTCACCAATGAACTTCTCTCAATTACTTTGGTCATTGTGGAACCCAAACTCACACATCCTCACCCCTCCCTAAGCGAACCTCACCTTTTAGAATATTGACACAAACAGAGGTTGAGTGATTTTCACTCATCTCTCACAAGAAGAAGGTCACAAGTCCGGCTTTAAGTACCATATGCTTGCCCCTTGTATAAGTATCCACTAATGTAGGTTCCCTTAAACTCAAGATCATGTAGGGATTTTGTGGAGTTATTGTGAAGGCTTTTGGGTAAGGGTAGGACATGTTTTTGTTCAAGTGGGTTCAATCTTCCCTTAAGCACTTCTTTTCAAAGAGTTAGAGAGACACACTGTCACTATTTCTTATACAATTAAACACATTTCTCCTTTTTGTACTTTTTCCACACCCTTTTTCACTTTTATTTTCTTTGAATCCCCTTTTTGACCTTATTCAAATTGGTCTTTCTTTTTGTCTTGTCTTTTATTTCTTTTTCATTGTCTTCCCTTTCTTTTATTTTTTGTACCTTTTTACCACACTGATTTCTTTCTTGTCTCCCCCCAAACTTATTTGCCACTTACTTATGGGAAGATTTTGGTGCCAAGAGAGGGTATCATTAAGACGGGTATAGGCTTGTAGCTTTGGTACTTTAAAGAAGAAGGTTCAAGGCTCAAAAGGGTTAATTAGGGAATATTTCATTGGTACGTCATGGAATTGTTCAATCTTAGCATTTTGGATCAAGGAGAGCCTACAATCACTTCTCAAGCAAAATTTCACCTAGGATTTTGACTCAACAAACATTTGGGGCAAGTTCTAGACCATCAGCTTAGGACTTGGACTTGCAAATCGAATTCTCACCACACATACTCAAGGATTACTATAGATATTGAGTCGAGGGCCCACAACGACCTTAGTTACGATTCAAGTGCACAATCGTCCAACACGACCACATGATGATTGTTTGGTCAACACAAGAGTCTCAAGGCCATGACTTTCACCATCCTAAGCACAACATTATGTCTTTGTCCATGGGATCAAAGGCAAATATGTTAGGCCCAAGTGAAACTTTGCCTGAGGTACCCTTAATTACGAAATATTAAGAAGAAGATCAAAAACAGACTCAAAACCTTAAGAAAGTTGTCACACCATCTATCATTGAGAATAGCCACGCGGTTCGCACAACACTCTACCCTTGGAAAGAACCGTGGCATTAAGAAAACCAAGGGTTTATTGAAAATGCCAAAACCAAAACAAAAGGCTACAAGCCTACTATGAAGCTAAAAATGAATTTTTTAAATGAAAATAGAAAAACCGAATGAATATGTACAATAGGGGAGAATATACAACGGGGAATGAATATATACAGAAAGTCGAAAGGCATCTAAAATGAAAGGTTATATACAAACCAGCTAACAACTAACAACATAAATTAAGAATCAAATAAATATGTACAGTCATCCAAATGTATCAAGAACAAAATAGTAGGGGGAACCCCCAAAAATAAAAGCTGGTATTATCCCCAATGCCAACTACCAAAATAAACATAAAAATTACAGAGAAAGGATATAGAGGGCTCCATAAGACTGGTCCACATGCATGGGGTCTCCAGTGGTCCCCTGATCCTCTGTAGTGGCAGGGACCTCAGACTGGTCCCCGACCTACTGCTCTAAAGCTGGTATAGTAGTGCTGGATCAGCGGAACATCTGGTACATCACTCGAGGGAGTGACCTGAATTCAGCCAACTCAGTGCTGGGCAACTTCCTCTTCTTCCTCGGTGGCCTGGGTACCTTCTCTTTCTGTGGCTCAGGTACTGGTACTGCTGCTGGAGGGGTTTGACTCCCCAAATCACAAGTATAACTGCAGCTGATCTGCCATTAGCTTGTCTACATCTTCTCATAGTACCTTTACCGACTCCTTCGATGCCCTGGACTTCTTCATTTTCTTGTGCTCCCGCGCCAACTTCTCCAAAGCCGTTGTGTGCCCCAACTGCCTTAGTCAAGGCAGTCTGAGTCTCAATCATCTTCTCCTAGTTGGCCAGCAGTGTGTTCAGTGTTTCTTCAATAGACTGAGGAACCTGGACAGTGGCTGGAGTAGACCGGGCCTTAATTGAAGTGGCCAATGTGGAAAACATGGATGTTGCAACGGATATCCAGTTGTTTAAACTGGCCAGTATCGTAACTAGCTGCTGGGTTGTAAATGGGTTGGTCGGGGAAACGGGAACTATAGGGCCATTTCAAGAACTAGGACCCACAGAGGAGGAAGTCATAGTAACCGGGATAAAAACAACTGGAATGGATGGAAGCTCTGTAGAAGGCTCGACGGAAGTCTCTTTACCTCAACTGGCTCCTTAGACTGGCCAGTCGGGGCAGAGGTGGATGCTTTGCTTTTCTTGTCCCCTTTTGGGTTGTCTGGCCCTTGAACACTGAACTAGGAGAACGGGGCCGGTGGGCGCACTGACACATCATAAGGCTTTTTCTTTACCTTCAAATCCCTAAAGTACATCGTCAGAGTTTTGGGGAATGGGCAGTTCCAGACACTGTCAATCCCCATAGTAGTAATTGCCCTGTACATAACATTCCCTACATTGATAGGGAACCCAGCCATAATGGAAGCAATGAGCATAGCCCGGAAACTATTTGAATCCACCCAACGCGGGCCGCGTGATGGAGGGGTGCGACTGCGCGAAACTAGCGGGGACCGCACAAACGGGGACGCGGCCGCACTGGGATTTGCATAGCTTTCAGAACCAAGAATAGTGCGTACTGCATGTACAAGGGACGCGACCGCATCAAGGGCATGCGGGTCGCAAGTCACGACCGCGGCCCCGCTGGGTTACGAGTTCAGGGACAATTAGGATTTAACAAGTTATGCTCATTTTGTTCAAATTTTAAGATCCTACATTGTCCCTACTCAATTATAACATGCCCAGCATTTCAAAGAACAACAAGAACAACTGAAAACTATACTAATCATGAAATAAAGAAGAATAAAAAATAAAAAAATAAAAACGAAGAAGCTATGACTTCAAGAACAAAGTAAGAAGTTAAAATTAATACTAAGTAAAGATTAATGTGAGAGATATGTTACCAGGAAAATGAAGAAATACTCTTGATGCTAACACAATTGAAGGTCTCAGGGTGAACAATAGCTTTTTAGGGTTAAGAGATCGATTTGGGGAAAAGTTCTAATTGAAGCCCTATGGGCCTATTAATAGAAAAAGGCGGTGGGACCCAGACTTACCCTCCAGCGCGGCTGCAAACACACAACTGCAGACTGCACTGGACTTACGTCACACTGGTTTCATAAGTCAACTGACTCGGGCTGCACAGATGTGGACGCGACCATGTGTGAACAACGCGAACGACTCAAATAGGGGCGCGATCGCGTGGGTAACTTCAGAGAATAACCATCCTCAGACCAAGCTGGTGCGGACAGCACAAGAAGAGACGCAGCCATACTGGCACTGTTCAGAGACTGTGCACTTTTGCACTTTTGTTTTGCACTGGTTCAATACAAGTCCTGCAACATCTCACAAACAATTAGCTTAAAAATCCTAATCTACAACAGAAAACCAAGAGAAAGAAAAAGACATGGGTTGCTTCCCAAGAAGCGTCTGATTTAACTTCCCCAAGTATGAGTGACACCACGTGGATGCAATCAAACTTCCCCAAGTAATGCTTGACATGATCCCCATTGACCTGAAAAACCTCACTATTTTTGTTCTTGAGATCAATAGCACCAAATGGGGTTGCACCAACAACTTCAAATGGACCACTCCACTTAGACTTGAGCTTTCCCGGGAATAACCTCAACCGGGAGTTGAAAAAGAGAACCATGTCACCAACATTAAATTCCTTTCCTCGGGCATACTTGTCGTGAATGTACTTCATCTTGTCCTTGTACAAGGACGAGCTGGAGTAGGCATGAAATCTAAATTCGTCAAGCTCATTAAGTTGCTCAACCCGTAGATTCGCAATGACATCCCATTCTAAGTTCAATTTTCTCAAACCACATAGCCTTATGCTCCAATTCTACTGAAAGATGACAAGCTTTCCCAAACACCAACCAGTACGGAGACATACCAATCGGGGTCTTCTATGCCGTCTGATACGCCTAAAGTCCATCATCTAATTTCTTCGACAAGTCGGTCCTATTGGCATTGACTTTCGGACAAGATACTATTAATCTCTCGATTGGAAACTTCTACCAGACCACTGGCTTGAGGATGGTATGGGGTGGTCACTTTTTATTTACTCCATACTTGACAAGCAATGAGTCAAAAGCCTTTTTGCAAAAATGAGACCCCATATCACTAAGCAAGGGGTTCCAAACCTTGTGAATTACACATTTTCAGAAATGCCACCACACTTCGGGCCTCATTGTTGGGAAAAGCTACAACTTTGACCCACTTTGACACATAGTCCACCGCTACCAAGATATACGTGTTGCCACAAGAGCTCACGAAAAGGATCCATAAAGTCGATACCCCACACATAAAAATTCCTTCTCTATAATTGTGTTGAGAGGAATCTCATCCTTCTTAGAAATCCCACAGGCTCGTTGGCATTCATCACATCTCTTAACAAAATCACTGACATCTTAAAACAAAGAAGGCCAATAGAAACCGCAACTTAGCACCTTAGAAGCCATCCTCACCCCGCCATGATGGCCACCATAGGGAGAGGAATGACAAGCCTCCAAAATACTCAATATGTTCTTCTTTGGGACACATCGACGAATCACACCATCGGTGCAAATTTTTAACAAATATGGCTCATCCCAATAATAATCCAAACTATCCCGCTTGAGCTTCTTCCTTTGGTTAGAAGAGAGCTCATACGGGACTATACCGGTCATAAGATAATTGGCCACATCGGCAAACCACGACATATCATGCATAGACACCGCAAGGAGTTGTTCATCCGGGAATGCATCATTTGATCTCAAGGCCATCAGAAGGCCTCCCCTCTTCCTCCAAGTGGGACAAGTGGTCCGCCGCTTGATTTTCACTTCCTTTTCGGTCCATAATTTCTGGATCAAACTCTTGAAGAAATAGCACCCATCTCATCAACCTTGCCTTTGAATATTTCTTGGTCATCAAATACCTAAGGGCGTCATGATCGTATGGATAATCACATTGGCCCCATAAGGTATAGTCGGAACTTTACCATGGCAAACACAACAGCTAGAAACTCCTTCGTGGTGATTGTTTAGTTTCTTTGAGCTTCATTCATCGTCTTACTTAAGTATTACACAAGATGGAACATCTTGTTGATTCTTTGCCCAAGACCACCTCTACCGCAATATCACTAGCGCCACCCATGAACTCAAAAGACAAGCTCTAATTGGGTGCGATAATGATGGGGGTCATTGTTAACTTGTATGTTAGAAGCTCGAAAGCTTCCATGCATTTCTCATCAAAGACAAACTTGGCCTCCTTCTCTAACAACTTGCACAACGGGTTAACTACCTTATAGAAATCTTGATGAACCTTCGGTAGAAACCCGTGTGTCCCAGAAAACACCTCACCCCTTTGACAGAAGTAGGGTAAGATTGCCCTAAAAAAATTTCGATCTTTGCTTTGTCAACTTCAATACCTCTCTTCGAAATCTTGTGACCCAACACAATACCCTCTTCTACCATAAAATGGTATTTTTCCCAATTGAGAACTAGGTTTGTGTCTTCATATCAGGCCAACACATGGTTCAAATTTTTGAAGCATTCTTCAAAAGAGTCCCCCACCCCGCTAATATCATCTATGAAGACCTCCAATATTTCTTCCACCATGTCGGTAAAATCTGCCATCATACATCATTGGAAGGTCGCCGGGCAATACACAATCCAAACGGCATCCTCGAAAATGCGAATGTGTCGTAGGGACAAGTAAAGGTCGTCTTTCTTGGTCTTCCGGGGCAATGAGAATCTGATTGTACCCCGAATACCCATCTAAAAATCAATATAACGACCGACCCGCAAGATGATCAAGCATTTGGTCGAGGAACGACAATGGGAAATGATCCTTTCGAGTCACCTTGAGCTTTCTATAGTCCATACAAACTCTCCATCCCGCCACCGTCCGAGTAGGAATCAACTCATTGTTAGCATTGGTCACCACAATCATCCCACCTTTTTTCGGTACGCATTGCATTGGAGAAGTCCATGAGCAGTCAGAAATAGGATACACCACACCGGCGTCAAGCCTTGATAACTTCCTTCTTGACCACTTCTTGCATAGCTTTGTTGAATCTCCTTTGGTGCTCAAGTGAAGGCCTTACATCATCCTCCAATATGATCTTTTCCATGCAAAAGGCGGGGCTTATACCCCGAAATATCCACCAATGTCCATCGAATCGCCCTCTTGTGCTTTTGTAGAACCACCAAAGTGGCGTCAACCTGCACGTTAGTCAATCAACACGAAAGAATAACAAGCAAAGTGAAATTAGGACCCAAGTATTCATACCTGAGGTGAGGAGGAAGTGGTTTCAATTCCAACACCAGTGGCTTCTTAATAGATGTCTTGGTTGGGGGAGTTTTGCGATTCTCAAGATCCAAGGATAACTTCCTAGGCTCATAAGAATACGAGCCGATACAATGCAAAGCATTTACACAATCAATTCTCCCGGCATCATCATTAGCATCCATGTTCAAAAGTACAGCTCCAAGTGGATCTTCAACACTAATCATTGCGCTTGTGTGATCCACTATCACTGTCGTAACAATATCAACAAACAAGCACACCTCGGTGCTATTTGGTTGCCTCATAGAAATGCACACATGGAACACCACCTTTTCATCACCAACACGGAAGGTCAACTCTCCCGCCTCGACATCGACCAAATCCTTCCCCATAGCTAGGAAAAGTCTTCCAAGGATAACTGGGACTTCGAAGTCCACCTCACAATCTAGTATCATGAAATTGGTCGGCAAGATGAATTTATCAACACGAACAAGGACATAGTTGATTACACCCAAAGGCTGCTTCATTAACCAATCCGCCATTTGGAGCCTCATTTAAGTCTGGCGAGGTTTTACAATTCCCAAGGTCTTGAAGACCAAATATGGCATTAAGTTTATACTAGCCCCCAAGTCACAAAGGGCTTTTGCAAAGTCGGAACTTCCAATGGTACATAGGATAGTGAATGCACCAGAGTCCTCAAGTTTTGGAGCCATAGAATGTATTGCGCTCACTTGATGGGTCATCTTGATTGTCCCACACTCCATTGATCTCTTTTTTGTAACCAAATCCTTCACGAACTTTGCGTACCCTGGCATTTGCTTGAGTGCCTCCACCAAAGGCAAATTGATAGTCAAACTCTTTATTATCTTAATGAATTTCTTGAATGGGTTGTCACCCTTTTTCTTGGCCAACCGTTGAGGATAGGGCGGAGGAGGCTGAGGCAAGGGTGCTTTGGCTTTGGGCACCATGGTTCGGGCATATCGATCACGTGTTACCTAGACGGGTTCACGACCTCCTGTGGGAGGTTAATTTAGCATCAGAGTCTTGGTTCTTCTTCATCCTTTGCTTAGATATAAATTCAATTATCCCAAATTCATTTCCCGAAGAACTAGACCCTTGAGATTGAAACGATAGCGGGTTGTTCGGTTGTTGTTATTGTTCCAGTTACCACCTTGTTGATTGTCCCAATTTCCTTGGGGTCTCCATTGTTGGTTCCTTTGATTACCTCTATTCCCTTGATAGTTGTTGACGCATTGGACTTACTCACTTTGATCATCATAGCATTCATTTGAATAGCCACCACTATCATCACAGTTATCAAAATTTCCTTGAGGTTGTTGCCCTCTTTGCCTCCTTTTTATCATATTCAGTCCTTCCATGGCATTGACTTGGCACGAGTTTTGAACTTGTTGTAATTGCGCTTTAGCCAACTGATTCATTATTGTTGTAAGCTCGGCAATGTCTTGGTCGTGATCATGCAACTCCTATACAAATGTATAATGTTAGGATCACCTTGAGGAATATTAGCCCGGCTTTGCCATGCCGACGATGTATCGGCCATCTCATCTAATACATCACAAGCTTCATTGTACGGAAGCTTCATGAAATTTACTCCCGCCAGTTGGTTCATAATACATTGGTTGGTTATGTTGATGCCCCTATAGAACGTTTGTTGGATCATCACATCATTTATATCATTGTTAGGCACTTTTTCTCCATCGTTCTAAACCTATCCCATATCTCATATCATTTTCAGTCGGCTCTTGCTTGAAGGCTAAAATCTCATCCCGTACAACCGTCATGTGCTTGGAGAAAAACTTAGCGATGATCTTGTCCGCCAACTCATCCCATGTAGTGATGGAATGATTGGGGAGCCTCTCCAACCAATCTAATGCCTTCCCCCGAAGTGAGAACGGGAAAAGTCTACATCTCAATGCATCATCCGAAACATTTGTCTGCCTGCTACCCCAACAAGTATCCACGAAGCCTTTCAAGTGTTTATATGTATTCTGATCAGAGGCCCCCATGAAATAACCTCGTTGTTCGAGCAAGGTGAGCATCACATTTGTAATTTGGAAGTTCCCCACCCATATTCGGGGAGGAATTGTTGCACTTATATACCATTGATTAGGGAGAACTCTTGGGACCGCTCTAGGTGGAGGTGGAGGAGGGTCTGGTATGTTGTCATTTGCATTTGCATTGGCATTTCGACCTCTCCTTGGAGCTTGAGGTAATACATCTTCCTCTTCTAGATCCTCAACCTCCTCCCCCACGACCACGTTTCCAAGAGGGTCATTTGAGTTTAAAGCCATGCGTACCTGAGTGGTTGACACAAATACAGTTAGTAAAAAGAAGGAAGAGAAGCAAAAAACAAAACTAGCTACACAAATAGTCAACACCGTAAGCTCGCCGGCAATGTCACCAAAAAGTGATCGGAGCAAACTCAACCTTACACGATGTTAGGAAGAGCGGACGCTAAAAATTTTACCCGAATAGTGGTATCGGGGTCGATTTTCCACAGGGAGCTTGGAATGGATTTGCGTATTTGTTTAGACAAGGAATGTGTTTGTGTTCCTAATTGTACTTCTAACAATTTTTGGATTTTTAATTATCAATTACTATTATCAACTACGAATTAAAACTAATTTATGCGAAAGGGATATTTTCTAAGTTGTGATTAATATAGAGAAAGGCACTAGGGTTCGTGGCATCACCTAGGTGGTTATCTAACGGGTAGAGACTACTAATAATAGATTGACATATTTGGAATGTTATAACCGTTGCACAATTGTACCCACTCTCACACCTATCTATAGAGAGATCGATTTTGCCTAATTGACTCTCTCGAGACCAATAGGGTAGGCCAATTAAACAAAGCAAATAGGGTTCAAGGAGGGTGATTCGAGGTTTAACCCTTTAATTGGGACTACCATTTCTCATGGGTCAATCCCAATTCCTTGTTGGCTCAATTTTGGGGTCATATACTCTCTTTCTCAAGAAGAGTCAACACTCACAAAGCGAAAATAAATGTTTACAACTACCATTCCTTAATTAAAGCATAAAATTAACCCAAATAACAAACACCCAATATCATTCTATCATTTAGAAGCAATACCCATCAATTACCCACACTAGGGTTGGTTTAGAACCCTAGCTAATGGGTTTAGCTACACATAATTAAAGAAGAAACTGAAGAAATAGAAGAAGAAGCATCCATATTAATTAATTGCTAATGTTAAACTACAGTAATTTATGATGAAACAAAGCTAAAAATGCCCAAAATAGGCCAAAACATATGTCTTACGAGCGCTTCAGCTATCTGATATTCAAAACTTAACTTAAAAATGGTAAAATATTCTATTTATAGTGGGCTGGAAAAACTGGAAAAAAATGCCCCTGCAGGCTGCAGAAACATGACCACGGCCGCACCCGCTAATTGAACTTCTATGTCCATCTCTCTGAAGTTGGTGGCGCGGACATCACGTGATGATGACCGCGGCCGCGTAGCTGAGCTAGTCCAAAAATCCCATCTCCTCTAAACTTCCGAGGCGCAGACTGCATCGGAAAATGGTGCGGCCGCGCGAGAGGGATGGGGCCACGAAAAGTCTACAGCGGTCATGTGATAGCAGTCCCAAATATTGGCATCTCTGAACTCTCTGGTGCGGCCGCATGCACAGTTGTTTGGTCCGCACCCAGGCTTGATTTCCACTACTTCACTTGTCTTTTGACACTTGAGCAGGTTTCATTCCGTTTTGAGCTAATCATTGACATTTTTGTCACTTTGTCGCTCAATCCTGCAATCAAACACAACTTGTAAGCTTTTGGGACTATTTTGTAGCAAATTATACTCAAAGCATAGGTAAGTATAGGCATAAAACGTGTTAACGTCCTAGTTATCAGCTACACGTGATATTATCCCCTAGTCATCATATCTCATATCTACCCTTCTCTTCCCCTTAGTGGTTATGCAAAGCGAGTGTTTGGTTAACGATTTCTATTGCGTGCTGCTACCCGTCCCTTCTTAATGGTCTTGGAGGAAGTTAGAACCTCTACCTATAGGTGGTTCTAGAGGGGACCCCTAAGGTTTTAAAGGTAAAAATTCTAAAGCGACAAGCAAAACACTTAGGACTTTCAGCACATAACGGGGATCAAATAGAGGCTCAAAGTTTCCTCCTCAAATAAGCACACAAACAAGACGACTCAAGCACAATTAAGAGATAAGTATTTTAAAGCAAGATGTCTAGGTGAATATGCAAAAGACAAGCATTTTAGTTTTAGACTTAGAAGTAAAGACGCTAACAGTTGCCTATTAGTCTTTAAAAGCCTGCTAAGACCAGAAAGACATTAAGCAAACAGTTTCAGGATCACAGTTTTGAAAATGCCCAACAAGCTTGCCTATAAGCGGTATACTGATGACTGCATTGTATAGTAAGACATGGTAGATTTTAAAACAGACTTTTGAAAATCCTATGGGCATGATGTCTAATAGATTAAGGCAGTCTTAAAAGACCTATTTCAGAAATATAAAATACTTAATTGAACCAATTCAGAAGTGAACAAGGCGTGGACTATGTTGAATCATTTAGACTAGTTGAAATTGACAAGCAGAATTTCGAATATGGTTCACTATAGGCACGATATCTAACTTTGTTAATCTGATTTTAAGGCATGAAGACATGAAAACATACATAAACACTTGTATAATAGAATTCTATATGCATGGCATCTATTAGTTAATATTATTTTAAGACATTGAAGGCATGATATTTGGAACCTATAGGTATGGTTTCTAGCATGGTGAGATCACAAAATGTATAATCATGATTTCTAGGTTATAAAGCAATCTGAATAAATGCGAAGTCTTATGAACATGATTTCTATCCATATTACCTCATAGACATGTATCTACCTATCCCTTTCACTAAATACCCCAATATTTGTTCACAAGTTATTACAGACCATTGAATGAATTACATAAGTATATGAGAAAACAAGAAGCTATTTTATAGGGAGACTTTGATTAGGCCCATATTTCCCAAAGCCTCCAATGGCCTCAAATGCCTCAATTCCATGGACAATGCCAGAGTTTAGGTGCATCAAAGTTTCGTAAGGATTTCAAAGATCCCCAGCAATGCTTACACCTAGACTTAGTAATCAATGATTAAACAAGTGCAATATGGAAAGTCCAGCCTCAGTATGCCAGATTTTAGAGGGTTCTCAAGAGGATCCCAAGGCAATACACATACTAGAGGGGGTAGAACTTATTGACTAGGAGTAAGGTGCAAGTGCTTGACACAAATTTAGTGAAAACCGTTTAAAAGGAAGTCTGTTTGAAAGTAATTCAGTAAACACAGAGAGTGTTTGAAAAGAGATTGAAGAAATGAACAGAAGTCCAAACACAACACCTTAGGACAAGTTTATACACAGTCAGGAGTCACAGCACCAAGGCAAGTTTAGTATCCACAAACAGTGGTCAAGGGGCTTGGGAATACATCGGACACATAATTAAGCAATGATCTAGGAATTGGTATAGACATACAGAAACAGGTGACCAGGCATAATCACAGAATCAGACATAAAGAACAAACTCACATACGGGGGAGGGGTAACATGCTGATCTTAAGGAAGGGAAGTATATAATATACTAATAATGTAAACATCAATTGCAAGTTTCACAATAAAATCACAAATAGAAGCAAACAAGAAACAGGATGAACTAAAACAATAAGAGAAACATGTTGTTGTTGGAACTTTAAATTGAAAATAGAACATACCGGTAAAGAAAGCAGTAAGCAGAGTGAAAGAATATGAGAACACAACGGTTAGCCTTGACTTGCAGCCGGCTAACTTAGAGCAGTAGCAAGTAGCACAAAAGGAGAGCAGAAAGTTTTAAGTGTGAGAAATAGTTTTTGAACCAAGAGTGTTTGTTTTTGTGCTGATAAGAGAGTGAGTATATATAGTCTGAAAACATGTATCAAAAAAGCTAAAAATTAGAGTCCATTAGTAATTATGGAACTCAGAATTAGTCAGTCAGAAAATAAAGGCAAGTACTCCCTTTAATTGAGGAGTTAACTTCAGACTGTCATAGACATAGGTCAAGTAAGGGAAAAAATCGTATTAGTTTGAACATGACAAATAAGGAAATATTTATTGCATAGTACAAGTATACAATAGGTAATAGAAGCTAGGTTCGGCACATTTCAATCAAGGAAAGTCTTAAGAAATCAATTAATAACATAATTGACCATAGAATAAGGTTAGAAAACATTCTACGAGGTAAAAATCAGTAGAGATATCATGCGAATCAGTGAAAAATCAATCACAAAGATTTAAGGATGCAGGAATAGGAGATATCATTTATTTAGCACACACTCTATAAGAACAAGCACATGGTAAGCAAAAATCAGAACCCTAAGAGGTCGAGCAGGACAAGAATCACATATGAAATAAGGGATTCATGTAGATCATAGTTTGAATTAGTAGGTTAAGCATGATACAGGTAGAAGAAGCGAAGAATCAGAAATATTTGTGAATAAAATAGGGCAAAATCACACAATAGCCAAGGATAATCATAATTAGAAACCCTAACAATCAAACATAGGACAAAAATCATAGAAACATACAAATTAACTGAACATATTATCAAAACGACACTCAGAAACCCAAGGTTAGACTTAAGAAATTAGGGTTTTCAACATAGGTGAGTTAAAAAAGGAGTAAAATGAAAGAATCAGTCATATATGCAAGAGAAAGAAGTATTAAACATAAACAATTGGTTTAACAAAGTGTCTAAAAAGTTCCGAAAATCCTACTTTGAGAAGAAGGTAAAAATTACTTGAAATCAATGATTTTTGTAAAGAGATTCAAGAACTGTGTAAAACCTCAAAAGAACAAACTCAAAATTGTATAAAGATCGTACATATCTACGAGTTGCAAACAAAAATAAGGTTTTCAGAAAAACCCAAGTAGTGATTGAAGAACCTGTTCAGAAACCCATTGATCGTAACAAAGACAATGTGGATACGCTCGAAATCATACCGTAGTAGCCATGAATAGCTAGATAGCAAACTCTAAATACAAGCCGGCATGGACAAGGCCCTCGAAGGCCTCATAGAAGATGAGCAAGGCAATGGAGGAGCCATTGGAGGGTTGGGGTTGAAGGGTGGTAACCGGAGAAGACCAGAGAAGGGAGACGATTGACGTCCTTAGACCATGATGTCCTGGGCCATGAATTGTTTGGTGAGGGATTCATAGGCCATGAAATGATGTTCTCGGGCCATAACAACGGTGCCTCCTAACCATGATGCCTTTGAATAATAATGTGCAAGTTCGAGAGATCCTTAGGCCATAGCATGGTGTTTTTCGGCTATGAGGATGGTGCCTTTAAACTATGATGCCTTCATATAGATTGGTGATATTTCAGCCCATGATGCAATAATATGATGTTATCAAGACAATGCTTAGTCTTGTGAAATGGAGGGCAGAGCTTAGCCCGATTGGAAAGCAAATAGATAGTAAACTAGATCAATATCTATACAAAAGGGACAATGCTTAGTCCCATGAGAATGTGGAGGCAAAGATTAACCTCATGCAGGTAGGGAGTCAAGGATTAGACTCGTGAAAGTAGTGAGGCAAGGGTTAGGATCATGCAAACATGGAGGCAGGGATTAGCCTCATGCAATGTAGGGAGGCAAGGATTATCCTCATGCAAATATGGAGGTAGGGATTAGCCTCATGTATATAGGGGAATCAAGGATTAGACTCATGCAGATATGGAGTCAAGTACTAGGCTCATGCAGATAGGGAGTCAAGGATTAGTCTCATGCAATATGTGGAGTCAAGGATTAGAATCAGGAAATGTGGGGAAGTCAAGGACTAGGCTCAGGCAATGTAGGGGATTCAAGGATTAAATCATGCGGATAAGGAGTCAAGAATTAGACTCATGCAAATAGGGAGGCAGTGATTAGCCTCATGCAAGTAGAGAGACAGGGATTAGACTCACGCAAATAGGGAGGCAGGGATTAGCCTCATGCAAGTACGGAGGCACATATTAGCCTCATGCAAACATGGAGGCATGGATTAACCTCATATAGATAGGGGAGTCAAGGATCAGACTCATGCAGATAGGGAGTCAAGGATTAGACTCATGCAATCTAGGGGAGTCAAGGATTAGACTCATGCAGATAGGGAGTCAAGGAGTAGCCTCATGCAAATATGGAAGCAGGGATTAGGCTCATGCAAATATGGAGGCATGGATTAGCCTCATACAGATATAGAGGCAGGGATTAGCCTCATGCAGATATGGAGGTAAGGATTAGCCTCATGCAGATATGGAGGCAGGGATTAGCCGTATGCAAATATGGCGGCGGTGCAAATATGGAGGCAGAGATTAGCCTCATGCAAATATGAAGGCAAGGATTAGCCTCATGAATGTAAGGAGGCAAGGATTAGCCTCATGCGAGATGGAGGCAAGGATTAGCTCATACAAATATGAAGGCATGGATTCGCCTCATACAAATATGGAGGCAGGAATTAAGCTCATGCAAATGGAGTTAGGGATTAGACTCATGCAAATATGGAGGCAGGAATTAGCCTCATGCAAATGGCGAATAGTAGGTAAGAGTAGTATATTTCTTAGCCGGGTATATATTTTCGGTGTCCGATGGCCGTTTAGACAATGAATTTTCTTTGTGTATATATGTTTGCATGTGCTATCTTACGTCAAATGTACTTGTGTCCAAAGAAAAGTTGTAAGCTTTGTGGGGGGTTGGGGGACAGGTTGGTTCTTGCTTCTGTTAGTTGGCTTTGCCCTGCTTTGTTCTGATAGCCTTTCGAGGTCCTGTGGGTGACACCTAACTATTTACGGAAATAGATTTTTCAAAAATATGCAATATTTGAAGAATATAATTCTTTTATAAATGATATATCAAGTTATTTTGATGAAGTAGTGAATGTAACACGTCTCAAAGGCATTGCAGCTCTCTAAAGAATTTTGTTCTGCCCTGGTTTGGTAGATGATCCTTGATTGTTTGCGGATAATAGGCCCTGCTGAACCTTCTTGCGAAATTTTGAGAATCCTTCTCAAAATTCTGCCCCAGTTTCTTAACTGATTACTGATTGTCTGACATATGTTAGCGTAGGCTGGACTTGCTCCAGAATTTTGAGGACCTAGTTTCTGATCTTGGTGGAAATGAAAATTTTATTATAATATTATGGCCAAACCCACAAGACTGCCTACGTATCACCTCTTATATGGGAATCATGTCAAGCGTAGTTCAATTACATCAAATGAGGAAAATGTAAAATGTATAAGCATAATGTCTTTTGACTACGTCTGAGTTGATCGATTTTGGCCAGACTTTTCCGTCCATTTTTGCAAGTTTTAGTGGTCCTCCTCTTAGTGCTCTGTGAACCATATATGGACCTTGATAGTTGGGGAGAGAATTTTCCTTTGGCCTCATCTTGATGTGGGAAGATTTTCTTCGATACCAGCTGCCCTGCTGCGAATTGTCTTGGTTTGACTCTTTAATTGAAAGCTCTAGACATTTTGTTCTGATAAAGTTGGTCGTCACATACTGCATTCATCCTCTTTCCATCGATAAAGTCCAATTGTTCATAGAAACTCCTTATCCATTTTGCGCCACTGAGTTCAGCTTCCTGTATGATTCTTAAAGAAGGAATATCTACCTCGCCTGGAATGACAGATACGGTACCATAAACCAACATATATGGGGTTGCCCCGATTGATGTGTCGTACCCCAATAGACCAAAGGGTAACTTCTCATTCCACTGCTTGTGGTTCTCTACCATTTTCCTTAGTATCTTCTTAATGTTCTTGTTGGCGGATTCTATGGCTCCATTAATCTGAGGTCTATAGACAGTGGAATTCTTGTGCTTGATTTGAAATTTTCACATATAATTTTCATCATATCACTATTGAGGTTGGCGGCATTATCAGTAATAATGGACTCGGGAACTCCGAATCGGGAGACGATACAATCCTTGATGAAATCTGTGATGAATTTCTTGGTTACAACTTTGTAAGATGCAACTTCTACCCATTTAGTGAAGTAATCAATGGCTACCAGAATAAACATGTGTCCGTTTGAAGCGGTGAGCTCAATCAGAACAATAACATCCATCCCCCAGGCGATGAATGGCCAAGGTGAGCTTGTTGCATTGAGTTTGTTCGACGACACTTTTATCATTGGCATGCACTTGGCCATTGAAAGCATTTGCAGACATACTAAATGCAACCCGTTTCCATGGTCATCCAAAAATAACCTGCCTTGAGTATCTTCTTAGCCAAAATGAAATCATTCATGGGCGAACCAAAGGTACCACCATGTATCTCTTCAAGTAATTTAGAAGCTTCCTTCGCGCCGACACATCTTAGTAAATCCCAAATCAGGAGTTCTTTTGTGCAAGTTTCTCCGCTGTGGAAGAAGTGATTTGACAATCTCCGGAGCATGCGTTTCTGAATGTGATTTGCATGCTACTGGTATTCTCCTTTTGACAAGTATTCTTTGAATCATGGAACCAAGGCTTTCCATTTGTTTCTTCCTCGACATGAGCACAATCTGCTGGTTGATTATATAACCTCACCGGAATGGGATCGGTATAGTTCTTATCTGGATGTTGTATCATGGATGACAAAGTGGCTAATGCATCAGTAAACTCATTCTAAATTATGGGCACATATCAGAATTCTATCTTTGTAAACCTCTTTCTCAATTACTTCACGTGGCATATGGCAATATCTTGGAATTCTTGGTAGCCCACTCTCCTTGTACCTGATGCATAAGCAAATTTGAATCGTCGATCATCAATAACTCCTGAATGTTCATGTCGAATGCCATGTTGATCCCTCGTATGTAGGCTTCATATTCCACCATATTGTTAGTGTAGGGAAATATGAGTTTAGCAGATACCGGATAATGATGACCCATTTCTAATAGCAAGACTGCTCCAACGCCTACTCCTTTAAAATTTGCGGCTCCGTCAAAGAACATCCTCCAACTATCATATTTTTCAGTAACATCTTCTCCTAAAAATGATACTTTTTTGTCAGGAAAATATGTTTCAAGGGTTCATATTCTCCTCCCATTGCATTTTCAGCAATGTGATCTGCCAATGCTTGTCCCTCGACCGCTTTTTGAGTTACATAAGTGATATCGAACTCACTTAGTAGTATCTGCCATTTAGCAAACTTCCCAGTAGGCATGGGTTTCTGAAATATGTACTTCAGAGGATTCATCCTGGATATGAGGTATGCAGTATAGGCACAGAAGTAATGCCTCAAATTTTTGGGTTGTCCAGGTCAAAGCATAGCAAGTTCATTCAAGCAGAGAGTAACGTGCTTCATAAGGTGTTCTGTCTCATCATTTTGTCCCAAATGCATCCGAAGGCTCCATCCAATATAGATAGGCGGAACCAGCACTGGTGGTGTGGATAAGTACTCCTTGATCTTGTCAAAAGCTTTCTAACAATCCTCGGTCCAACTTGTCTCACAACCTTTCCTCAGTATCTTGAATATGGGTTTACATATGACTGTGGACTGTGCTATGAAGCGACTGATATAATTGAGACGTCCTAGGAAGCTCATTAAGTCCTTTTGCTCCTAGGTGGCGGTTACTCCTGAATAGCCTTGACTTTAGACGGATCCAGCTCGATCCCTCGACGACTGACGATGAATCCCTATAATTTTCCTGCGGGAACCCCGAAGCACACTTTGCGGGATTCAGTTTCAAGTTGTATCTCCTGAGCCTGTCAAAGAACTTTCTCACGTCCGCTATGTGATCTGCGGCCCTCTTGGATTTGATAATGACATCGTCCACATACACCTCTATTTCTTTGTGTATCATATCATGGAATATGGTTGTCATGGCTCTCATGTAAGTTGCCCCAGCTTTCTTCAGACCGAATGGCATCATCTTGTTGTAGTACACACCCTACGGTGTAATAAAAGCTGTCTTCTCTGCATCTTCTTCATCCATCCAAATCTGGTGATAACCCGCGAAGCAATCTACAAAGGATTGGAGCTCATGCTTGGCGTAGTTATCGATCAAGATATATTTAGTTGAAAGTAGGAAGTCATCCTTGAGACTTGATCTATTTAAATCCGGATAGTCAACACATACTCTAACCTTTACGTAATTCTTCGGAACTGGCACGATGTTAGATAACCAGGTTAGATATTCAACCACCCTGAGAACCTCGGCTTTGATCTGCTTGGTAACTTCCTCATTGATTTTCAGACTCATGTTTGGTTTGAATTTTCTGAGTTTCTATTTGACTAGCGGACACATGGGATTAGTAGGAAACTTGTGAGCCACTATGGACGTGCTCAAACCGGTCATGTCATCAAACGACCATGTGAAGATGTTGTCATATTCCTTTAGGAAACGAATGTACTCTTCCTTTTTTGTCGGCGACAAATGAATGCTGATGCGGTTTTCTTTGACAGTCAAGGCGTCTCCCAAATTTACTACTTTGGTTTCATCCAGATTGGACTTAGGCGTGTTCTCAAAATTCTCAACCTCCCTAAAAACTTCCTCGGGTATCTCATCATTATCCTCTGAATCACTATTCTCATGTTTCGTTGCCTCATTACATGTCATAGTCACTATTTCACTAGGAAAAGTAATACTCCCTCCGCTCCAATTTATATAAACCTGTTTGACTAGACACGGAGTTCAAGAAAAATGAAGACTTTTGGAATTTGTGGTTCTAAACAAATCAAAAAGGGTCCAGAGTATTTGTGTGGTTATAAAAGCTTCTTATTAAGGGTATAATTGTAAGTTTAAGTTAAATTATTTCCAAATTTAGAAAGGGGTCATTCTTTTTGGAACAAATCAAAAAGGAAATAGGTTCACATAAATTGAAACAAAGGGAGCAATAACACTTTAGAAAGGAAAAGCATAAAAATAGTAATAAATATAGTAAAGGACAAATGCATTTGATTAAAACTGAGAAATTATTTGAACAAAGCTTGGCTCGATGAATCAAGCATTTATTTGAAACAAAGAAACCTTAAAACAAAATTGCTAGAAATCTTAAACGCCCAGAACAACTATATAAGTAAATTCTGCCAAGCTACCTAGGGAATCGGCGGGCTCCGGATAGTGTGGCGGTCCAGTTCCTCAAAACGGATCCCTTTGCCACAGTCTGAATGGTGGGGCCTTCTTCTTCCTCCTCCTCAATAATGGCACCACAGTCCATGTCCTCGTCTCCCAAGAACAAATTCTTCAACCCAACGAGTGCTTCTTCCTCTGCAGTTCCCCATATTGTGTCAGCCTGGTGAAAATATTGTTCCAAACGTGGCATTGGATGCTCAAGAGGGTAATATGGTCCACGCCATGGAAGCGACCACTCCTTGTAATCTTTCCATGTGTACTGGTATCCAAGCCCAAAAGTGGTACTATGATTTTTAGCTGTATTGTCTTAGTGATACCTTGGAGGTTCTTTCCCAACCATTTGCCGGGTTTATATCTGTACCATGCTAGTATGCTTTCTATCTTGTTACTCCGCAACTTATCCTTCTTGACAGTATTGATCCGTTCAATATGATGATAGGTTTCCCCTCATAGCCTTCTTTTATGTCCAATGGCTGGGATGGTTTGGCTAGTGTAGATGGGGTTACTTCCATCTCCGTGAATGATTACCTCCTGGCGGTTCCATTTAAACTTCATGGCTTGATGTAGTGTGGAAGGCACGACTCCAGCAGCATGGATCCATGGGCAGCCCAATAAAAGATTATATAAGGCCGATATGTCAAGCACTTGAAATTAAACGTCGAACCAAGTTGGCCCCATTTGCAAGCAATGGTTGATTTCCCCGATTGTGGCCCTCTAGGACCTATCAAAAGCCTTCACATTCATGCTTCATGTCCGTATTTCATGGAAATCTTTGTCAAACCTTTTCAGGGTGTCCAATGGACAAATATTTAAGCTCGAACATCCATCAACCAAGACCCTGGCAATGAACTTGTCTTCAAATTTTACCGTGATATACAATGCTCAATTGTGATTCAAACCTTCGGGCAGTAACTCATCTTCGTGGAAGATAATCTTGTGGCTCTCCAGAACTTGACTGAACATGTTGGCCATTTCTCCACCAGTGTTGTTTTTGGGTACATAAGCCTCGCTCAGTACTTTTATCAAGGCGCTCTTGTGTGCCTCTGAATTCTGCAGTAGTGACGTGATAGATATCTGAGCAGGGACTTTGTTCAGATGGTCAACGATAGAGTATGCTTTTGCCTGCACTTTACTCATCCCTTGTATAGCTTTAGATTCCCCTACCTTGGCTTTCCTTTCCGCCGAGCCTCAGCAATATTATACCAGGGTAGTGCTATTGAGTTGAGTGGGTGTGTGGTTAATACTGTCACAGTAAAAGGTGTGACCACTTCTACTTCAAATGGAGTGGAGGTGGCTACGGGTGGAGCTACCTCTACCTCGAATGAAACTGATGTAATTACCTCAACATCAATAGGTGCCTGAGTCTGAACCATAATAGGAGTAAGTGTGACTGCAACTTTAGAGTCATCGCCTTCTCTAATAACCCTGATTGACCCCTCAGTGTCCCATTCTTCATTTTTCTCTATCACATATACACCATCATCTCTGTGATCAAGGAGGGGATTGTTGCGGACATTAGGCGCGACTTTCTTTGCTTGTATGACGTAGTTGTCGATGAGCTTCTGGATCTTATCCTTCAAGGTTCGTCATTCAGGAGTGGTGTGCCCTTTCATACCGGAATGGTACGCACAAGTTTTGTTGGATTGACCCATTGGGATGTATTTTCTAATGTCACAGAGGAACATGAGTGACGTAGACTGCGGCTTTCAACCTTTCATACATTTGGTCGATAGGCTCAGCAATAGTGGTGTATTGTCTGGGTGGCTTACAATCGAAATTGGGTCTTGGTCTTAGATAATTTTGGCAGGCTAGTGGTAACTGGAAGTGGGATGGTTGGGAATTATAGGTGTGATGGACAATGGCTTGTTGGGATTATCTGGGAAATCAAGGCTGATATGTAGATTGTAATACTTGGTACGCGGGGGAGGTGTTTGATACGTGGGTGGAGGTGTTTGGTATACAAATGGAGATTTTGAGCCTTGAGTCACCATTATTATTCCAACCTCTTTCTTCTTTGATATATCGCTTGATTGTAATGCCTTATTTGTGGCTTGTAATGCCTCAAAATTCATTACCATCCCGTTTTTGATTCCTTCCTCGATTCTTTCTCTAAGTTTAATGATATCAGAGAATTTGTGATCTTTGATAACCATCAACCTCTCATAATATAGTGGATCTTGTGACCTAACGAAGAATTTGTTCATCTGTTCTTCGTCCAAGGCGGGGCTGACCTTGGCTGCTTCCTACCTCCAATAAGCAGCGTACTCACGGAAAGTCTCAGTAGGTTTCTTCTTAACATTCTGAATGTGGAAGACATCCGGTGCATTTTCTATGTTGAACTGAATCAGTTCATGAACTCCGACGACATGCTTACTCAATTAGCCCATTTCTTGGGATTCTAGCTGATATACCAAGACAAAGCGTCCCCACTAAGGCTCATCATAAAGAGCTTATTCAGATATTTTCATCTTTCCCGACCCTTGGGATCACCCATACCATCAAACATCTCAAACTTGGGAGGTTTGTACCCCTCTGGTAGTTCGACATTCAGTTGCATGCACAAATCTTCATAGTTTAAACCTTATATACCTTTGTCGCCTTCAAAGCCTTGAACTCGGCTTGTTAACTTCTTGAGTTCTTCAGCCATGTTTTTTATTATCAGGTCCTTCTCAGAAGGTTCTGGTGTATAGGAAATTGGTTAGGTAGAATGAGGTATAGTTTTTGCTTATATAGGGTTGCTTTGATGGGTGCTAGGAACTTGGGTGTAGTGATGGTCATTGGTGGAGTTTTATTGATCGGAATGGGTGGTGGTGTATTTTAGGGAGTGTGGTAAGTGGTGGTTGGCGGGTACTGAATTGGTTGATGATGTTATTGCGGTAGTTTTGGTATCGACAATGGATTGATATGTGCGTATTGATTCAGTGTAGTAGGATTTTGTGGCTGTTGGTTTTGTGTGTTTTGAGGAGCTATTGGGTTCTTCTGTTGGTGGACATCGGGGACATTGAGGGTGAGTGACAGGTTTTTCAAGTTGCGAACCTGCTCAGGTTCTCCTTGCAGTTCTAGTATCTTTTGTTCCAATCTCAAAACCAGGTCATTTGATAATATAAAAATAGTCGAACCCCCAAACAACACTAATACAATAATAAGATAAGTCATTACTAGCACTTGGCCATATTACATTTTTACGAAAAGCAAGTAAATCCAATTTATTTGGTCCACTGTCACACCTCCTTTTTCGCTACACCCGCAAGGGAATAGAGGAGTTTTTCCACTTAAAGGAAAATCGAAACGGGATCCGTTGATTAAAGTTCAGAGTCGCCACTTGGGAGATTAATGGTGTCCCAAGTCACCGGTTGAATCCCGAACCGAGGAAAATATGACTCTGTTAACAGTCTGCGAACCAGAAATCCGAGTAAGGAACCTTGTTAACCCGGGAGAAGGTGTTAGGCATTCCCGGGTTCCGTGGTTCTAGCACGGTAGCTCAACTGTCGTAGTTAGCTTATTTATCTGATTTTATTACATGATGAACCTATGTGTTGATTTTAATTTTTAACCGCTTTTATTTATTTAGGGAGTTAATTCAAGGTTATTAAAACATATCGCAAGCCATGTCACATGAATGCACTCGTGGCCCACGACACGCTTTATCTAACCTTGTTCGAAATTGGAGCTAGGTCACATGAAATCCACCCCCGATTCCTTTAATCTAATTACATAGTTTAGTTGATGAATAGAAACCCAATATCTATATTGTGACAACATCCTGTCCAACTATAACCAATTCGAGTAAAAATACGAGCAAATAGCTAAGTGAACAAATTCATAACTACGGAAAACCAATTACAGAATCAACGGACTCATATCACCAAGCAAGCAAGCAATCTTTAAGCTACAACAAACTGAACAGTAGTCCCAAATTCATAAATAAAGCAATTCACACAACAAAGTATTTACATGAAGGAAGCATAGCTGATTCGTTCAATCCAAAATCCAACAAATATATTATAATTTCAAACGCATATGCATCAAATGGATTCAATTCATCAACTCGTCGACTTCTTTCCCTTCTGCATTTTTCGTTGTATTCAATCAACAATAACACAAAACGAGAAACTAATTCAAACTGAGGGAAATCAGATTTGAAGTATCAATCAACTGAAAAGCAACTCACATCTAGCTTTGCAATTCTGAAAAATAGTCGAAACTGAAGCAAACTACCCAGTTTATAGCATAAAACTATTACTCAAAATGTCACGCAACATCATATCATTGAACAGCTACTGAAACTGAAGCATATAATCTTCACCTAAGTGACGAAATGAAACAGAGGAAAAGGGAACTTGAATACTGAAATTTGCAGAGTGAAAAAGGAAAAATTATTACACATTTCAATAATAGCTCATCCAACGACATTTACATCATTTCAAAACGAAAGTACATACCTGATACACAACTAAAAATCGAATAGAAAACTGGAGCAAAGGCACCACCAGACCTCGAATAGAAACCTCAACGGACTGTCAACGGCCTCGGCGATGATTTAAACCAGCTTCGAACCTCTGCTCACATCCATTTTTTCAAACCAAATCCGAAATCAAAGATCATAAACAACATTTTTTGAGAAAACGACCACCTGAAGCCAAGTCTTCTTCAAGTCAAAACAGAAACATTTTATGATTTTTAGAATTTTAGAAGAAGAAAAGAATCACAAATAATAGAGAACTGTTTTTTTCGAACTCCAAAGATTCTTCTCCAGACCCTCTGTTTTTTGGATTTTTGGAATGAAAGTCGTCCCAAATTCTCACTCTCGCTCCTTTTTCTGTTCGTGTGTGTATGTTTCTAATGAAGATAGTTGAAGGGTTACTGGATTTTGCTCAGAAACGAGAGAAAAGCTGGTGGGGTCGTTTTTGTGTTTCCTCCGAGTATTGGAATCTGGTTTGTTTTTGTACTGCTCATCTCTCTTGTTGAAGAGAAGGGGACACGGAATTTCCATGTCTCTAGCTCAGGGGAGGGTCATGGGCGTTGGGTCGGGTATTCCATTGGGTTGGGAAAAAAATCAATTAATTTTGGCCCAAAATTTTATCTCTTCAATTCCATTTCCTCTTTTCCAAATTAATTCTTTTTATTTCAAACTCTTTTTTAATTAATTATTTGAAATAAACTCAAATAAAACCCAAACTAAATCTTAAATCGCATCAATCCTAGCACATTAAATTAATTAACTCTAATTAAAACCAAATCGAGGAAAAACTACAAAAATTCAAAAATTAAAATTAAAAGTACAATTAAACTATTTTTGTGACTTTTCCCGTTTTTATAAGACAGTTAATTTTTTAATTAATCCTAAAATATAAAAATAAATCTAAATGCATGGTATTTTTGGTATTTTTTGTGTTTTTAATGAAATTAAATATGCAAAGAAATTCAAACAATTAACCAAAATCCTATAAAATTGCAAAAATTGGGAACATTTATTTTTTGATATTTTATGAGAGTAATTCATATAGGGGTAAAAATTACGTGCTCACATCTAGAAGTACCTTCCCGGGACTCGATCTTCCGGACTCCATCATACAGGTCTCCCAGGCTCTGGCCAAATGTGCTCCTTCAGCTTCTTCAGCATTTTGGCAATTTTCAATCCTTTTCATGACTTTGCCCTCCAGATCCACTATTCCTCGCTCCAGATATTCCAGTTCCCTATTGGAAGTGATTGCCATCTCTTTCCACTCCTCGATCAACCTCACATTCCTCTTATGTATTTTCCAATGCTCATTCTCGAAGTCGTGGACCCTCTTGCGCAGCCTGTTGTATTTGACTTGAGCTTCAATTTCCTCGTCTATGATTCTATTCCCCCAACCAGTCCCCGGTCTCACCATTCCCCTCAGATTGTCCTCCGACCACGCCGGGTAAAGAGTTTCGCACCCTTTATGATATCTGTCTAGCTCAACAGTGCTTTTCTCCAAAATAATTTTGCAGTTCCACATATGTTGAGCTTGGCACTTGTAAGGGACGTCATCATCTTGGAAGTCCGCCCTAAAATGACTCATTTTGACAACCCTTGGTACAACCTATTTTCTACTTGATTGCCTCAAAACTCGCATAGGGACATATGGGTATATCCCTCTCAACCCGATCAACACCAAGTGCAGAGCATCCATGGACCTGATAATAAACTCGTCTGTTGGGAAACATTCAATCATCCACTGCACTTATTCCTCGGTTAGATTGTAGAAGAACTCTACCCATTCTCTGGCGCTTTTCGGCTAAGAAAATCTATCTGGAATATAGTTCATCTGCTTAGGGTGATGGAAGGCAATGTGGTCGTTCCAAGCCCTTCACGGAAATTCTTGACGACAGCGACCATTTTAGAGTTGCTGCAGCAACAAATTACAACTCTCGAAATGTTTGATCCCTCTTTGACAGCACTCCAGAGCCCTTTAGATGTCGTCTATGATCATGGGGACTATAGTATATGTATGTCCCTTAATCTCTTCCATCAGAGTCTTAGCAGCCATGGCCAACCTAGTGTGAATTCTTCCCTTTTTCCTTGGGAACACTATCAGGCCTAGAAAGCACATAATGAATACAAACACTCTACGGTTGATGTGACCTAGAGAATTGAGGGATCTCATGATGATATGTGCGGAAACACTTGCTATGGACATACCTCTCGTACAAATATTCTAAAGGTATGTAGGAATCCTTCAAGCACACTAGGTCGACATTCTTTTTCAGTCCAATCATCTTATAAAATCCCCTGCCTGTATGGTTTTTTGGTACCAAAAGCCAAGGACTGTCCCAAGTCAATCCAGCAAGTCCTCCTATTTCCTCTAGAAGCGGTGTCATCTCTATATGACTTAAACGGAACACAACTCTCTCACTATCCCAGAATAAGGTGGCAGCCTTGATCAGTTTGTTGTTTGGTGCGATATCTATCAAGGAAGGCAAGTTACCTAGGTACTTTATCACATGCTTCTTGTCACTTGAGGAAAGGTCCTCCCACCAATCTAGCAGCAAAGGTGGGATGTTGCTAACCATACCGAATCTGGGAACCTCCTATTTATCCCCAAAACCCTTGACATATAATTAAGCAAATATCTAGGAATATGTCAAGGGTTTTGGGGATAAATAGGACATATAATTAAGCAAATATCTAGGAATTGGTATAGAAAGGCTCAGACATAGCTGACCAGGCATAATCACAGAATTAGATATAAAGAACAAACTCATATACAAGGGTGATAGGGATTTGGGGATTTATGGTGGTAAACATATAACAAGTAAAAGATAAAAGTATATACATGCTCAAAAATAAACAGAGGGGTAGCATGTTGATCTTAAGGAAGAGAAGTATATAACATGCTAATAATGTAAACATAACATGCAAGTTTCACAACAAAACCACAAATAGAAGCAAACTAGAAACAAGATGAACTGAAACAATAAGAGAAACATGTTCTTGCTGTTGGAACTTTGAATTGAAACTAGAACATACCAGTAAATAAAGAAGTATTGTAGACTGAAAGAACAGGAGAACACAATGGTTTTCCTTGGCTTGCAGCCGGCTAATTTCGAGCATTAGCAAGTTAGAACAAAAAGTTTTTAGTGTGAGAGATAGTTTTTGAACCAAGAGTGTTCATTTTTGTGCTGATAAGAGAGTGAGTATATATAGTCTGAAAACATATAGCAAAATAAGGTAAAAATCAGAGTGCATTAGTAATTATGGAACTCAGAATCGGTCAGTCAGAAAATAAAGGCAAGTACTCCTTTTAATTGAGGAGTTAACTTCAAATGGTCATACACATAGGACAAGTAAGGAAAGAAATCGTATAAGGCTGAACATGACAAATAATGAAATGCTTTCTGCATAATATAAGTACACAATAGGTAATAAAGGCTAGGTTCAGCACATTTCAATCAAGGAAAGTCTTAAGAAATTAATTAATAGCATAATTGACCATAGAATAAGGTTAGAAAACATTCTAGGAGGTAAAAATCAATAGAGATATCATGCGAAATCAGTGAAAAATCAATCACAAAGATTCAAGGATGCAAGAATAGGAGATAACATTTATTTAGCACCACTCTATAAGAACAAGCACATGGTAAGCAAAAATCAGAACCCTAAAAGGTCGAGTAGGAAAAGAATCTCAAATGAAATTAAGGATTCATGTAAAGCATAGTCTAAATTAGTAGGCTAAGCATGATATAGGTAGGAGAAGCAAAGAATCAGAAATATTTGAGAACAAAATAAGGAAAAATCACACAATAGGCAAGGATAACAATAATTAGGAACTCTAACAATCAAACATAGGACAAAAATCATAGAATCATAGAACACATACAGATTAACTGAACATATTATCAAACGACACTCAAAAACCCAAGGTTGGGACTTAAGAAATTAGGGTTATCAAAATTGTTTAAAGATCATACAGATCTAGGAGTTGTAAACAAAAATTAGGTTTTCAGAAAAAGCTCAAGTAGAGATAGAAGAACATGTTCAGAAATCCAAAGATTGTAACAGATACAGTGTGATTATGCTCGAAATCACATCAAAGTAGCCATGAACAGGCAGATAGAAAACCCTAGATAAAAGTCGGTGTGGCCCAGGGCCCTAAAAGGCCTCAGAGAAGATGAGCAAGTCATAGAGGAGCCATTGGAGGCTTGGGGTTGAAGGGTGGTCACCGAAAAAGGGAGGCGGTTGAAAAGGAGGTTAGGGTTAGGTTGAGAGAAGAGAGGAGACGAGAGGATATAGAGGCGGCGCCCTTTTTTAAAATGAGGCTAGGTTTAGGGTCTTAGGAACCAAAAAAGGAAATAAGTAACACGGGCCGTTGATCTGGGAGATCAACGGCCAGGATTTGATGGATTCCGGGTCGGGTAAGTGTATATAGGGTCTGGGTTGGGTATTTAATAAGAAATTGGATTGGGTTGGGTCCAATTTAGGCTGTAATTGAAATGCCAATCTGGCTATAATTTAAATATCTACTTTTTTCTTTTTTAATTATATAAATAATAAACAACAACAATAACATCGCAGTATAATCCCACTAGCGGGGTCTTGGGAGGGTAGTGTGTACACAGACCTTACCCCTACCATGGGTAGAGAGGCTATTTCCAAATAAACCATCGGCATCCTTCCCTCCAAGCACTCCCTACCTTGCTCTTGGGGTGACTCGAACTCACAACCTCTTTGTTAGAAATGGAGGTTGTTTACCATTAGAGCAACCCCTCTTGTCAATTTCTGAAAAATAATTTTTTGTACCAAAACGATTTAAAATATATATTTCTCATTTTAAAAACATGTGAGACCAATTTTACGCATATAAAACGTAATTATACATTAATGGGCTAATATTGTAATTATATGCAATTTAGTGATAAAAATACCAAATGCAATTATAAGATATGCGTAAAAAATATTTTAATCATGTTTGGCATAAATATAGAAATTAAATAACTAAATCCTCACAACAATAATTTAGGAAATAATTATTGGGGATTTTATGAATAAAAGGGAAGAAAATAAATCAATTTAAATCCTTAAAATTAAGAAAAAATTATATAAACCATGTGCATGCTTATATATGTATGTATATGCTATTTTGAAGGTATTTATACATATTTAAAAATATATAGGAAAAAATTAGGTATCAACACTTATGAAAGACCATTCCAAACGCCTTTTCAAGGTCTAATTTAAAGAGCATGTAACTTGGTTTGCTTTTCATCATACGAAAGTGACTAATAATTTCCTAAACTATTATAGGGTGTGAGAAACTCTTTTTCCTTATTGAAAGCTAGTTTGTGTAATAGGCTTTAGCCTGTTAACTAATATTTTAGTAATTAATTTATAAGTAGTATTACACAAATTAATGTGCATATATTGTTGAATAGTGTGTGCGTGCTAGTTTGACTTTAGGGATAAGGCATATAAATGTATGTGCGATTGATGTCAGGGGAATGACCTTATCAGTGAAAACTTATTTGTAAAAATGTATAACTTTAGGGCCTACTTCATTCAAATATTTTAGATAGAAGAAAGAATGTAGTTCATCCGGACCGGGTGCTTTATAAGATTTGAATTCTTTCAGAGCCTGAGTAATTTCTCCATCATTAGGAACTACCTCTAGGGGCTGGTAATCAGTATGCTCAATTATATTTGAGGGAGCTACATGAATATTAGTAGAAGAAAGATGTTCTGTTGAAAATAATTGTTGATAGTAATCATAGATTTGTCTATGTATTTCATCAGTGTTAAAAGTCTAATTCCCTATTATATTTTGTAAAGCAGTTATCCTATTTTTTTCGTCTTCGCTGTAGTGTGGACATACGGAAAACTTAGTATTGGAGTCATCGTCATTTAGCCACGATATACGAGATTTAAGTTTTCAAAAATCTTCCTCTAAGCGCAAAATATTTTTATAATCATCCGTTAACTGTTGCTCAAGATTTTGAAGGAAATTACTTGTAGAGTGTGAATTGAAGATTGAATGCCCGTGAGTCTAGCTAATAACTTTCATTTACGTGTGAAAATGTTTCCAAATTAAATGTGTACTTATTCCAGTTTAAAACTTCCTCCTCAAAAATTTTATTGTGCGAATGAGGTCTGCATGATTTCTCCAGACCTCATGTACTAGTTGTTGGGATTGAGGATGTGTTGTTCACACTGTCTTATCCCCATTCATTCCTAGATTTCCGTCACTACGGACTGATTGTCCCTACCTAACTACATGGTAGTGGTCTAGGGAGCGCAATTGCTAGAGCACGGGAGAATTAAGAGTAATGATTTCAGCAAGAGCAGCCAGACGGACTACTATAGTGAGTCTAGTGACTACTAGAGTAGAGTTAAGTCAAAAGGTATGGTATAGCAGCCTTTCCGAGCGAGCCTCTGGGATCTCCTGTAAACCCCCATGATATGGTAAAGGGAGGATATTAGGGGAAGCAGTGAGTGGAGATTCCCCTGCAGAGAGCCGGATGAGGGGAGACCCGGGAACTCATGGCTGGAAACAATCCTTATGGTTTGTTTTGATATCCGGTAGGAATAATAAAAACAAAGTCCAGGTTGGTTGGTGAGCCTAGTGATAGGAGACTATCTAGCTTGGTTCGGAGAGCACTTGTTGGGTTAAATATTTATTTGTTGCTAAATGTTACGGTCTAAATGCTGAACTATTGACCCTACTTGTTCGGATGGGTGTTCACCCCAAAGTGTTCCCGGACCGCATGCATACATCCGTAAGTAACTTAGTGCAACATGGAAAATTTCATTGAGAGGAATCAGCAAAGAAAAGAAAAACGGGTCAACAACATCAACATGTGTATTTGAGAGATTGTCCTTGGGCTGAGGAGTGTCCACATGAGTTCGTTGAGGTGTTTACACAGGCCTGTGGTCCTCTTTTATATTCTGTCGAGAGTTCGGATTGCTCCACCTAAGTAGAACGAAAAGAAGGAATTGAAAAAGAAAAGGGGGAGCTATTGTGAAGCCTAGAAAGGCGGAAGCGGAAAATCGCTTATACCGAGTTCCCCAACAGCAGCTTAGCTTAGTAGCAAGACTCTTTCTACTGGCGTGGCGCTACTGGATGCTTCTGATCAATAGAACACGAAGAGGAGGAAAAAAAAAGCTTAAAAGCGATAGATTTTCTTATGATAGGGGCGTCTAGATTCCAATATTAATAAAAGCGGATAATGGTCCGAGTAAGTGCGTGGTAAATATTAGACCGTCGCCTCAGGGTATATATTAAGCCAATTAAAGTTTGCTAAAATACGGTCTAGTCATTCTAAAATCGTGTAACCATGACGGCATTTATTGGTCCACATATAACGGCTATCCCTAAACCCTAAATCTATCAAATTACAGGAGTTAATAAAATTACCAAAATTATCTGCTCTACTGTTACTTATTGGTAGACTACTAAACTTTTTTCGCGCGCTAAGTATTACATTAAAGTTCCCTCCTATTAGTAAAAACACTGTGAATTACTAGCATAAATTGAAAATAATAACCATTTAGGAGTGGATGGACATACCTGAACAAGACAATGGTTCCGGCGTTTATTGGTCCACATATAACAGCTACCCCTAAACCCTAAATCTATCAAATTACAGTAGTTAATAAAATTGCCAAAATTATCTGCTCTACTGTTACTTATTGGTAGACGACTAAACTTTTTTCGCGTGCTAAGTATTTCATTAAAGTTCCCTCCTATTAGCCAAGGACCAGTTACATAATTTTCATAAAAATACTGTGAATTACTTGCATAAATTGAAAATAATAACCATTTAGGAGTGGATGGACATACCTGAACAAGACAATGGATTTCCGGCGTTTATTGCCACATATAACAGCTACCCCTAAACCCTAAATCTATCAAATTACAGGAGTTAATAAAATTGCCAAAATTATCTGCTCTACTGTTACTTATTGGTAGATGACTAAATTTTTTTCGCGCGCTATGTATTTCATTAAAGTTCCCTCCTATTAGCCAAGGACTAGCTACATAATTTTCATAAAAATACTGTAAACTATCCCATAGTGTATTTCGAGCAACGTAAGAATTATTAGCATAAATTGAAAATAATAACCATTTAGGAGTGGATGGACATACCTGAACAAGACAATGGATTTCCTGTTCCGACATCCTCAGTTCTTCCAAGTTGTTGGGTTTAATGGAAATAATGCAAAAACCCAATTGTTTGATAAGGTTAATAGTGTTCTTTCCTTTCAGTTTCTTTCCCGTTTTTTGTTTTTATGAGTTGAGTGAATTTCAAAAATGGAGAAATTTCTTGAGAGACTGATAAAATAAATTCCTTTTAAAGTGGTGAGAAATATTGACTTTTTGTAAATGAAAACATTCAACTAGTAATTTATAAGGAAGATGAACACGGAGATACAATAATAAAAAAATAAACATAGAGATACAACTGAAAAAGAGAAAGGTAAGAAAGATATGGCAAAGTAATATAAAGTGGTGGCCTGTGATTTTCCAACAAGGATCTAAAATGGCGCCTAAATTCCGCATTATGGGAACCCCGACAATTCCAAATTATAAAATTCATACATGCAGGTGAAAAAGTAATCCTTTCAGTTGGAACTGGACTCTGGGGATTGGCAGCCTGCATGGCCACCATTCCCTGATCCGCTACTAACTGAGTTGGTCGAAGCGTTGGAATTATGACCATGGCATATTTTCTGGCTTCTCGATTTGTCATCAGACGAAAATTGAGACTACATATGACTAACTCTGACGGGGATTTCAGTATGAACTTTTTTCATGCTGCTCCTTGAGGTTGTAAAGATGAATGCCCTCTAGCCACAAAAATTCCGTGTGAGTTTCCCTCATCTCCGCTAGGATTTCCACCAATTCTTGATTTGTTTGGATGTCTAGTACGTTTGGAGATAGTGGTAGTGTAAGAGGTGGACTCGTTTGTGGAGTTAGTGGGTCAGATAGACCGAGTGGGGTGGAGTAGAGTGACAGAGGGTTGAATGAGTCGAGTGGTTGAAACCAAGGGGCATATATTTGGACCCAATGGTATGGAGGATAGAACGGGAGCAGGTTCATGTGTGGGTTGACATGTGGGTTTGGAGAGTGCATGAGATACGACCATTGTGGTTACTACGAAGTCGATGGTTAATAACCTAGTAGTAGTGGAGTTTGAGTTGTGTATCACTGTGTTTGGGCATATGCCTCCATCCCAAACCTCATTCCCTCCATTACAATTTAGGTTAGGTGTATTTGATTTTGGACTAGGAGGATTACTTCCTGATTGTTGAGCTCTAAGGTGAAGATCAGAGCATAGCCTTGGAGGCCCATCTTCAGCCATGATTGTAATAGCTGGTCCGCCCAGTGAGGTTGTGAAGTGTATATCAGTGGTGTTGATGGATGGGGTATTTGTAGACCTTGCATGATCAGGTGAGGAAGATGAAAAAACTAGTTGTTGTGGTGGATTGCTTCTCTGAGATAGCTGTTGTAGCGTGTGTTTGTGAAGTTCGAGCACTGCAAGGTTTTTGGAGGATGATGAAAGATGAGAAAAGACTGTGTGTGAAGGAGTTATTGAAGAAGAGATTCTCTCTTCGGAGTTAGTAACGGGTGTAAACGGTGGCCTAGGATGAAGGGGTGGCGGGGAGATGATGGTCATCACATGCAACTTAGTATTGTTAATTAAAATTTAGGTTCATAGGCTACTGTAGCATGCAACTTAGTATTGTTAATGGTATTTTGTAGAGGGGAAATTAAAGGATGTTGTTGGGCATTAGGGGATGTATCCTTGGTTGATTGGTCAGCCATAGTGGTTGTAGTAATATTAGGCTCCTTTACCTGCGTATCAGGAAATGGATAGTTAACGTGTGGGAGTTATTCATAGTAGGGTTTCTTGAGTGAAATTATTATTATTAATAGGGCTAAGGTAACTAATGTGATTTGTGACCGTGTGGGCTTGTAAGTTTACCTCGTTAGGCCTATTAGGAAAAGCTACAGAGTTTGAAACATTTGGAAGGGCATGGTGGGTTATATTATGTGAAATTTTAGTATTAGGCCTATCAGAAGTCGATGGTGGGCTAGTAGGAAAATTGTCATTATTGACTAAAGTAGTATTCATATCATCAGAAAGATATTGGAATTGATTATAGCTTTTAGCGGGATAATTACAGTTTTTTTTGGGCCTTATCCAGCCCAGTAGGTATAGGAAACTTACTTTCCACAGCTGGCGATGTTCTGACTTCTGCCTCCCTTGGATTCCTCATTGTTGAGCTTGCATGATTGGTCATGCCGTTGTTATTTGTCCTTGGAAAGTTAACCATTTTCCGCTCTGTTTGTTGAGGTTTGATAGTAGGGTGTGTGATAAAAGAGGAAAGTGTACTATTGGTGTTCAAAGAGGGACTGGTTATTTGTTTTTTGGAAAGAGCAGTGTAGTAAGCCATGTCCAAATCTTCCACAGCCCGTATAAAGAAGATTAAGCCCTTCGTATTGGATGGCTTGTTTATGCTTGCCAATATGAAGGTGTGTTTTAAGAGGCTTTTCAAGTGGTACCTCAATGCAAATGCTTTTAGACATACTACCATGAAGTGTTAATTGTTACACTAATCCACCACGATTGTTTTATTATAATGTTACAAAAGAATATATGATACACAAACTACTGTCAGCAACAACAAATGTGATTTCTAAGTGGAGTTTGAGGAGGGTAATGTGTATGCGGTATTATCCTTAGCTTGTGAAGTTAGAGATACTGCTTTCAATAGACCCTCAGCTCAGGAAAAGCATAGCCATAACATTATTAAAACGAAATACAGTAGTGAAAAATCATGAAAAAGACGGAACACGAGGCAGTGCCAACATCAGCAAGATAAAAGTAAAAGAAATAACTGACATGAATAAACATCTAAGTATAAGAAAATAAGAGAATACTATTGATACTACAGGTCAGAAAAGGATAAGCGTGTGATTACCTACTAGCTTCTTACCCTAGTTTTCGACTCTCGCACCTTCTTATCAAGATCCACGTCCTCGGTAAGCTGCAGATGTATCATGTCATGCCTTATTAACTCTACCCAATACTTTTTTGGCCTTCCTTTACCTCTCCCCAAACCCACCAAGGCAAACATCTTACACCTTCTCAATAGGGCATCCAAACCTCTCCTCTCTACATGCTCAAACCGTCCACCACGGGGTCTACTTCCGCCTTGTCTTGTTATCTCTCCTAGTATGCCCACACATTTATCTCAACATCCTCATTTTCACTACTTTCAACTTTTAGACATGCGAACTCTTGACTGAACACTCTACCCTATCCAACATAGTCAGCTAAAAACTACTCTATAGAACTTACTTTTAAGCCTCTATGATATATTTTTATCAGATAAGATATCAAATACGAGCCTCCATTTCATCCATCGCGTCCCAATACGATTGATGATATCATTTTCAATCTCCCATAATATTGGATTATTGACCCAAAACTTGAAACTTTCTCTCTTCAAATTAACTTGTATATCAAACCTTACTTCCACATCCACTTTATGAATTACGTCCCATAAATTACTATCACTAGTAAATTTTTTCCACAAACTACGTCATCTAGTTGATCTATGCATTTAAGATATCTACCGACTATCTATATACAAAATTATTGGGCATCTTCTTATTAGTAAATATTCGCCCTATACTCTATGTCGCAAACGATTTTTATGATCATTCTCTATGCAACATGGACTATTGGTGGTATGGACGTTGGTATTATGTTAAATAAGAAGAAAAGTATGTCTGAGGACAAGCGAGAATCAGGTGGGGAACCTTGACTAAGGATAAAGCTCAGGAGTTGGAGGGGCGATTGTCGGCTATGGGAGCCTGGAGGAGTCGACGACAACAAACTTATAAGGGAGGCTGCGAGAGAGGTGTTAGGGATCTCTACGAGCACAAAGGAAACTGGTGATAGAATGAAGTTGTCCAATGTAAAGTGGAAGAAAATAAGGCGGCATACTTGAAGTTAGTAGGGAGCATAGGTGAGGAGGAGAGGCGAGTGTGAATGAATAGGTATAAGGTAGCTAGGAAGGAGGCTAAGATGGCGATCACGGAGGCTAAGACTACGGCTTTTGGTCGTATGTACGAGGAACTGGGAGGAAATGTGGATAGAAGAAGTTATTCCGGCTGGCCAAGACGAGAGAGAAGAAGGCTTAGGATTTAGACCAAGTGAGGTGCATCAAAGACTAGGATGGTAGAGTGTTGATTGGAGATACCCAGTTTAAGAGGAGATGGCAGACTTACTTTCATAAACTTCTGAATAAAGAAGAGATCGGCATATTATGCTAGGTAAACTGGAGCATTCCGAGAGTCACTGTGACTTGGTACTGCAGGTGCATCGAGGTTGAGGAGGTGGTGGGAGCTATGCATAAGATGAGTAGGGGCAAAGCGACCGGGCCAGACGAATTTTGAAGTGTGTGGGTATAGCAGGCTTGGAGCAGCTGACTGGGCTGTTTAATGTTATTGTTAGGATGAAGAGGATGCCAGATGTATGGAAGTAGAGTACGGTGGTTCCGTTGTACAAGAACAAAGGTGATATCCAGAGTTGTAATAATCATAGGGGTATCAAATTACTGAGTCATACCATGAACGTTTGGGAGAGGGTGGTCGAAGTGAGGGTGAGGAGGAAGGTGTATATATCCTACAACCAGTTTGGATTCATGTCGGGACATTCTACTACGGAAGTTATACACCTTATAGGAGGTTGGTGAAACAGTACAAAAAAGGAAGAAGGATCTGCACATGGTGTTTATTGATATGGAGATAGCGTACAACAAAGTTCCTAGAGAGGTTCTATGGAGATGCTTGGAGGCAAAAACTGTGTTGGTTGCCTACATTAGGGTGATTAAGGACATGTACGATGGGGATAAGACTTGAGTTAGGATAGTAAGATACGACTCAGAGCATTTTCCGGTTGTTATGGGGTTACATCATGTTTTGCGCTCGTCCTGTTCTTATATGCCCTAGTGATGGACGCTAACACACCATATTCAAGGGGAGGTGTCATGGTATATGTTATTCGCTAATGACATAATTCGATGAGACACGAGCCGATGTTAAAGAGAGGTTGGAGGTTTAGAGACAGGCCCTTGAGTCTAATAGCATGTTTAGCCAAGCTTCTAAAATCAACTTATTTTGAGAAGTGCTTTTCTCAAAAGTACTTTTTAAAAAAGTGCTTTCGGTGAGAAGCGGTTTGTGTTTGGATAATTAATTTAAAAAGTATTTTTGAGTAGTAATTAGTGTTTGGCCAAGCTTTTGAAAACTGCTTCTAAGTGTATTTTTCTCAAAAGTGCTTTTTAGAAAAGCACTTTTGGAGAGAAGCTACTTTTTTCTGCTTCTCAAAAATAACTTCTGTTTCTCCTCAAAAGCGTTTTTTTCTTTCCAAAAGCTTGGACAAACACCTCAATTGTTTTGGCCAAAAAAATACTTTTGGCTCCAAAAAAAAGGTTGGCCGAACAGGCTATAAGGGTTTTAAGCTGAGCGGGACTAAGACGGAATACTTGGAGTGCAAGTTCAGCGTTGAGCCGAGGGAAGCGGGCGTGAATGTGAGGCTTAAATCACAGATCATCCCAAGTAGAGGCAGTTTCAAGTACCTTGGGTCGGTTATCGAGGGGAGAGGGGAGAGGGGAGATCGACGAGGATGTCACACACCCGTATTGGGTTGGGTGGATGAAGTGGAGGCTAGCATCTAGAGTCCTGTGTGACAAGAGAGTGCCATAGATACTCAAAGGTAAGTTTTATAAAGCATCGGTTAGACCGGCCATGATGTATGGGTTGAGTATTGGCATTTTAAAAACTCACATATTCAGAAGATGAAAGTAGCAGAAATGATGATGTTGGCGAGAAGGTGGGCGTGACTCCCATGATGACAAGGCGCGGGAAGCGAGGCTCAGATGGTTCGGGCACGTAAAGAGGAGAAACTCAGATGCTCCGGTAAGGAGGTATGAGCGACTGGTTTTAGAAGGCACGAGAAAAGGTAGAGGGTAGCGTAAGAAGTATTGGGGAGAGGTAATTGGTAGGACATGGCGAGGCTTAGATTTTCGAGGACATGGCCCTTGATAACAAGTTGTGGAGGTTGAGTTAGGGTTGTAGGTTAGGAGGTAGTTGAGTCTTTTCCTACTTCGTACCCTTGTGAGGTTAGTCTCATAGAATTTTTGTCTTAGACTGCTAGTGGTTAATATTGTGTCTTACTACTCTTTCGTTTTTTATAGTGTCGGGTCTATTTAATGGTTATTGCTTTTGCTTTTCATCTTTTTCTGGTCTTTATGATGTTGTTATTATTTCCACGGTATCTGTTGGTGGTACTGATATTATCTCTTTTCATCTTCTTGAGCCGAGGGTCTTTCGGAACAACCTCTCCACTCCCTCGGGGTTGGGGTAAGGTATGCGTACACACTACCTTCCCCAGACGCTACTAGTAAAATTTTACTGGGTCATTGTTATTGTTGTCGTCTCTTGTTGATGTCTTGAGCCGAGGGTCTCTTGGAAACAGTCTCTCTGCCCCCGGGGTAGGGGTAATGTCTGCGTACATATTACCCTCCCCAGACCCTTGTGGGATTATACTGGGTTATTGTTATTGTTGTTGTCTCAGTAATTGACACTTAAAACAGTTAAACATGCAAAAATATGACCATATCTCATAAAGTAAAAACAACAGCTCAGTATAATCCCACTTAGTGAAGTTTGGGGAGGATAGTGCGTACTCAGACCTTACCTCTACCCTAGAGGTAGAGAGGCTATTTCCAAATAGACCCCCGGCATCCTTCCCTCCAAGAACTTCCCACCTTGCTCTTGGGGAGACTTGAACTCAAAGTAAAAACAGAAAAGCATTCATTAGACTCTTTGGCTTGTATGCTCGTTAAAATGAACTTGAAATACCCTTTTTCACCATGTAAATTGCTTGTTTGCTCGGATCAAGAAGATAACAATTTTCTAGGGTTCTTTCTTTGCGTACATCAGTTCCTAACCATTCTTCAATTCACTCATTCATATATTTGCCTACTTTTTCCCCTGTGCGAGTTCACACTAACCTTTATGATGGAAAGTTTGTAATTGTTTCAATAACGTAAGAACTAAAACTTAATTCCTGATACGCTTTTTAATAATAAAATCCCAGAGTATTGAGGGAAATTTGATAGCTGAACCGAAAGAGTATCGTTTTTTAATAACCGTGGTATCCCGGCCAGGTACCCCGGCCTATGATATCCCATCGGCACAGGTACCGGTAACTCTATTCACAATGCTTGGACAGCTTTACAAACCATATTCAGTCAATTGAAAAGCTCAAATAGCTCTATCTTCAGAGTTCGGTTCAGCTAATACTGCTCTGGGATTCAAGACAACATTCGCCACTTCAGACACGGCAGAAAAAGGACCACTTTTTTCAGACACCATCGTCCATATAGTCAACAAAACTCTTTTATCTATTTTAGTTTTACAAATCATATCAAGAAAAGTAAACAGAATAAATAACACACTATCACTGTGAAAGTACAGAAAAATATGCTTCTTCCTCATTCTTTTTGAGTATGTGCTACACTTCAAAAATTCTTCGAGAGCTTTGACATCTAAACTATCTTTTCCTGCTTTTCAACAGTACATCATGGATGAGGCCGCTGCTCGAAAGCTTATTTGCGCCTCTTCATACTGAAACCATCTGTAACACCCTTTCTCTATGGTCAAAATTCATGAAGAGAATTGGACATCTTCTCTCAAGCCATCTTATTTTGAATTTGCCGATGGATATGCACTAGAAATTCGACATATGAAAGTCCACTTTGTGTCTTGTCTTCTACCATGTGTGAGAAAAATAACATGCCTGACAAAGAGAAATTCAAACGTTACGAACATGCTAGTGGCAAGACCAAGAATGAACATCACATGAAGAAATCAATCTGACATGAGCATGCTTCTTGCATGTAGAAATCCTTTGGGAAATGTTGGTATAATCATTCTTTTGACCTCATTGGTATTTGGCTTAAAACAAGAGTAAAAGACATCCTGCTACGATACAATAGTTCTAACCTCAAATAGATGATATTGTTTTAAAACTTGCAAATCTGGAATGGCTGATTAGTCATTGCAAGATCTCATATGAAGTATTTACACCAGGCAGCTATAAATGCAGGGTAAATATTTAATTGATTAAAAAGATTAAACTATTTAGATCAGTTTGATGATTAGTTATTCCGTCCCTTCTCCTTTAATCCACTTCATGAATTTACAATTTTGTGGGATATGTGTGTGTGTTTTTTTTTTGTGTGTGTGTGTGGGGGGGGGGGGGGGGGGGGTTGCTAAAGACTGAGGGTAGAAGTGGGTAAAGATGGTGTGGATACAAACCTGATGGATCTCCCTTTTTGCATAATTTTAAGCTGCGAAGATGAGAATGAGAACATATCAGAAATTAGAAATATTAAGTGTTATAGACTTCACATTTACATCCCTTTTGATTTATAAGTAACAACAACAACAACAACAACTACCCAGTATACTCCCACCAGGTGGGGTCTGGGGAGGGTAATATGTAGGCAGTCTTACCCCTACCCAAAAGGGCAGAGAGGCTGCTTCCATGCGACCCTCGGCGCATAGGACAGAATGAAAAGCTGCATTGGAAAAAACATCTCCTAAAAGGTAGAAGTAAAGAGAGGAGCAAATACACATAAAAAGAAGAATCATACCGGAGATAGTTACACCTTTGGCGTCTAATATCATTAATGATATCGTTGAGCTTCTTAGAAAGTGGATTGTCATACTGCTGCAGAACAAACTGAGGAGAAAAAGGGAAAATTCAGAATTTAAGCAGAGAGGAGCTAAACTACAATAGGTAATTGCTTTGCTTCACCAAGGGAAAAAAAAACATTTGATTGCTCTGTCCATCAAGAACTTAACAAACCCAATAGACTAATAAGTTGGATAACAAAATATAAACAAACGTCATACAGGAGACCCCCCCCCCCCCCAAAAAAAAAAACCCCAAGTTTACTTTTAAGACGACACATCTGACCACGCGCGGATTCATACAGTTTAACCGAAGCAATCAAGAATAATATATACAAATTAAATGAACTTGTTTCAGCACAAGGATCAAATCTCTGTATGGGGATCCTAGGAAAATAGGTGCTGAGAATGTTTTCCCCACTTTTACCTCCTCGTACATATAGAATAGTATTACCAAACAGGGAAAGACAGCCAATTTACCTGAGCAGGAATTTCTTCAACAGATGAAATGCCTAGCAGCTGACGGATAGCACTAGGATCTGCAGAGTTCCCAACATATATCAAACAGTCCTCGCCATTCTCGAGAAGATAGATCCCGTTGTCACTGATCTGTTCACTGGAAAGTGGAATAGAAGGAGGAATAAGAGAATCGTCATTCTCCTGCAAGTTCAGATACAGAATGAGATGTAAGAAATGTAATCATAAAATAATGTTCAAAATGAATCGAGAAAATGAATAAAACTACCAAGTTGACTTAAAAAGGTAAAAGAAGAAGGGAAGTAAATCCATAAATACATGTCAATACCTCTGTATCGAGTTCGTGAATGGCTATCAATCTAGGGTAGACCAGAGGGATTGCCAATGGAGTAGAGAGTGGGGAAACATAATTAATCCAGAAGGACCTACTATCGATCTGTCCATCAGTTCTAAGTCCAGTGCTTTTAAGCAAAGCTGAAAAATTAAGAAAACTTATATTAACATAGCTATTACATTATTTTTTCCAAACAAGTTACAGGAAATAGTTTTGTAGCGACAAAGAGATTAGAGGCAGGCAGGCAGACATTCAATATACTCTATACATACAAAGTATTCGGAAGCTAAATGCACATAATGTTTAGATGAAAAGAGTGGGTGATCAATGATTCATTTAGCTTTTCTCGGCACTATTTTCCTTCATATGATTAACATTAGCTCAACTAATATAATACACTGAATAAACAATCTTAAAGAATAACAACCAAAGGGAACCAAGGTTTACATAGAGGAGAGGGGTATAGGCATTTTGACCAATATGTCAACTCAAATATAAAAAGGAAAAGAAACGAAAATTATGGAAGAGAGTTAATTGTAAATTATACTGCATGTATAAACCAACTCTGTTAAATCTTTGGAAAATGAAAGGCGTGGTAAAAGGAATGCAAGATATACCCAGTGTGTAAAGAGGAAGAAGTTTAAGCGCCTCCGGAAGGATAAGTTGTCCCGAGGATGACACTGTGGCGCAGTATTTACGATAAGAGTGCAGAATGTTGATGCAAAGGGTTGTCACTTGCTCTCTGATCTTTGAGAGAGGAGCAGTTGGCACTTCACTGGCCGCTGCATGCAGAAAAATGACATAAGTATGATTAAAATAATAACAACAACAACCCAGTATGATCCCACTTAGTGGGGTCTGGGAGGGTAGTGTGTACGCAGACCTTACCCCTACCCTTGGGTAGAGAGGCTGTTTCCAAATAGACCCCCGGCATCCTTCCCTCCAAGAACTTCCCACCTTGCTCTTGGGGAGACTCGAACTCACAACCTCTCGGTTGGAAGTGGGGGTTGCTTACCATCAGAGCAACCCCTCTTATCCCGATTAAAATAATAAACAAGGTGAAAATAAGGAACAATATGATGAAATAGCAACAGGGCATGAGATAACATTAAACATCAGAAGCAAGTAGCGTAAGCCACTTGACGACTGATGCTAGTTAATATGTGGACCACAAAGCTGCAATCATAAGCTGTAAAGAGCTATCTTCTAATAAAGAAGACCGGAGCAGTTCATAGGCACTTCTATTCCATTTATTTGGAAGCTTTGATTTTCTAGCTTCAATTTTTTCATTTATCAAAAATAAACAATTAAATACACCGTGGACTCTTGAAAAGGACGAAAATAATTATTTGCTTCGGGCCAGGGGATTTCCTTGGGGGTTTTGGGGGGGGGGGGGGGGGAACTAATATATTAAAAAAACAGAAGTATTAGCCTCTGGCAGAGAGGGAGAGGAGTAAGATGTTAAGCTCTCGTGCGATAATTTGTTCAGTTAACTTCTAGGAGATTTGGGAGATACAGTATAGATTCTTCTTTGACGAAAAATCACAGGAAAAAGGGAATAAAGATGGGAGCTAAGTACAGTAGCACAAATTTGCTGCTGACTAGATTCCATATACCAATTCATTAAATGCTAAGAGCGGTGACAAGTTCACCGAGGCATTACTAGTCGGAAGAAGTGAAACAAAAAAAAGGAGTTACTTAATTATGCATTTCTACGGCAAAATATACGATTTATTAATTTTCTCCTACACATCTGAACAAATTGATCCCTGAGGGAAAACAAGGAAAATACCATTTAGCCATTCTGCCAAAAGATATAAAAGAGGTGACATCCTACAAACACCAGTTCCCTCTACTTATTCCAGCAGTGGCAAAATTTCTTAAATTCTTTTTTGATAAGACACTTATTTTTCTTTGTCCCTCAATTTGTTCATTCGTGGTTTCGCTTTCGCATAGCATCCAAAATCACATATCTAGACACAAAAGTTACAACCCCATCTAGCAAATATTCGTTCCAAATATGCAGAACAATGGTTATGGAGATTATAGAAAAGGGGGAGTACCATTACAGAAATAATCAGAACCAATATGGTGCCATGGACACGTCTGCCTGGTCGGTTGGAGGACGTATCCCCGCACAATTTTAGATATATTTCAGCTATGCACATTTGAGAAAGAACCACAACTGGTGCAGCTATTTTGGAGTTAAATAAATGCATACATTGAAGAAAAAATGAAGTGTCACATCTTGGTACAAAGGGGGGAAAGGAGGCGTAGTCGCAGAAACCAAAGATCCTTACTGAGGCAGAAAGCACATTATAGACATAAAATTTTCCCAGGAATTTTAGCACTTCAAAATTTGGGGATTGACTGAGAAGAAAAAAAGAAGATGCCCCCCAACCATTGGGAAGGCGGATGAGGAGGCTGAACTGTGAAATAAATATTGTACTTAAGAATGTGGCAGTGATTAAGACATAGTATACTCTACCTTGCTTTAAGATGCAACCAAATTGTGTGTCCAAGTCAGCTGATCGAAACATGTTATTCAACAAAGTTGTGCAAGGCAGAGCCAAAGTTGACACTCGGATTCTTCTTTGGCCATCGATAGTAGTGTAAAGAACGGCAGACTAGAAACACAGAAACAAGCTCTAGTAAATGGCCATCAAATTGCACCACGAAAGAAAAAGGAATAAATGAGGGAGCAGGAGTAAGGAAAAATAGACATGCAGAAACAATGCAAACAGCATAGAGCAAAAACTCATTGCTGAAGATGCAAACAAATTTGTACCTGAAAAGAACATTCTGAACCATCCTGCAATTTGTCATCATGTTTCAATGACACCATAATTGTTTTGTCACAGTCAATCTGCACAATGGAAAGCTCCTTTAAAATGAATACACTCAATTCAGGAGAGTCACACTAGCACATTCAACGGGAAATCAACAGTGTAGATATGCACACAAAAAAGGGGAATTGACAGGCAAGCTTAATTATTCAGAGCAAATAAGCAGCAGAAATGACCGTGGAAGTTTGTATTTATCAACTAAAACCTAATAAAGATAATCTGAAAAAGATGGTGTTACAGCTTCGTCGGTTGTGTCATCTCCGCCCCCAGACTCGACAAAAGAACAGGACAAAACTCTGTATGGTGGAGAAATCAACATCGTTCGAAATCCACTTAGAAAATCCGGCAGGGAATCGATAGAGAATCAGACAAAATAAAAATATTGAGGCTGCACCTTTGCCTCATAGTAAACTATCAACTATAGTCAAACATAATATGGGGATGCTTGGTATTCCCCAAGAAATCTGCTACAGATGCTTTGAATTTAATACAGAAGCGCACGGTTAATCTATTAAATTTTAAGTTGTTGTGCTTGTGCTTTTTGCTTGGGAAGTGCATAATCTTCTTCTAAGGGGGGAGGGAGTAGAGAGATAGAGACAAACCGCAGGTAGATCAACATCTGTTGGAATTCTTTTACAGTAATTTCCAGAGTACTCCTGAACTTGAATTCCCTGCAAATGAAACACAGTCGACATGAATTTTACACTTAAGTTCCATAAATGTGGTATGTTGCTGCTAGTTCTCTGAAAGAAGCACAGGAAGACACAAAAACTGGGAAGCATACCTGACTACATCTTACACGCATTACTGCCTCAAATCCTTGGGGCCTAGTGATATTCCATCGAAGATCATTGTATAGCTTGGCAGAATCAGCAAGAGCAGAAAAAGGGAAATAGTAGTACACCTGACACAAGTGAAACATCCTTAAAGCTCAAGCCTAGATATAAAAGATATCAAAAGGAACATGAAGTGAAGTGGCTATCATATAACATAAGTTGCATAATAAGAATGTTCATAAATTCCATTAACAGTAAGTGCATTGTAACCAAGGGCCTCGGGGAGAAGACAAGCTAAAACAGTAACAGCTTCACAGTTACCTGCCCACCAGTAGTTTTAGGTATGACCGAGATGGAGGCAATATCTACATATGATTGAGTTGTGAGAAACACGTCAACACAGACCTGAAGCAGTTGAGATCTAATTAATTGATGTGAACGGTCATAATATGAGAAGACCAAACATATTCTTAACGTTCTACTTGTGCTTAATGAATCATTCTTCCAAAGGCTTTTTATGTAACTCACCTGATACTCGGCAAACTCAATAGCCATTGTCTTCAAAGTTTTATCAGCCGGCTGAAGCAACTTGTGAGCCTCCTGCAATCGGAAAATATTCAACTCTTCTGAGTAAGCAACACCATGGTTTCTTTTTTTGGGGGATAAGCTAGAAAAGTTTTATTCATCGCCACATTGGTGCTGGATATGTACACTCGGATCCACGTTACTCCTGGAGACATGTGATGAAATGTATCGCTTGTCCAAGTCATATAAATGTACCATATTCACCCGAAGGCCAAAATTGACCTGAAGGAGGAGTTAGAGCCCATAGAAGAGCAAGCACAGGTGGTGGTATGCTATCCCAGCATGCATATGGCGGACTGAATGGACTAAAAGAAATAGAAGATGTTTTGAAGACTCTGCTAACTCAATCATATCATTTTGTTCTGCACATGGTGTAGATTGGACATGTAGACGAGGTTGATCAGTGTTACAAATGTTAGAAGCCCAACAGGATTAGAAAGGACATATTTTGGTTGTTTTGCTTCTGAAGATATTGTACAGTTGTAACAACACACCCTTTGTGCTAGTTTATCTATTAAATTACTCTACCTTCTCACAATTAAAAAGCATCAAGTGCTGGAAAGCATTTCTGATGTGTCTGGGCTGAATTTATGAATAAATAGTTCGTATTTGGATAGAAGTGCTGCAACCAAAAATAGACAGTTGATGTGATTGGTAAAAAAGTGCTCACTTTTTCTGTTAAAAAAATTGAAATACCTTTTTTTATCAAAGTAATAAATTATATTAATGTCTATTGGAAACAACCTCTCTACCTTCACTAGGTAGCGGTAAGGTCTGCGTACACATTACTCTCCCTAGACCCAACCTGTGGGAATATACTGGGTTTATTGCTGTTGTAATAAATTATACTCCTATTAATGCTTGGGTAAAAAAGCATGCCCGTATAGGAGAAGTAAATCAAAAAGTAGAAAACCTAAAAAAATAGATGATTTTCTATGAACGACAACCAATCTTCTACACAAAAGAGAACCTTATGGGTGCACCAAAAAGAAAGAAGGGATAAAATACTACTCCCCAACTGAATTAAGTTTAATTTATACACCCTCAAAGGCTCTCCTATTTCTTTCCCTCTAAAAGACCCACACAAGTGTTAGTGACACAAGCTTTCACGCCCTGTGTCTTCTCCTTCTACCATAACTCTTGACTGAACATTTCCTCTTTCAGTGTCTGGCATCACCTCAAGTAGACATTTTTCATGTCAATATATTGAAATGCCTATTTAATTTTCCTATTGTCCCTTTCATAAAAGTTGACAATTAAAACACAACAGCTCTCACACTTGTGCATGTTAAGACTGGAAGTTTCTATGTATTCAACACTGGATATGGACAATTTTATGGCAGAGCCAACATGATAAATATGTACAATGTTTTGGGACATTCAAATATGATATAAAGGCAAAAACTTGGGGATAGTGGATACACAACAATCTAAAAGAGAGACACCAGTGGAGGAGTAGCAAGAAGCCTTTACCAATCAAGGAAAAGGCAGAACAAGAAAATAAGTGAAAAACGCTCTTGCTGAAGGACAGATATATGCTGAACTAAAAGCTGGTTCAACAAATTTACCTTTTCTGCAGCTGATACATTGGTTCTTCCTTCAGCTTCTCTAGCAGAAAGGGCTCCAATACCAGTGGATGGCAGGACTATAAAAATAGCAAGCACATCCAACACTTAGAAATGTATAACAATTTGCGTGGTCAAAGGTGCCCAGCTCATGCAACAGATCATTTCCAAGAAATATAACATCATAGGACTTATGAACTTGTTGATGCACCAGGTGAAGGAGAAAAAAGGAATTATAAGGTAATTGCCTAAGCATGCTTTTATTTTACAAGGTATTCAGTCCAAATATTTGATGAGAGTTTCAAAACCATGAATTTACTGAAAATACAATCCAAACATAGCTATCCTAGTAGTACTTCAATACTAAAAGCACCAGACAGTGCCACAGAAAGCAATCCTTCTATGGATCATCCTATTTAAGCAGATTGCATTGGACACCGAAGTTAAGCATAAATTTATAAAAGCAAAACAGTCAATCAGCAATGCACTGCAAACAAGAGAGGGGGAAATCAGAGCTAAAACATTTTTAACACAAGCACGCGGAGAAAGATATAGTCTTGATTTTAGACACAGAAGGTTGTACATGATACTTATGCACTTAACACCTTACCTGATTGAAACACAAGAAGTTTGCCTCCAGTGCTTTTCATTGCCAAGAAAGCAGCCTGAAGTAACAAAATGCATAGTAAGAATCAATTGACCATAAGATTGATGGTTATACTTGCAATCATTCATCTGCATGCAGCAACACAGTAATAAATTTTTCCAATCTCTTTCTCAGAATGGAAAAATCTCACGCAACCGTGGTGAGCTAACTAGTCACATTTTAGAAGGAATGCAGAAAATAATTTTTCCTCTATGGATCAGTGAGGCAATATAAAACAAGTGGATTAGTGATCAAATACAACTTGGGAAACTAACTTCATGTAAAGCATTGGTACCTTGACTGCAGCCCCAAAAGCTGAATCAGCAGTCCTGTTATTCTGGAACATTGTTGGGATGCTTTCTAGGAGAAGCTCTAGGTGCTGACGGCACTGGAAACACAACCAAGCAACCACATTCACAAGATGCACTGAAATTCTTAGTCGTTTTGCTTTAAATAAGAGGAAAATGAACAGAAAGTTGGTCAACATCATGCAAAACTAACCTCCGAGAGCTGCACAATAACATCGGTTTGAAGGGGGGTGTAAACATCTTGGACATCAGGGACTATAAGCATCAATGGCTGCAAAGGTAGATCCACAATCAACTTATCAGAAAACAGGCACTTCACCAACATAAACCATTTTCCACAACCCAAATTCCATTTTAGACAAAAGAACAACGAACAAATCGTATTGGAGAACAATGGCACAAGTGAAATAGAATCCAAATATACCAGGAAGAATAAAGAGAGAACTGCATAATCAAGCGCAATAGAGCAATTAGGCAGTAAAGGAGATGAGCAGCTAATTAAGGCAGAGAAGTCTAGATGCGCAATAAAGTAACTCTTTTGTGAAGGCTAATATTTTTTCCTACCACCCTATGATTTAATCGCAGACAAGACAAGAAAAATGAACAAGTACAAGTTTACTTTGTTTTAGTAAGTGCTGCTAACTCCCTCTCCTCAGATGTCTTCGTTAAAGATTTGTTTATTTTTATTCACTTATAGAGATTCTGTTAGATGATATCAAATCACACAGTTTTTTATAGAAATTCTTTCAGAAATGCATTAAGTTAATCATCTGGGCAACACCTTCCTGAAATCCAACAAGAACCATTTTACTAGTTTTGCATTCTTCCCCTTAAAAGTAATTGTCAATTCATCATTAGCACACAAAGAGAAAAAGGCAAGGATAACTGATTAAGATTCAACACTGATTTCAAAGCTCCTTTTAATTTCAGATGTTAAAGCTTAATTTAGTATAATCAAACTCATTTGAATGCGTCAAACCTGCTGTAATGCACGCTTGAGATTGTAAAAGTGGATAGTTGAGTCAAATGTAGCAACTCCAACCAATGTCCGAGGACCTTCCTGCAATAAAAGTTGTCAATGTCAAAGACAGCTCATAAACTTTCTAAGAATTAAAATTATGCATTAAAATCGAATACAAAAGTGCAGCTTAGCTGGATAATATCACAAATAGTATTTATTCCTTAATCCATGCAGTGAACGCGAAACTCAAACCACTTGCTGACCCCATCTTTCCCAAGTCCCAGTAGATTAAAGGTAGCTGTCTTTGCCAAATCACCGCTGGTTCATTCAGCTAGTAAAAATGACACCAGATGCCGAGAAAAGAGCCCCTCAATCGAAGACATTTAAGGGTTCAAGTTCAACTATATCCTTTCGTCATGTTCGTCATTTTCTTAAGACCTTCTGGAATGATTAAAAGACATTGCTTCATCACTAAGGAGATGTGAATCACAGGTTATCCCGTCATAATTTCTTCATCTTACAGGCAATATTTTGCCTAAACACCCCCCTTCCCCAAAAAAAAAAACAACAGCCACTCAACCATAACGCTCTCTTGGATAAACCAAGGTTACCGGGCAGCATTTGCACAACACCGCAGTATTCAGGTGGAGACAAACTGGGTTCTAGATAAATCATACACATCAATAACCTTTTTCGTCATCTCAAACAGACAAATTAATCTGGTATTTGCTTCAGCTAGCTTCGCTACATCAGAAGTTCTAACTAACCTCACTGATTTAGAACAAAACAGTGACAGATTTATGATGATTCCACTTGAGAAGACAAAACAAATACTTTTTCTATTTCTGTAATCTAAAGGTACAAAAACTGCATGCTGCATCCCCAAAAACGACTTACAGGGAGATCAGTAATAACTTGGCTGATCGCACTGCAAGCAGCAGCAGTTGCACCAGTCTGAATGGCATTCATGGAAACGTCTATTAGGAAGAAATATACAGCCGGCATGGGATCTCGCACCTGAAATACAAGACAAAATTCCAAGTTATTACTGCAAAATTCATGAAGTTAAATTTGAATTAAGGAACTGTCAATAAATGTCTCTGTCAAAGTATTAGTTTAATATCCTACTCGTCCACACTACTAACACCCCCAACCTATTGACTCTGCTGTCAACAGATCACACAGTATTCTCGGAGCAATAATTTGACAAAGTCTTCCAGAGTTCAACATTTCACATCTCCCATTCAATGCTTACTGGACCATTCTCCTCCTCCCCACATTCCTATCTAGCTTTCTCTCTGTATGTATTATTTTTATACTGCTTAAGGAGTTCAATTCTGAAAAAGATTTTGTAACGAATAATATACAGCTCAACTGTTTTCTCCTCAAGTCTAAGCTAGACACCAAAAGAACGCTCATCAGCAGAATATTTTCTTCTCCTTTTTCCCTTTGTTTTTTTTTTTTTTTTTTGAGTAAGTTAAATCAGCAACATAATAGCAGACAGATAGCAACAACCTGGTGCTAAAAAGGTAGCACAACAGCCGACATTTGGAATAGATAGAAAAGGGTGCTGTGAACTGCAGGATTCAAGAATTACAATCCACTATGCATCAACTCAAATTAGTGTTTTATTTATTATTTATTACTCCCTCAATAAGCTAAATGTGTCATCTAAATTGACACAGAGGGGTAAATTTTTTATAACAACCACATTTCAAATTAGTTAATATTGCAATATGAATGCTATGTATTCATTCCACTCTATTCTGGTCCATTCTCTAGCTTCCCTGAACATTAAAACAAGATTAAATAGTAAATTTGAAAGCTCAAAGATGCTTAAACTGAAAGTTCAGCGCCAGGAATGTCAACTTAGTATGACATTACTTCTATAAAGTCATGTAATCACACCCCAAACAAATGTTCTAACAGGTACCAACCATATATTCCTTGGTAGCGACAACCTCAACAGTTCCTCGGCATAGTTCGGGCCTTTCATCAGCATCTCTACGCCTGCCATCTGGACCCAAGTTGCAGTGATAGTCACGTGGAGTTTCATCGGTATGCCCTGCGAAAAGAAGCCAACAAACATAACTACATTACAGCACAATTTCATTCAAAATGCAGCATTAGGAAATTGAAAATGGTTCTACATTTCAAGTTGTGCATTCGATTTATTCACTGAAGCTGATGGCAATAGGAGTTCAATCCATTTTCCTTTTAGAGTCAGTTGTTTTGGAAATATGCAATCTGTGAATAGCATGGAAACTGGCCAATTGGTCTTCAACAAGGAGATTGAACGTTTTCTACTTTATCACAATCATGTACATCCACTAGGAAGGGTGATTCAGGAAATACAAGCTATACCATAGAAAATGGCAGAGATCTTGATGTCAAAGCAGGAGCAGAACACGAAAAATAGGATGGCCAATGTTGAAGCCAGCTTGTGCGCACATTGTCTACGTGAATCCCCAACATGAAAGACAGAGAGAGAGAGAGAGAGTCGGAGATTATTTCCTTTTACTGTCCCACATCATAACATAAGTCCACTTATGAAGTTGCTCTATGGCCGGCTTAATGTATGGACTTAAGTCAACCTATAGGATCGTCTTAATATATATCAATGTTACTTTAGAACAGCACTTATATCTCAAGTTGGTCCAGAAAAGACTATGTTAAAAGATATTTTTTTCTTCATTGTTTCTTATGAAATGCAAGGTGTATGTTGGATTTCAATCTTGAGTCCCTAAATAACATCTAGAGCCGGGCTCTAAACTCCAAACATCACATAACAGAAAGTTAGTGGGAATAAATAAATTTCATTCTTACCACACAAGTTACAGATGAAACGTCTTCCTTGATCAATAAACTTCACGAAAGGATTTATATAGCCTTTGCAACGAGAGCACCGAACAGGACCACTTTCCCCAAAATCAACCACCTATCAAGGAAGCAACAAGAAGGTAAAAGAACTAACAAATGAATTCATTCTGCCTTCAGTAAGCTACAGAAATCAATTTACATTATTAAAGTGCTCCTACATGCTCAGAAAATGGAGTAAGCAGAGATGATATCAGATATATAGCAGGCATAAACCTAGAACTTCAGATGATCAGTAGAAACAATTTCCACTCTGGGGATCATAATTCATCCCTTTTGGCCACCAATAAGATAAAGGAAAACCACACCTGGACGCCAAGAGTCACTACAGTCAACTGTGCATCTTAGCATACATCATCAGCCACGTAAGTCCAAACCATCTCAGAATTTCCCACCACACAACAATATGCTATCCAACAATGTAAGAGGAGGTGATTCACATCTTCTTCTGAGTACTCTTCCTCTTCCTCCGATTCCCGGCCGTCAAGATTACTCCCTTGGCAAGTTAGCCAAGTGAAAACACACCTTCCTTAACACCCTTGGGATCCATATTGAGATATGCCGAAAAAGCTGACTACTCCCTAATCAGAAGCTTTTCATAATAGTATTTATCAGAAAGCACGATGTTATCCCCAGCCCCCCATCACCATACATCATGTCTATCTGGTACAGTTCTTTGTTTGTGAAGCAATTCAACCAAACTCGAAATTCTGCAAACTCACAAGTTCCTCCTAAACCCAAACCGCATTGCATAAAGCATTATGATAGAACTAGGAAAGAAACTGCTGCTAGACGTTTAAAGCTCAAATAAAATAGTGACTTTTACAAACGAGAGAATACATTTTAGTTTAGTTACCGATCTTTGTATTTTTTTCCTCTATGATAACCGAGAAATTCCCGAGGATCATGGTGCATGGTTCGAATCAGTGGATAATGGGTCTGCCCCTCTACCCTTCTACACTGAAATACCAGGCTTTTGCCTGTGGCAATGTTCAAGCATGTGATCTTTGCCTAACCCACACATCACATGTTGTACTCTTATCGCTAGAACAAAGCCCTGAGCCCAATTTTGTACTTTTTTCTCTTTATGTAAAAGAAACGACAAAGTTTTAAACAGCAGTGGTTTCACTTTGCTTTTCCCCTTTTATTAAGGTATTCATTTTAATTTTTATTTATTGGATGGAGGATAACTAAAAGAATATCCCTTCATCACATAAAGTATGTTCATAATGAGGTAACTTCTCATTACAGAACATCCTCAATATATTTGTCAACCTAGGTACACAAGCAAAATCCAGAGAGATGCAACAAATTATCCAAAAACCAGTATCATCCCTAAGTTTTCACTACCATCTCCTAAAAGCACAGATAAGAATAACAAACATTTATTAGTTCATTCCAATTCCTGAACTACTGCCTCCCCATCACTGTTAGATCTCTAGATATCTCGGTTTATCTAGTCCCAGTAAAGTTTCAAGACTAGCTCATCTTTGGTTTACCTTTCTTTTTTCTGCTATCCTCTCCTTCTATGGTATGACCGTTTTCCCGGCGCTCTTCAGATCACTTAGATAGCAATACTTGTAACACTTTTACTAACTAGAGTGCGAAACACTCGTCCAGCATAAAAAGCTGCCTTCGTCACTACTACCATTTACTTCAAGTGACTTCCTACCACGCCAAAGGTTCATACAATAGGGTTGGGATCAGAGGTTACAGCTAATGCTGACATTGACATTTTAAACGGTAACAGCAGCCAACTTTCTTCATTCAAGTAAATGTACAGTTAGCAAGAAATACTCTTGTATAAGCCTTACTGATGCAAACCATAAAATATATATATAAAATATCTGGGCAGAACTAATATCTCGCACTAGACAAAGTTTATTAACTGCAGCTTTATATGTACTTCAAATGTTGTAAATGAAGAAGACATATAGCTAGCCTTCTTAAATTCCCTTAGGGACCGTTGGATTAGTGGGATTAGGATATTAATCGCGGTATAAAATTGCGGATTAAATTTATCTGGTGTTTGGTTATGAGTATTAGCTAATACCCGACGGAGCACAGAGTAGGGCTATTAAAATTAGAACATACAGATGGCAAAGAGTGCATTACCGGGAGGGGCTCTTCAGATGGATGAGGAAGAGCCAAGGGCTGGACCAATAAAGCCCATGGCATTGCCGAGGTTGTCAAAAAGTCAACAGTGCATGGAATCTGTTACACAAACAGCAAGGACCAAAATTAATTTAAAATGTATGGTTAATAAGCTTTTCTTTCATAGAAAGATGAAAGAGTATACATGCAGAAACCATAAAGGAAAGAATTATGTTTAGACAAAAGAACAATGCAAAGAAGTTTAGTACCTGATTAAGAGTACACCTCATGAACCGTGGGCTGCAACTTCCAGTGTCCCTAACAATATAGTCACTTGTGGCAGGCTTCAAGTGAGGCATAAAAGTAAATCAGGAAAAAGCAGTAAAACCAAAAAAAATTAGATTAATATGAACCCTTAGGAGACAAGCATAACCAGTTGAAGAAAAGATAGTTCATACGTAAATGCAACAGTCCAATACAACTAAGCAAGATATTATAGCCAAATGTTTTCTTTCTTTAAAGGAAATGATAATTTACCGGAGGGGGATTGGCTTGGTTGCCTTGTCGGGTTTCATGCAGAACTATAGAGGCATTTGGAATTGGGCGCGGGATTTGATTGGGATCAACTTTTGATGGGCTGGTATGACCAATAGAAGGTGTTATCGAAGCCACTGCCTGATTTGGAAGAGGAGGCGTCATTCCGTACATACTTGGTGGTTGCATCGAACCAGGAATAGCAGAAAGTGGAGGCCCCTGTCAATAAGTAAACTCAGAATATGTACTTCACATGAAAGTGGAAATACAATAAAAGCAAACTGAAACCAATCTACTTGATCCAAAATATCCCCAGAATTTTAGAATTTCATTAGAAAACAAAGGAAAAACACTTCTTACCAAAACAAACTAAAGAAAACACTATATTGGAAAAATGCCATGTACTTTAGGGTGTTTTTGAATTAAATGTAAATTTTTTGTGAGGTTGCTATACCTCTTCTTCTAATTACGAAGGGATAGCTAGGTTGTTGTAGCTTCAGTTGTGAAAGACAGTTTCCTTTTCAGATGGTCCAGCCAAACTTAAGCAAACTTGTATACTTAAGATTTTATTTTTATTTTTGATAAATACTTATATACTTAATATTAAGACAATGATTATGTAAATAGTGGCACATTAAGTAACAAATTCATAGAAGGATTTCATTATTTACGCTTTGAATTATTTTAGACAAATAAGCAAATGATACTCAAAAGAAATTTTTAACAATTTTCAAGAACGTTTGTATCCCAAGCAAAGATATAAAAGCTTATAAATAAAAACAAATCCTATTTATAGAGTAAAAATAAATAAACAATAATAAAAAATATTATTTAATAGCTTCGAATAATGAAAGAATTCCATACAACATGTTAAAAGTTAAAAGATAAAGTATCTCACATAGGTAATTTTATTAATAGCGGAAAAGATAAAAAGAAAATTTATAATGCACAGACAACAACAAAAAAAACCAGTGTAATCCTATAAGTGGGATCTGGAGATGGTAGTGTGTACACGGACCTCGCCCCTACCTTGAAAAGATAGAGAGGTTGTTTCCGATTGACATTCGGCTCAAGGAAAGATGAAAAATGAAGCAATGGCAACATAATGCACATAATACTAAAATGAGAATTATTTAAAATAGTGGTACATGTTATTACAAATTCATAAAAGGACTTCTCTAATTATCTTTGAATGAATTAGAAATCACAAGTTCCTGGATATTATTGATTCTTTCTATCCTACAGTCATGAAGCATCTCTTTAACGCTAGATTTTGATGATTACTAAAGATCATTAAACGCGTAGAATTTGATTATTGACACATCTCGTGTGACTTGTTGATCCAAAAACTTCTGTCCAGATAAAGAAATATATATCCTATGACTTCCTTATTTTGTAGTCTATCATAGGCAAGAACTAAACATATCACTCAGCTTCAAAGATCACATAAAATAAATTATACTCGGCTAATGAGTTTAGTGGAAATTCTTAACACCGTGCATCTGAAGAAAACTCTTATTTTTGTCCCTCCAATAGCATATTCACATGACTCTATCATACCTTCATTTATGGAAAAATACATAAATTTCACCTTTCAAAACAAGTACAGTAAGATACGCATATAAAATCACCTGATGGGGTGGCATTTGCCACGACTGTGTTCCATAAGGGGCACCCATGGATGGAGGCATGCCTTGACCAGGTGCTGCAAATGGAGAGGAACCCGGAGGTGGCACATTCTGCAATGATCCCGAAAATGGTGCTGGCGGTTGTGTTGTAACTGGTGTTGTGCTGACAGATGATGGACCGCCAAAGGGTGAGCGCATGCTCGGAGGCTGAGAAGGAGAGCCAGATGAAACCATAGCTGGTGGAGAAGCTCCAAATGGTGGCCTCGTTGTATTGCTTGGAGGAGGAAAACGTCCTCCACCCTGCATCATTCCCGGCCCACCTGCAGGTGGCCCATTACTAACCGAACTAGAAATGCTTGATGGTGGCGGCACAGCTGAACCCGTTGTCAATGGCAAAGAAGCAAAAGGACCCGGAGGCCCTGGACGAGGACCTAATGCAGACGGCAGGGTTGTACCACCAATAGAAGGAGGCATTGCACCAGGAGGAGGTGGCCGAGATGCAAAGGGAGGAGCAGATTGAGCCACATGAGGAGGGCCAGTTGGTCTAGAAGCTACATTAGGAGGCAACCCAATGTGTGGAGGACCGCCACTAGGACCTCTCGGAAACACACCAGGTGGTGGAGGTCCTGGACGACTAACGGCTGCTCCACCAGCAAAAGGTGGCTGCTGCTGCCCAAATGGTGTATAATTAGGCCTAGGAGCACTAGGTGGTTGCTGCCCAAATGGGTTATTAGGCCTCGGAGCACTAGGTGACTGGTTAGGTCTATTTAGTTGTAGATTTTGCATACCATCAGCAAGTGCATTAGGGTTATAGTTGGGCGGTGGTCTATTCCCTGGTCTAGGTACCCCTGGAGCCGCCATTGATTATTCCCAAATTTCCCACCTACACAAATTGCAATTCAACTAAGTCCCACAATCACCTGATCTCATACACAGAAATGAGACAGATAATAAACATATAAATAGAGCATTAAAGAACTGGTGAAACATACAAAAATTACGAGGCTATAAATAATTAAAATAGGGATAATAACACTTTTGGTCCCTCAATTATTGGTAAATCTAATTTTGATCCTTATGATATATGACTAATCACATTTAACCATCAACTAATTAAAATGTGTGTTTATGTCTTTTTATATATAGGGAAAATGTTACTTTTAAACTTTTTCATAACTTTATTACTCTCATATATGAAGTAACAGTACAAATTTAACAGAACACATTGATAATAAATGATATAATGGTTAATAATTCATTAGAATTATGTAAATTTACAGACGGGATCAAAGTACACATTTTAATGAATTGAATGTCAAAAGTGCTTAGCAAGAGCAAGATATCACAAGGATCAAAATCAGAATTTGTTGATATTTGAGGGACTAAAAGCGCGAATTCCCCAAAAAATATTTTTTTTTTAAAAATCTCACCAGCTGAGAAGTTAATGGAACTGAAGGACGTCGACGCCGGTAGCAAGGAAACGGCGTCGTCCGTTATGAACTGAGAATGAATTCGCCGAAACCTTTGCCGTTACAAGTGAAATCGGTTTTCAATGATTCGACTGATTTCGATCTGAACCAAAAACAATACCAATTAGATTAATAAAAAATTAGATCTTTAAAAGAAAATCTAAGTCCGAAATCAAACAAATCAAATAATTGAATACATTCACATAAACATAGCATAAAACTATCATTTTCACATCGGAAAGAAATGTTAAACCTGAAGATCTAGGGGAAGAAGATAGCATGTGACAAGACAGAGAAAAGGAGGGGGAGTGGGTGGGTTTATAGATCAGAATTTGGCGACGATTTCACAGAGATCGGAAGATTATTCAATGGGGAAGAAGGTCATTTAGATGTATGTGTAAATATTTTAGTCTGCCTGTGTAAATAAAGATTTTCTCAATTTCCACCTTGTTCTAATATTTATGTATTTTCATTTTATTACATAGAATGTATTAGAGAAATACACAATTTGACTGGTCGAAACACCTGAAAATGACGTCAATCCAGACACAGCTAGATTATGTAGGGCTGTGATAACCCGCTTTATTTTGAAACTAATAATTAACTTGTAATTATAGTTTTTTTTTTCTTGTGTTCAAGTTTTCTTTCTAAGAGTTTAGTGTTAGCTGTTTTATAGTTTAGGACTCGAGCATAGTTTGTGTAGGTAAAATTAGTTAGTCACACTTGGACGAATGACGAGGTGACGCGCGGAAATAAACATAAATAGGATGTGAGATAGTTGGCACCGAATATATGTAATACTTTGTAAATTTGAACTAGGTGTGAATATATTAAATGAATATTAATAAGATATTTTAGATATGTGAAATCCTGTGGGGATTAGTATGGGTGGAAATAGTTATTTTGGAATCAAGGCGGAGAGTGAGGTACATAAGACCGATAAAATCGACTAAGTTTATGGAAGGTCTGTCTTCCGTCACGGTTTCGTGAAAATTGGCGGGAATTTGGGAAACCATAAAACATGAAAGTTGTAGCCTTTTGGAATAGCTTTCCAGTAATATATTGTGAAGCCTAAATATATCTCTATACAAAAAATTATGTGCATTTTACTGAATAATGTGTGGTGTGCGCATCCAGGTGCGCACCCAGATGGTCATGTACGCGGTCGCGCACTTGTGGAAGTGCTACTGCCCTGCTGCGCGTCCAGGTGTGCGGGAACGCACCAGGAGGAGGGGTCATTTTCAAAGCCCTACTTCGTCCCTCACACCCAAACTACAAAAACTTGCTCTATAAAAAAAAGTTCTCAATAACCTAACTTCCTTCAAAGTGCCTCCTTATCTGAGGTAAGTTATAATGCTGATTCTAAGTTGATTTCAAACACCTTATTAACATGGGTAAATCGTCCAAATCATTAGATATTCGATTGGGACATTATTTTTTAGAGATGAAACCCTATAATTCGAATTCAAGAAGATTAAATGTCAAAAAGGTAATATATCTACTTGATTATAGTATTGGATTAATGATTATAGAGTGTACATGAGATATGAGTTGATGGATTTAATAGAAAAGCATAAATGGTTATAGGTTTGGCTTGTTAATTGTTGATTATTGGTTAAGGGTGTTGTTTATCTCATGGATGATGAAGAATGGTATTAATTATAACAATTTGAGATTTTAGAATTTGTCTTGGAGCAAATGAATGGGTTGTTGGGTGTAAAAAATATCATTATTGAGGGTTATGAGGCCTTATGCCTATAAAGTGTTTGATGAAATGTCTAAGTGACAAAAATATGAGTATTATTGCTAATATGGAATCTCTTTGAACTTGTATTGATATAGATAAAGTTGAAAGGGTTGGCGAATGTTGTATTACGCTCAAGAGCGGGAAGTCTAAGGTATGTGAGGCTAACTTTATGTTTGGGAATATTAATAATTCTCGCTATACTATGTTTCTTTTAGGCAAATTACATAGTTTATCCCCGGACCTTAGGATCAAACCCATGTGACACACTTTCTGAGCACGCGCAATCTATTATACACTCAACCTTTCCAAGTTACCTAAGACACACCTCTTTAGCTACGTGGCAGGCGCGCGTGTGACCAAAAAGATAAGAGCGTGAACCTCTTTTGTTTAGTGCCAGGCGTCAATCTTTTTTATTTTTTAAGTAAATGGTCCCTAGAACCCCACTCCCTTCTTCTCTTCTTCTTCCTCATTCTCCATCCCCAATTCTCCTTTCTGATTTTTTCCAAGCCCCTCCCCCCTTTCATCTTCGTTGGACTCACCGTCCCTTTTTCTCTTCTCCATGATTTTACTGTTCAAATAACGTATAAATTGGGCTCTTAGTTTTCAGAAACTTTCAGAAAATTAGTAGCTAAACTCGATTTCTTAGCGATTCGAATAAATTAACAGTTGAAAATGACAATGCAATCGAATTGGATTCCAGTGATGCGACATCGCTGTGGCCGAATATGTTGGCGGAGATGCTATTAGAGATTATACAACGAGTGGAGGCTTAAGAGGATCGTTGTCTGCTCCATCAATTTAGGTGCCACCATTCTAGGCAAAAGAAAACTTTTTTGTGTTAATCTCATAGCATATCATGTTTCTCTTGACTGAGATTTTATTTCTCTGTCTTCGAATTATCTTGGTCAATAACTTTGATTTTTTTTGGTCTAGAAGTTATCTTGGTCAATGAATTCGAATTTATTTTAGGCTTTGTACTGTATGTTAAAGGTCTCATTATCTCTTGTGGTTCTGATTTTTTGGTGGTCGTCGGAGGGGAGATGGAGATGAAGATGGAGTTGAAGAAGATGAAGGTATATGTGTAGTTTTATATTTTTAATATTATTATTCTAAGAAATAACACGTGTCATGACCTTATTAGTACGTGACATTAAACATGATTTAGTAAACTGATCAAGAAAAAAAAAGGTGTGTCTTAGTTATACTTTGGAAAGGTTGAGTGTGTAAAGTAATTTTCTTTGTAAAAATCTGTAATAGGGATTTAGTCCAAAGTTTAGGGGGTAACTTATGTATTTTGCCTTTCTTTTACAACGCCGTCATAAATATAGTTAAGCATAGTTCCCTGAATAGTTGTACAACTTCTATTCTCGAGCTTCATAATTCGTTCATGACTTTCATTATGAATGTTGTAAGCCCAATACGTAATTAATATAGACTTGTATTTAATTACCATGTGCCTCAGTCTAGATCCCAGCATGTCATAAATAGTTGAAGTATAAGTTTTCATAATCAATTCATGAATATATTGTAGAAAATCACTCTATCATATGATATGTGCGCCTTGGTTGTATGAGCATGATTTTCAGGTATAGGTTTTGATGAATGACAAACAATGAAGTCAAGTGTCAAACAACGATATTATATGAACAAACAATCAAGCTTGAATGCCGAGAAGCATATTGATGAACAGATTGCAATGGAAAAGCCAAAGACGAGCTCAAATATTCAAGACCGAAGACCCAAGGCGTAGGTCGTTAGGTGGAACCAATGTAAGAGCAACGCTTTAGTTATCTCGTCTTTTAGCTCAACATAGGTCATCATAAATATGCATAAAATCACTTTATTAAATCATATTTATCATAAACATATTTTATTGAATCATATTTATCATAAACATATTTTATTAAATCATAGTTATCATAAACATATTTTATTAAATCATATTTATCATAAACATATTTTATTAAATCATATTTATCATAAACATATTTTATTGAATCATATTTATCATAAACATATTTTAAATACTTCAATGATTTTAACGTTTTCATTTTAACCAAAATGGTTTTTGAAGTAAGTTTTTAATTCTGGTATACTCTGGTATACACAGTGTATATCAATGGTATATAATCGATTATAACCTTTAAATAATTGATTATCTTGTATCTGTTGCCGGTGTTTTGAACACTGCCTCAACATAATCGATATGCTCAGCAAATAATCGATTATTTGGCTAAAATTCAGCTTCTGATTTTCTGAACGTTGGAGAATAATCGATTATCTGATTTGCATAATCGATTATCTGGGCACAAAATTAGCATAATTGATTGCCAATTAAGCAACGGACATACACCATTTTTCACCTATAAAAAAAAGGTCTTTTGAGCTGATTTTAAACAAACAACACCTCCCAATATTGATATACATATTGACATTATTTGAGCATCATTTTAGAGCTTTTGTTGAGCCATTTGAGAGACAACTTTGAGTTGTTCATAGAGCTTATTTGTATCTCTTTATCTACTCTTTTGAGAGAGTTCTTATTGTAAGAAGAGAAAGGTGTTTGAGAAGAACATATCTTCTCATTGATTGACGGGTTTGCTAAGTACCCTAAGTCTTAGTGGTTGAAGTCTTGAGGTGCGGTATCCTCGAGCAAAGTGAAGTCTTGTAGAGTGTACATCTACGAGCAATTGTAACGGTTTGTTAGGCACCCGTAAGCTTAACGAAGTTAGTGGAATCTCGAGAGAGTCTCTCGGGGACTGGACTAGCCACGGGTTGTGGTGAACCAGGATAAATTCGGTGCGTTCTTTCCTTGTTAATTTAATCACCGAATTTATTTTATTCCTGCAATTTTAATTCCGCAATATTTATCAATATTCTTGTGCCGCACTATTCATCCCCCCCCCTCTAGTGACGGGCATAAATACTAACAATTGGTATCAGAGCCTAACTCTCTGAAAGCCTTAACCGGTTGAGAGCGATATATATTTTTTGTTGAGAATATTGAACGCAGGAATGATGAGCGAAGGACACTCCCCCACTTGCCCTCCACTATTTGACGGAACAAATTACACATATTGGAAAGAGCGGATGAGAATCTTCATCAAATCAAACAATTTTCGTTTGTGGCAAATCATCAAAAACGGTGAACCAATGCCGACTAAGAAAGTTGGAGAAACCACGGTTTCAAAGGAGGAAGATGAATATGATGCCGAGGACATCAAGAAAGTTGAAAATAATGCAAGGGCCATCTACATATTATATTGTGCGGTGAATCCGGATGACTATCGAAAAATCTCTTGCTGCACAACCGCCAAGGAGATGTGGGATAAACTCGAGATCACTTATGAAGGTACGCCTCAAGTCCGAGAATCTAAAGTTGATTTTCTAACACATAAATATGAGATCTTTAAAATGGAGAAGGAACCCATTGGTATTATGTTCGAACGATTTTTAAGAATCGTCAACGATCTCCATGCTCTCGGAAAAGTTTACACGAACAAAGATCTTGTTCGAAAAGTCCTACGGAGTCTCACTCCCGAATGGCGTTCCAAAGCCAATGCCATCCAAGAGTCGATAGGATTCACGGATATCACAATTAATGAACTAAGAGGTAACCTCGAAACTTATGAAAGCACAATTCTTAATCCTTATCTTAGAAAAATTCGAATTTTGCCTTCAAAGCCTCATCCTCTAAAAGAGAAGAGGTAAGTGACTCGGATAGCGATGATGATAATATTTCCAATGATATAATTGAAAAGTTTTATAAGTTTATGAAGAAGGAAATAAAGAAGGAAGAACCAAGTCCTTCATGCCAAAATTGTGGAAAACTTGGCCACACCAAATCACATTGTCCAAAAACCAAGGACAAGAAAAAGAAGAAACATCATCGGCGCGTGACATGGGATTCGCACAGCTCGGGCGATGAAACTGCCGCATTATGCTTCATGGCCGACAAGAGGTAAGTATTTCTAACTCTTACTCATTTGAAGAAATATAAAATGCCTATGATGAATTTTATGGTGAACTTGTTAAAGCTTCCAAAATTATAAAAGAATTGAAGAAAACACTTTATTTGCAAGAAAAAGATTTTGAGAAAACACTTTCTTTGCAAGAAAAAGATTTTGAAAAACAACCTTCTTTGAAAGATAAAGAATTTGAAAAATTGACTTGTGATAATAAATTTTTCGAAAATGATAATATTGTTCTTAAGGATAAAATCAAAATTTTAGAAGAAGAAAATAAATTTTTGGAAAATGACAATGTTGATCTTAGAAATAGAATTAAGGAGATGCATGAAGTTTCTTCAATTGATCAAGTTTCTATTTGTTCATCTTGTGATTCTATGAAAATAGAGAACTTTGAACTTAGGAACACACTTGAAAAAGTAGTGCCGATGATCTAAAAACAAGTGAAGACATTAAGAAAAATATTAGAAAGGATGATAGAAATAAGGTTGCACCACCTAGAAATAATTCTAGAAATTTTGTAAATGAGTCTAGAACTAATCATCTTAGACCACCTAGAAACAATTCTAGGAATTTTGTTAATAAGTCTAAAACTAATCATTTTAGACCACCTAGACATAATTCTAGGAAGTTGATTAATGAGTCTAGAATGAATAATTTTAGACCACCTAGAAACGACTCTAGGAATTTCAACGCTTCTAGGAATAACGACTTTAGACCACCTAGAACGCATTTGGCTCAACCAAGACATATGCATAACCCTAATGTTATATGTCATTATTGTAACCGGGTAGGACACATTGCACCCGTATACTTTGCTAAACATAGATATTCATATTTTGATTATGATTATTATTTGCCTAACCCCCAAGGACCCAAAAGAAGCTGGGTACCAAAAAACTATTTTTAGGTACTTTTGCAGGTGTGCTTGAAGACTGCAATATTGTAGTAGATGCACCAAGCACGAAACCTAAATGCATCGAGGGGGAACGTCTGTTAGTTATCGCATCTTTGACAAAAACGTAATAGTTGATATGTGCTAACAATTGATATTAATTATTGATTCATGATTCGATAAGCCTTATTTTGAATAACAATTGGTAGCAATCGGTTTTATATTAAATGATTGATTCATTTTGATGAATATTCTTTTTGGTTTAACTAACAGTTGACATATTTGCGAAAAATGACTGTTATTATACTTTTACTAATATTTGGTATCATTTGATGTTGATATGATTTTGTTTCTAACAAATAGGTATCGTCAATAGCTTAAAATAAAAATTGGTATACTCTTTTTGCTAATGCCAAAAGGGGGAAGAATTTAGGCGATATGCATGCTTTAATTGAGGGGGAATTATATTGAATTGTTTGCATGAATTGCATGTTGAGATATAGCATGAATTTAGGGGGAATTCGATATGCATATCTCCTGTTGTTTGTCATTATCAAAAAGGGGAAAATTGTAGAAAATCACTCTATCATATGATATGTGCGCCTTGGTTGTATGAGCATGATTTTCAGGTATATGGTTTTGATGAATGACAAACAATGAAGTCAAGTATCAAACAACGATATTATATGAACAAACAATCAAGCTTGAATGCCGGGAAGCATATTGATGAATGGATTGCAATGGAAAAGCCAAAGACGAGCTCAAATATTCAAGACCGAAGACCCAAGGCGTACGTCGTTAGGTAGAACCAATGTAAGAGCAACGCTTTAGTTATCTCGTCTTTTGGCTCAACATAGGTCATCATAAATATGCATAAAATCACTTTATTAAATCATATTTATCATAAACATATTTTAGTGAATCATATTTATCATAAACATATTTTATTAAATCATAGTTATCATAAACATATCTTATTAAATCATATTTATCATAAACATATTTTATTAAATCATATTTATCATAAAAATATTTTATTGAATCATATTTATCATAAACATATTTTAAATACTTCAAACAAAATGATTTTAACGTTTTCATTTTAACCAAAATGGTTTTTGAAGTAAGTTTTCAATTCTGGTATACTCTGATATACACAGTGTATATCAAGTGTATATCAATGGTATATAATCGATTATAACCTTTAAATAATCGATTATCTTGTATCGTTGCCAGTGTTTTGAACACTGCCTCAACATAATCGAGTATGCTCAGCAAATAATTGATTATTTGGCTAAAAATCAGCTTCTGATTTTCTGAACGTTGGAGAATAATCGATTATATGATTTGCATAATCGATTATCTGGGCACAAATCAGCATAATTGATTGCCAATTAAGCAACAGACATACACCATTTTTCACCTGTAAAAAGAGGTCTTTTGAGCTGATTTTAAACACACAACACCTCCCAATATTGATATACATATTGACATTATTTGAGCATCATTTTAGAGCTTTTGTTGAGCCATTTGAGAGACAACTTTCAGTTGTTCATAGAGCTTATTTGTATCTCTTTATCTACTCTTTTGAGAGAGTTCTTATTGTAAGAAGAGAAAGGTGTTTGAGAAGAACATATCTTCTTATTGATTGACGGGTTTGCTAAGTACCCTAAGTCTTAGTGGTTGAAGTCTTGAGGTGCGGTATCCTCGAGCAAAGTGAAGTCTTGTAGAGTGTACATCTACGAGCAATTGTAACGGTTTGTTAGGACCGGTAAGCTTAACGAAGTTAGTGGAATCTCGAGAGAGTCTCTCGGGGACTGGACTAGCCACAGGTTGTGGTGAACCAGGATAAATTCGGTGCGTTCTTTCCTTGTTATTTTAATTACCGAATTTATTTTATTCCTGCAATTTTAGTTCCGCAATATTTATCAATATTCTTGTGCCGCACTATTCACCCCCCCTCTAGTGACGGGCATAAATACTAACATATATATCTCAATCCAGTCTTATTCAACATTCAAGTATCATATAACTCAACATAGTTCAGTATTTTAGTATCATGTATTACACTACGTTTCTCAGTTTCTGTTTTTAAATACCTGGATGTTGAACACCCGTGTTTGTGCCCGAGGCGCAGTTTATGTTTTATGTATGTTTGGGCCCCGACCACACTTTGTGTTTTATACATATTTGGGCTTGAGACCGCAGTTTATGCTTTATGCATCTTTGGGCTAGAGGCTGCAGTTATGCATACGTATACTTGGGACCAAGACCGCAGTTTGTGCACATATATATTGGGTATTAGGCCACATTTTATTTATTCACATAAATATGTTGTTCGTCATTCAAAATATGGAGTATTCATACTCTTTCATTTGTTCAGTTCAGTTATCAGTTATCATTTCAGTTTCAGTTTTACCAGTTATCATTTCTGTTATCATTTATAAATAGCTTAGTATCAATTTTGGCATTTATAGTTCCTTCTTTCAGTTGTTTTACAAACCAGTGCAATTCAAATGTACTGACGCCCTTTTTGTTTGGGGTCTGCATCTCACGAAGCAGGTAACAATTTATAGGTTGACGATTCAGAGCGCTAGGATTCTCGTACCGAATATTTGGTGATCCCTAATTCTTTCGGAGCGTTAACATTAGCTTATAGTCTTCAGTATTTTCAGGCAGGCAGTATTTTTAGTACTTCATTAAAGGATTCATATACTAGAGTAATAGTTAGACAGAGTCACACGCTTTTTATATTAAGCTATGTTAGCTACAAATATGTTTCGAAATTGTATTAGTATTTCTGCACTTTGATTTGTATCATTTCGACTTTTAGTATATTAACATGTGTAAGTTTATCTTCCGCATTCAGTATGTTATGATATCATATGTTGATTCAGCCAGTTAGTTGGTTCGATCGGTCACATGTAGTCAGGCACAAGGTGTCGTGTTACGTTCAGGCCTAGGCTCGGAGCGTGACAACGCAAGCATGTGACCTGGGCTGGACGAATCCAGAAGATAAAGTACCCGATAACTAAGATTCAAATAATTGACATCGGATAACATTCAATGAGCAGCTGTTACAGAGACTATGTGCATTTGTAGCCAACCATTATGCATCCATAATAATGGTTTTATCCTCATTAACTATGATCTTGATTTCGGGATCTTGTCTCCTTAAATAAAGCTATAAATAAGAGAATTAGCATTTATTATAGGGACGAAAAATTCTGTACATAAAAGCTATTTTCTACTATCAAATTATTAAATTATGTGATTCTTTTGTTCTTAATATTGTTCATGCTACTGCTTCCGAAGAAGATCATCGTATCGGCAGGCTTGTATTTCTTTAACTTATTTTTACATTCTTGGTTTCATTCTCCATTGTTTCATACTTTTGGATCAACTAATTTACGTATCTATTAATCACACTATGAAATAAAATGTACCATTATACGTGTAGGCATAGTTGTTGTTCTATTGATAATGTGATGTCATTTCTTATATTGAGTTGTGATTTTTAAATTCATTTGTATTATTAGATAAGTTATTGTCGTAATATAATTAAATCAATGAGATTGACTATATGCAAAGAGTATCGCATTACATTTTCACATTAAATTAATCAACAGAGGGAAATCTTCTTAGAACAATTTTGTTCGTTTCCCACTTTATAATTAGCTGGTAGTAAAAATTCAATTATTGTTAAAATGTCCATCAAAATTATGTATAATTTTATTTTTAGTTGATCTACATATCATCGTCGACCCCCTTTAACAAATTTTTCATGCCTATAACATTTATGTTTGAATGCATAAGTGACTTTTAAATGTTATTTACCCGCCTTTTGAGTATTTTTTGGGTTAAAAGGGATATTGTATTTATAAACTAGTTAAATAAAATGAACCGCATTAGGGACATTACTTGGGGGGGGGGGGGTATCTCAGAGACCACATAGTTGTAATATTTTGCATAATTGTATTTAAGTTACAACCCACAAAAAACCTAACTAGTTCAGTTCCTAGGATGTCTGTCCAAAATACATCATTGGCAAACATCAAAGGAACTGCTAAAGTCATAGATTTGTTCAAAAACATCTCCTTTGTGGCTTCCTTGTCCAATGCATCAGCTACTCTGTTCTGCTCCCGATAGATATGCCTCACTACCACGTTGTTCATCCTTTGGATGATTGATCTGCATTCACAAATTAGAGGGTCAAAAATCAGATTAACATTCAAAAGCATATTGATTGTTTCAACTGAATCAATGTTTATTTCTAGTGGAACCAAATTGTTATGCTCCGCTACTTGTAGATCCCATATGAGGGCTTGAACTTCTGCCCTCGTATTTGTTTTTTGGGGGATATTGTCCATGTAATCCAATTTCTAATCACCATTGTGATTTCTGAATATTCCTCCTGAACCTCCTATTTCTGGGTTCCCCCTTGCTGCTCCATCTGTATTTAGTTTGTAGGAACATCTAGACGGCGATTCCCATTTTAGCATGATCTGGTGAGTTACCTTTGTTGAGTCATTCTTCATAAGCACAATGCACTCAGTTGCTTTTGATTGTGTTATTGATATTGATGTGCTATTCTTGTTATTGAAAATATTGATGTTTCTTGTTAGCCATATGTGCCACAGACAAATGGGAATGAGGTTGTCCCAGCAGATGTAGATGTTGTAAGGGACAGTTTTGAGAGAGTTCCATGTTGATTGCCACATGCGGCTATTGAAAAGTGGTTGGTTTTTTGAACTATTTCTTATGGATTTGGATAGGATGTTATTCCAGATCTTGACATCATTGGGACATTCAAAGAAAATATTGCCAATGTCTTCCTGGTCATTGTTACAGTATTGGCATTGAGGGACACAGTTGATTCTAATAGAGTGGATGAAGCTCCTATTTGAAAGTCTCTTATAGGTTAGAAGCCAGATGAAGTACTTGATTTTGTTGGGGCTTGAAGCTTCCAGATCCATTTGAATGGTGCTTCCTCCCCCTAATGGAGACTTGTTGTAGTCCTGCTTGGGAAGGAAGAAGCAGAGCTACTTGAGAACTTGCCAGTATGAGTCAAATCTCAAATAAGATTATCCTCCTTAGTTGTAGCATTTGGAACTGTGTTAGTTTAGAATACTTGGGGGGGGGGGGGGTATTAATGGACAAGGTTGATGTATCCCAATTTCCAGGTTGTGGATTGAGCTAATCTTGGCCTCAAGGTCATTTTGAGTTGATGGGCCTTCTATCATCTGCCTGATTGCTGGCCGATTAGGGATCCAAGTGTCATTCAAGAAATTGTCTCTATTTCCTTTGTTGACTACCCATCTGCTTGCTTTGTTGTATATCTCCCAGCCCTTTAGAATGTCCTTCCAGATTGGAGATTTTGGGTGTTTAGGGTGTCTAAATGCATTAACTGGTTTAGACATGCTGCAAAGTTTGTGAATGAGTACTCTAGTCCATAGACTATTGGTATTCTTATAGGCTCTCCACGCCGGATTTGTGAGAAAAGCTTTGTTCTTAATACCATCCTTTTGGAGCCCTGGCCATCCCTCGGCCTTGGTCTTAGTGACTACCTCCCACTTAATCAGATGCAACTTCTTCCTTTTAGAAGTTGTATCTCAAAGGAAGTTTCTCTGAATTTTATCAATTTGATTGGTGATTTTTATGGGAAGATTTATATATTGCATAACATGACTTGGGATGTTGTTCAAAGAGGTTTTGGCCAAGACTATTCTCCCAGTCATGTTGAGGCATTTAGTTTTCTAACCATCCATCTTTGATTGCATGCTATAAATGATGAAGTGGAAGTCTGCAACTGATTTTGTGGATAATGGGGAATCTCAGGTATTTTCCAAAGGATATTGTGTTCTTGATGGACAAATAATCGGTGAGGTGTTGAATGACCTATTGAGTGATGTTTGAAGAAAATAAGACTCTTGATCTGGTGAGATTGATTTTTTATCCTAACTACTCATTGAAGTTCTGCAGTATTGAAAGAATGGTATTGTAGTTTCTGTCATTGGCTTTGGCAAAGATGGTGAGATCATCCTCAAAGAATAGGTGTGATATTTTTTGTCCAGACATACTTATACTTATGGGGTGCCATTGTTTATGTAGTACTGCCTTATCGATGGATCTAAATAGTCTCTCCATGCACATAATGAATAGGCAGGAAGACATAGGGTTGCCCAGCCTAATGCCTCTTGAAGGTTTGAAAGGCTCTATTTTTCCTCCATTGACAAGAATGGAAATGGAGGATGTACTGATGCATGACATGATGAGTTTGGATAAGCCTTGGGAGAAGTTAAAAGCATCCAAAGTGTATTTAATAAAGGACCATTTCAGCCTATCAAAGGCCTTCTCTAGGTTTATTTTTAGGATCATCTTGCCACTCTTCTCTTTCATTTTTCTAAAGTGGGTGGTATATTCTTGGAAGATGATGGCATTGTCACGAGCCCTTATATTAGAGATAAATCTTGCTTAGCCTGGCCCAATGATGTAGGGGAGGATTGTAAGGCCCCGTGAAAATAAGTGCTCAGATATTAGCAGCTCATATAGTGGAGTCTACCTACGTGGATCGGATTCTTTTTACTGTTTTGCACTTAAAAATGTGAAACCAAATTTTTTCCAGAAAAGGTCCAATCTGCGGTCCAGAATGCGGTTGTATATCTGAAATGCAAAGTGCATTTCAGCCGCAGATGGTTCCGGAGATCAACGAATTTTTTATGTTAAAAATACGATCACATCTGCGGTCGCATAATCAATATGCGTACCACAAATTGATCGCATATGGTCCCTGAAGAAATTTGAAGGTCATTTCTGCGGTATATTCTACGACCGCATAATAGGAATGCGGACCGCGTATCTACCGCATTCCCAACCCGAGAGGTCCGAAACTTGAGCTATTTTTGCGGTTCATTCTGCGTACCGCAGATTGCGTCGCAGATCGAGCTCGCCTGGTATTTTTCTAAAATTTTAGACCCGCCCACCTTTTATTAAATACTTTCTCCCTCATTTTTAACATATTTCTGATCAAAATAAGAGAGAAGGAGAGAGAGTTCTTGAGAGAGAAAGCTAAATCTTCATCATCTAGCCTTTCAAAATCATTGGAGCTCGGAAAATTCTTGGTGCATTGTCTTCTCTACTGATTTCTCAGGTAAAAATCCCTAACCCATTTTTCCTAAATTTCAAAATTTAAGCATGGGAAGGAAACCCCATACACTTGTTTTGAAATTCTTCATAAAACCTTCATGCATGTCTTCGAAACTCTAATATATTATAAAAAGGGAATTGGGTAGTAACTATGAGTTATAATTTCCAAACCTAAGTGTTGATCATGAACTAGATTGACTTCTTGATTGCTTGGTGAATTAGAGTGGAAGTTAGAAAGAGATATTCAATTCCAAGTATGTATGGCTAACTGTGATCCTTGTGAAATCGCCATGTGTTAGTTTGTGAAATTGTTTGATAATTGATATTCATGTGGGGATCATTTTGAAGCTCTTGTGATGTATACTTTTGTGGTAACACCTTGTGGCGGAGGTTGAGGAACTTGTAATTGAGAGAGTTTGGAAGTGGTGGAAATGGAAATAATGTGGAACAACGTGTATGATTGGTAGTGAACAACTGTTATGGTAACCCAAATTGTGTACAAATTGATGAACATGGGAAATTATTGTTGCTAGTTGTGGAATTACATTATCCTTGTTGTGGTTCTATCTTAGCAATGTGCTATAGTTGATTTCTTGTATTTGTGTTGTATGTTGTTGTGAACCGAATCTGTCAGGCGGGGTCGGGTTGCGCACCGCAACACGGTGAAATAAGGTGTGGGTTGGGGTGAAAAGGGTGGACGAGGTAACGAGGGTGGAAAATATGATCCAATATCACTATTGATATGAATATAAATCATGAAATGATCAATGTGAGATTGTGAAAGGAGACAGCAGGAGAGTTTGTAACCTGTGGGGCAATGATTACCCCTTTGTTTGACTAATTGTATGATTTGCTGTGAAATATTTGGTTGTTGCTCCATGGTTGTACTATTGTTGTTCAGCTTTACACTTGTATATGCATTTTTGGCTTGAGTTTACTTGGGACATAGTTTGTTCATACATGCCAGTACAGTCAAATGTATCGACGTCCCTTTTGCCGGGGGCACTACATTCGTGTTATGATTGTAGGTGGATCCGTGGCAGGCACTCCAGTCCATCGTCCGTAGGTCCTCCTCCTTTCTATCAGCTGTGTACATGTTGGTGAGCCCCTCTCCTTCTGGGGCCTTGCGTGGTTCAGGCCACCTCTATTGTTGTAATAGTAGTTTTGTGATTTCATTGTAATGGTATAGCCAGGGCCTTGTCGCCGGCCAGTGCTGTATTATCTTTCTCTTAGAGGCTCAGTAGACAATGTCAGGTGGGTTATAACTTATGCATATAGGTGTATGTTTTGGGTGCTGAAGTTTGTACACCACGTTCCCTGTTAATCATAATGTGTGCTTTGTAAAAGATGTTCCCTGTTAGTCATAATGTGTGCTTATAAAAGAGAATTCATATTTACTTACAATTGCAATTTGGTATCTTTTGGATGATCAACAATGAATAACATGGGGTAACGCGTGGGGAATAGGAAAGGCACCCAGGTTCGCTCGACTGGGGCTACCTGGTCGGGCGCGGTCATGCCCCTCGGCTTTGGGGTGTGACAAACTTGGTATCAAAGCCTAAAGTTTAAAGAGTCCTAGGATGTCTCGGAGCCGTGCCTAGGAGAGCCCTTCTTATTGGTGTGTTGTCGACTACATCTATAAGTTGGGGGCCACACGTGCATTTAGGAAAAACTACCCTCTTCCGTGTTATTCCAAGTTCGTGCGGTGAAGTGATGTTGTGTCTAATTCGTGCTTTATTTCGAATTTTCAGTGATGACACCTGAGAAGAAAGCTAGACTTGGCCTAGGGCCCAACGCCACTTCCAGTGCGATTGCAGATCATGTGCCGACTGCCATGGGTGAGAGTGATTCCCCAGTTTTGAATTTGCCTGCCCCATCCATTCCTGATCCAAGCAACGTGTTCCAGCGGCGGCCGAGGGTGCCATTGTCCCTCCTGCCAATGCTCCTAATCCTGCTGTTGCTCGTGCTTTCCATCCCGGGACTATCCGTATGTTTACCCAGTTATTGGCCGCCCAGGCCCAGAGATCACATGATGCCCATGTGTCATCCAGCGGACATGGAGATTCTCATCAGTTTCTGCGATTGTCCCCTCCAGAGTTCTCATGCACAGACCTAGAGGCCGATCCGCATGACTTCCTTGACGAGATGTACAAGACCCTTCGAGTGATGAAGGCTACAGAGATAGAAGGGGTAGAATTGGCTTCATACAGGTTGAAGGGAGCGGCACGTTCGTGGTTTGAGATATGGGAGGATTCCCGTGAGGAGGGGAGACCTCCAGCTAGATGGGATGGGTTCGTAGATGCCTTCATGGACCACTTCTTGCATGCCGAGACCATGGCAGCCCATGCCACCGAGTTTGAGGTTCTTATGCAGGGTAGTATGAGTGTGTGGGAATATCATATGGAGTTCGTAAGGTTGTCCAAGTATGCTCCTCAGCTGGTGTCGACTGTGGAGGCTAGAGTTCGGCGATTCGTCAGGGTCTCAACCCTTTGGTGGTAAAGGAGGCTGCTACAACGGCTTTGCATTCAGACATGAACTATGGGAAGATCGTGGGTTTTGCTCAGGCCACTGAGGCCAGGAAATTGATATTCGGGCAGAAAGGGAGAGTAGCAGTAGGGCCCTTATGGGTCACTCAGAGAGGTCAGCTCTAGGGAGAGGGTCATCAGGACCATCTCAGTCTTATGCTCAGTCCTCAGCTGGTGCACCGCCGTGCGTGCACCATTTCCAGCAGAGTAACCCTTCGGGGATAGGTTCTGACAGCAGGAGGTCCCGCCCGTTCAGTCATTCGGGAATGATACCTCCGCATCATAGAGGTATATGTCCCAAGTGTGGGAGATTTCATATAGGGGCATATTACTTGGATGCTCCAGTGCGTTACAATTGTGGGGTGAGAGGTCACATACATCGGGACTGCCATGCACCCAGATAAGGCACGGTTAGGGGACTTGCTCAACTATCCAATTCATCAGTTCCTACGTCATCAGTGCGCCCTCCAACCCCAGCAGGGCGTGGTGAAGCCAGAGGTTGAGCTCGTGGTAGGGGCGGACCCAGCAGGTTTTATTTATTGAGTGGCCGTCATAGTGCTGAGGCTTCCCCAGATGCTGTCATAAGTATCCTATCTGTCCAGACCATTGATTGCTATGCTCTTATTGATTCGGGGTCTTCTTTGTCCTATGTCACTCCATTTGTTGTCGAGTTTTGGGATTGAACCCGAGCAGCTTCTTGAGCGGTTCTCTGTATCGACTCCGGTTGGTGATTCTATTATAGATGTACGGGTCTATAGGAATTCTGTTGTTATGGTAGGTGGTCGTGTTACCACGGCCGACCTTATCGAGCTTGGGATGGTGGATTTTGATGTAATCATGGGGATGGATTGGCTCTATTCGTGCTTTGCTAAACTTGATTGCCGGACGAGATTCATGAGACTCTAGTTCCCTTATGAGCCGGTTATTGAATGGAAGGGAAATGGCGTTGTGCGGAGGGGTAGGTTTATTTCCTACCTCAAGGCTTCGAAGATGATCAGGAAGGGGTGTATCTGTCATTTAGTCTGGGTGGTGGACACTACTCCAAAGTTACCTGCCCCCGAGTACGTGCCAATTGTGAATGAGTTTCTCGAGGTATTTCCAGATGAGCTTCCAGGAATTCCGAAAGATAGGGAGATTGAGTTCGGGATTGATGTATTGCCAGATACTCAAGCAATATCTATTCCATTGTACAGAATGGCGCCAGCAGGGTTGCAGGAGTTAAAAGAGCAGTTGAAGGATCTATTGGGGAAGGGATTTATCCGGCCAGGTGCGTCGCCGTGGGGTGCTCCGGTTATTTTTGTCAGAAAGAAGGATGGGTCGCTTCGAATGTGCATCGACTATAGGCAGCTTAATAAAGTCACTTTCAAGAATAAGTACCCTTTGTATCGGATAGATGATTTGTTTGACCAACTGCAGGGTGCAAGGTTCTCATCCAAAATTGATTTGCGGTCCGGGTACCACCAATTGAAGATCAGGGAGCAGGATATTCCTTAGACCGGTTTCAGAATTTTTTATGGCCAACGCCCCGACAGCTTTTATTGATCTTATGAATCGGGTCTTTAAGTCATTCTTAGACTCTTTCGTGATTATTTTCATTGAAGACATCCTCGTATATTCGCGGAGCAGGGAGGATCATGCCAGCCACCTCAGAGCAGCTTTGAAGACTCTACATCAGCACCAATTGTATGCCAAGTTTTCCAAATGTGAATTTTGGTTGGAATCCGTTGCTTTTCTGGGTCATGTTGTTTCCAGTAAGGGGATTCAGGACCCCTAAAAGATTGAAGCAGTGAAGAATTTGGCCTACGCCCACGACCCCTACGGAGATCCGTAGCTTTTTGGGGTTAGCAGGGTAGTATCAGAGGTTTGTAGAGGGATTCTCCACCTTCGCCTCTCCTTTGACTAAATTGACGCTGAACTCAGCCATGTTCCAGTAGTCAGATGTTTGTGAGAAAAGGTTCCAGGAATTGAAGACAAGTTTGACTTCGACACCAGTATTGGCCTTGCCAAAAGGCACAGAGGGGTTTGTGGTTTATTGTGATGCCTCCAGGGTTGGTTTAGGGTGTGTTCTAATGCAGCAAGGGAAGGTCATAGCATATGCTTCCAGGCAACTCAAGAATCATGAGAAGAATTATCCCATGCATGATTTAGAGCTCGCATCATTTGTGTTCGCCTTGAAAATATGGCGGCATTATCTTTTTTGGGTTCATGTAGATGTGTTTTCAGATTACAAGAGTCTTCAATATTTGTTCAAGCAGAAGGAGCTGAATTTGAGGCAGCGGTGGTGGTTAGAATATGATATGGACTTCTTGTACCATCCAGGGAAGGTGAACGTGGTGGCTGACGCCCTCAATTGGAAATCCATGGGTAGATTGGCTTACTTGGGAGCGGATCAGAGGCTCCTAGCTTGGAAGGTACACCCGCTGTCTAGCCTTGGGCTTTGTATCTCGGTCCCGAATGAGGAGGAACTCATGGTGCATAATACATCAAAATCGTCGCTCGTGGCAGAGGTTAAAGAAAAGCCGTTTATTGATCCAGCATTGGCACAATTGAAGGAGGCAGCTCTCAGCAACAAAATTTTGGCATTTTCACTCGACAGCAGTGATGGTGTACTACAGTGCCATGAGAGGTTATGTGTCCCGGATGTGGATAATCTTTGGGGTAATGGCGGAGGCTCATCATTGCAGGTATTCAGTGTACCCAGTCTCAACAAAGATGTATCACGATCTCAAGGATATTTATTAGTGGAATGGTATGAAGAAGAGTGTGGCAGACTTCGTCTCTAAGTGTCCAAATTGCCAGCAAGTGAAGGCCGAGCATCATCGGCCGGGAGGGCTGACTCAGCTTATAGTAATACCGATGTGGAAGTGGGATATGATCAATATGGTCTTCGTGACAGGACTACCTCGTATTCAGCACAAGTTCGACTTAATTTTGGTAATTGCGGATAGGCTCACCAAATCAGCTCACTTTTTGCCAGTCAAGTCCACCGATATTGCGAAACAATATGCTCGGTTGTATATCAAGGAGATAGTGAGGCTTCATGGTATGCCGCTTTATATTATTTCGGATCAAGGAGCTCAGTTTACAGCTAACTTCTGGAGGAAATTTCAGCAAGGTTTGGGTACTCAAGTGAATCGCAGCACGACTTTTCATCCGCAGACCGATGGCCAAGTAGAGCAGACTATTCATACGCTCGAGGATATGTTGCAGGCATGTGTCTTTGATTTCAAAGGTAATTGGGATGATCACCTGCCTCTTATAGAGTTTTCTTATAACAACAGCTTCGATGCTATCATCCAGATAGCCCAATTCGAAGCATTGTACGGAAGAAGGTGTTGGTCCCTGATCGGGTTGTTTGAGGTTGGTGAAGCGGAATTAATAGGGCCATATCTCGTGCATCAGGTCAGGGAGAAGGGAAGAGTCATTCAGGAGAGAATGCATACTGCTCAAAGTTGCCAGAAATCCTATGCGGACGTGCGTCGAAGAGAACTGAAGTTTCAAGAAGGAGATTGGGCTCTAGGGTGTTGTCCCCTATGAAGGGAGTCATGCGCTTTGGGAAGAAGGGAAAACTAAGTCCTAGGTACGTCGGGCCTAATCAAGTCACTCAAAGGATCGGTCAAGTTGCGTATAGGTTGGAATTGCCCCCTGAAATATCCTTGGTGAACTCGGTGTTTCATGTATCCATGTTGAGGAAAGTTGTGAGTGATCCGTCTAAAATTGTGCCAGTTGAAGACATCAAGGTTACAGAAGAGTTATCATATGAGGAGATTCCGGTTGCTATTCTAGATAGACAGGTCCGAAAGTTGCGGAACAAGTTCAGTTAAGGTATTGTGGCGAAACCAACAAGTCGAGGAAGCCACGTGGGAAGCGGAATATAAGATGAAGATAAATTACCCCCATCTATTTGAGCAAGTCTAGGAATGATCGTGCGAATCTTATCCCTAGAAGAACTAGTGTTGTGTCCCATTAGGTGTAAGAAATCTTCCTTCCATTCCCAAGTGCCTTACTATTGTAGTTCTCCAAGATGTGCCAACAAAAATTACGTGTTGTAACTATTTGAGCAATGTGCAGTCCTTTTTGGTAATGAAAGTTTTGTGCTCCCATGGTAAGGTGATGTATGGAAGTAATAATTAATTTTGCCTGGAGATGGTGTATCAAAGAGTTCTAATCGTGTAATGATTAGTTTCGCATGGAGGAATCATACTGAAATGAATAACTGTGTCGTACCCTTGTGATAGGTAAGTGGCTTTAATAGTATATATAATTAATGCTTAATTTGATTACATGTAGTGTGCCAAATGGTTAAAAAAAGGTGTATCGAGAGGTTGAATATGTGCAAGTATGAGGATTATGAATTTTACAATTGTTGTAAAGGTAGCAAGTTTGTGTAATAGTGCTTGGAAATATGTTTTGGGGGCTCTTGGACATGTGGTTATGTCCATATTACAAAGGAGACTCAGGCAAAATTTTTCTAAAACAAACTTGAAAGTTAATAAAAGTGTAGGAACTTGCATATCATGTTTTCAAACTCATTTGGTTCCCAAGTCCTCATTCGAGGATGAATGATCTTAAGGGGGGAGGATGTAAGGCCCCGTGAAAATAAGTGCTCAGATATTAGCAGCTCATTGAGGCGAGTCTACCTACGTGATTTGATCCTTTTTTACTGTTTTGCACTTAAAAATGTAAAATCGAAATTTTTCAAGAAAAAGTCCAATCTGCGGTCCAGAATGCGGTCGCATATCTGAAGTGCGGACCACATTTTTGCCGCAGAAGGTTCAAGAGAGCAACCAATTTTTGATGTTAAAAATACAGTCAGATCTGCGATCGCATAATCAATATAAGGACCGCAGATTGATCGCATATGGTCCCTGCAGAAATTCGAAGGTCAGTTATGTGGTGCATTCTGCGACCGCAGAACAGGAATGCGGACCGCATATCTACCACATTCCCAACTTGAGAGGTCTGAAACTTGAGCGAATGGACCGCATGTTAGTTCTGCGACCGCATATTGCGTCGAAGATTGTGCTCGCCTAGTATTTTTCTAAAATTTTAGATCCGACTCACCTTTTATTAAAACACATTCTCCCTCTTTTTAACATATTTCTGATCAAAACAAGAGAGAGGGAGAGAGAGTTCTTGAGAGAGAAAGCTAAATATTCATCATCTAGCCTTTCAAAACCATTGGAGCTCGGAAAATTCTTGGTGCATTGTCTTCTATACTAATTTCTTAGGTAAAATCCCTAACCCATTTTTCCTAAATTTCGAAATTTAAGATTGGGATGGAAACCCCATACACTTGTTTTGAAATTCTTCATAAAACCTTCATGCATGTCTTCGAAACCCTAGAATCTTGTAAAAATGGAATTGGGTAGTAACGATGAGTTTAAATTTCTAAAACCTAAGTGTTGATCATGAACTAGATTGACTTCTTGATTGCTTGGTGAATTGGAGTGGAAGTTAGAAAAAGATATTCAATTCCAGGTATGTATGGCTAACTGTGATCCTTGTGAAATCGCCATGTGTTAGTATGTGAAATTGGTTGATAATTGATATTAATGTGGGGATCATTGTGAAGCTCATGTGATGTATACTTGTGTGGTAACACCTTGTGGTGGAGGTTGAGGAACTTGTAATTGAGAGAGTTCGGAAATGGTGGAAATGGAAATAACGTGGAAAACAACGTGTATGATTGGTTGTGAACAACTGTTGTGGTAATCCAAATTGTTTACGAATTAATGAACATGAGGAAATTATTGTTGCTAGTTGTGGAATTACATTATCATTGTTGTGGTTCTATCTTAACAATGTGCTATAGTTGATTTCTTGTATTTGTTGTTGTGTTGTATGTTGTTGTGAACTGAAACTGCCAGGCGGGGTCAAGTTGCGCGCCACAACACGGTGAAATAGGGTGAGCGAGGTAATAAGGGTGGACGAGGTAATAAGGGTGGAAAATGTGATCCAATATCACTATTGATATGAATATAAATCATGAAATGATCAATTTGGAATTGCAAAAGGAGACAACAGGAGAGTTTGTAACTTGTGCGGCACCGATTGCCCCTTTGTTTGACTAATTGTTCATCTTGTATATGCATTTTTGGCTTGAGTTTACTTGGGACAGAGTTTGTCCATACATGCCAGTACAATTCAAGTGTACTGACGTCCCTTTTGCCGGGGGCGCTACATTCGTATTGTAATTGTAGGTGTATCCGTGGCAGGCACTCCAGTCCACTGTCCATAGCTCCTCCTTCTTTCTATCAGGTGTGTACATGTTGGTTAGCCCCTCTCCTTTTGGAGCCCTGCGTGGTTCAGGCCACCTCTGTTGTTGTAATAGTAGTTTTTAATGTCATTGCAAAGGTATAGTCGGGGCCTTGTCGCCGGCAAGTGTTGTATTATCTATCTCCTAGAGGCTCAGAAGACGGTGTCAGGTGGGTTAGAACTTATGTATATAGGCGTATGTTTTGGGCGCTGAAGTTTGTACACCATGTTCCCTATTAATCATAAAGTGTATTTTGTAAAAGATGTTCCTTGTTTATCATAATGTGTGCTTATAAAAGAGATTTCATATTTACTTACAATTGGAATTTGGTATCTTTTGGCTTTTCAACAATGAATAACGTGGGGTAACGCGTGGGGAATAGGAAAGGCACCCAGGTCCGCTTGACTGTGGCTACTCGGTCGGGCGCCGGTCATGTCCCTCGGGTTTGGGGCGTGACAAGGATAGGCTTTATTCTATTCACAATAATTTTTGTGACTGACTTGTAGATGGTGTTATAGAGTCCAATGGGCATGCACTTCTTTAGCATTGAAGCTTGGGGCATCTGGGATTAGGCACGGTAGAGTTTGGTTCATGGTGCTATCCATGGAGCTTGTAAAGAAGCATTTTGCAGAAGTTTGTCACAGAGTCTCCTACAATATCCCAATACCTTTGGTAGAAGAAGGGGTGAAGAACATCTGGGCCAGTAGATCTGAAGGGTTTACGAGAGAAGATTGCACTTTTAATATCACTCACATGAAGAGGTTTGCCCATAACAACTCTTTGGTTTTGAGACAGAACGGGTTCCATGTTGGAGTGATCAGTGGTTTCCCAAGGGGATTCAATGTGGGAAGTTGTGTATAGATCAATAAAGAAGCCCACATTAGCTGAATGGATGTCCTTTTGGTCATTAAGCCAATTTCCACTATCTTTAAAGGAGAAGATTATGTTCCTCCTTCTATTGAGGGTGGATGTATGGAAGAATCTAGTGCTAGTATCACCCTCGTGTAGCCAGTTGATTCTAGACTTATGTTTCCAAAAGTCTTCTTCAGTTTTAAAGATTATGTGAGTTCAACATTTAGCTGTGTTTCAAGGTGTAATATGTAACTACTGAATTGGTATCTATGAGGCTTTTGAATTCATGAGATTCTTAGCTGGAGTCTCTTCTTTTGATTGAAGATGTTTCCAAAGACCTCCTGGTTCTACTTGGTTACCAGAGTTTTGACGCCTTCAGGGGATTGAATAAGGGTGGAGTGGTCATAGAAGGCCCTATTGATGATGTTGGGGAAGGAATGATGACTAGCCCACATTGATTCATACTTGAAGGGCCTTGATGATTTGTTGTTTGGATGCCCTACCAAGTTAATTTGCAAGGGCAGTGGTCTGAGTGGGTCCTAGGGAGGTGAAGTACAGTTGCTTCAGAATGTTGCTCAATCTAACCTTCGTTAGCGAAGCACCTATATATTCTTTCCAAAATTAGAGAGGTTTTGTTGCTGTACCTTTTATTAGTCCGAGCGTATTTGCTTCCTTTATAGCCTAGGTCTATTAGGTTACACTTATTTACACAATTCTAAAACAGGTTGTTGCGGCTCAGGTTATGGGGTTGCTCCCAAATGTATCCCTGCCTTTAAATAATCGATGAAGTCTCCTCCTATAAAACCAATTTGTTTTTATGCTTTTGAGATTGTGATTAGGTGCTCCCATAGGAGTTTCCTATTTGATAAGAGATTGCTAGCATAAAATGCAGAAAAAATCCATGGAGGTAGTCTGAACCTACTTTTACCATTGCGTGGATGCCTTGGGGGGTAGTTGCCACTTCTTCAACAGCCACGAACTCCTCTTTCCATATAAACACGATACCCCCAGATAGGTCTACTGTCGGAGACTAGATGATCATATCAAACTGGAGCTACTGGCTGAGTACTGGTGGTCTTCGTTACAAGCAATACAAGCATGACCGACTAATGCATTCTCGCTTTTCTAAGCAATGTCATTTGAACTCGGCATTGTTTCCGCCTCTAATATCCCATATGATGTAGTTCATCATTGGAGTTGTGGGTGATTGGTGAGCTCCCTCTCGAGGGCTCTTGGGTCCTTCCAGACCCGACATTTAAGGTGGGGGTGATTTCCTCTTTAGACTCATGACTGGAGTTAGGTTTAGAAGTGGATTAATCGGACCGTGTATTTGGGATGAGACTAGGCTCAATCCACATTTTGTCATTGTTATGGGGAACAACACCACTACTATCCTACTTGTTTCCGTACGGAACTTTATCGATCTCACGAGTCCAAGAGAAATGAGTCTGTTCTTGGTGTGGCCTAAGGTATTTCCCATTCTTCTGAGATACTCATCTTCTTGAGTATCTCTAGAGCTTTGGAGATTACTTTGTGGATATTCTGGAGGGGTGGGGAGTTGCTCATCCCTTTTGGAGTAGAAGATGATAGGTTGGTTTGGGTTGGCTGGTCGATCGTGACAAAGATCGGCTCCGCTTTTGGGTCCTCTTTCATCAGATTTGGGAAGAAGGGTAGGGTTTCGAAGCTCTATATAATATGATTGTTGAGAGATTGAGTGTCCATTAATGGGGAGTTACTGCCGTTGTTGGCTATAGATTGACATAGGAGAGGTCCAAAGGCTGCTAGTGCCATGATCAGTGCTTCCACCATCACACTAGCTAGGTTGGCTGGGTTTTGCACTATCAGTGTCACCCACTGATTGGCCAGGGGGAATTGTAGGAGAGTCTCTGCTCTTGCAAGTAAACCTCCAACTAGAAGGCTGGTTGATGGTCCGATGGTGGTGGTAGGGAGGTGATGATGGTCGGTAAAGTTTCTTTTGCATTTTTGTGTTTCTTTGTCTTGTTACTTTGGTAACAAGGGGGTGAAGATAAGGGGTTGTTGTCACATTAGTAAACCTTTTGGTGTCACATATAGTGGAAGGGTTTTTGGGCATCATAACTAGGGGGTGGGGTGGTCATTAATTGGGGATCAAATAAAGGTGAATGTAATCTTTTTCATCTGGAAATGGGGGGGAGGGGGTGGGGGTTACCAGATAGGGCATTCAATTGTTGTTGGTGACTTTTGATATTTCTCCATTAGAGGTCGTTTCAGGCGATTTGGTAGGGAAAGCGTAGGTTTGATTGTTTTGGTGGGGAATTTGGCTGCTAGTGGTGACCTTTGTGGAGTGCCCGTTTGGGGAAAAGGGATCAACCCCATTGGGTGTTTCACCAGTCGCGAGGATTGTGGTCTTGGAAGTTGGGCTAGAGGCTCCTTGAAAGTTGGGCTTGTGATTGGGATTAGTGTGGTCGTTAGTCGTTGGCCCCGCTTTTTGTTTGGCATATGTGTCAGCCTACGTCCGTGGGCCTATTCTCTGGCCGTGTTTGGGCAGCTCTTATGTGTTAGTGTAGTTTTTATTTGGACCATTGGGCCTCTTTTGGTTATTTATGGCAGGGTATACTTTTTTTTTTTGAATTACAACGAAGAGTTTGAATTTGGAGAAATTTACCTGAAGTAGCATCAAACATAATTATATGTATCTCTTCCGTCTGTGGGGCATTTTGTGGCTTGTTCTTTCTACCTTCATTTTTATTTATTATTTTTGTTTGTCCCTACTTATGTCAATAACTGCTTTCTTTTGATGATCATCCTGTGGTTCGTGGGTTGTTGTGGGTGTTGGTGCCCTATGGGTTCAATTTTGTGCAGTGTGTTCTATTATGCACAAATGGTGCAGAGAGTCCCTCTCCTTCATAGATCACAACCTGCTTATGGTCTCCTATTATTACCGACATTTCTACTGGGGTTTCTAGTGGCACTTGAATACAAATACGAGCATATCTACCCCTTAGGGTGGATGATGTACATTGGTCTATCTTGAGAAGTTTACCCGATTTCCTACCAACTTTCTCCAGGATATCCCAGTCATAGAACTCCATTAGTTATTGAGGTAGCTGGATCCATATGGCAGTAGAAGTAAGAGTGGATTCTTGAGGAACAAACTTTGGTTTTAATTTATGTACTAATAGGAAGTTTCCAAAAACGAACCAAGGTTCTAGGTGTAGAGCCTTGACCATACTTTCTACTAAACAAAATTTAACTATGTAGAAGTTTTATCCTAGGTCAATAGAGATTAACTGTTTGGATGACTTCCATAGATTGTTTAGTTTAGATCGAAGCAGGTGGTGAGGCATCTTTCGCTTGAAAACTTTGATAATCACCATGTAGCGGTATGGAAGGTGAAGACGCTCTTTGTCATCTTATGAGAGCAGAATTGAACCCTTACTGTGCTCCCCTTTGTCCGGATATGAAATTGGTTAATAATCTATTTCATAGTAGTTTGTTTGGTTGCTCGCTGGTTTGTCCAAGGGCATTTTCTTATAGGAGTGATGAGGTAATTCTACTTCTATTTGGTTGTACTTATCTGGGGGTTCCGGTGGGAGTGGTGGCTTAATCGGAGTGGGATCCATAGTATGGGAATAGTACTTCCAAGCTAGGAGTTGGTTGAGAGCAAAGTTTACTACTCTATCTTTTACCTTTTGAGTTTTCATGTAACAACAGAGGTATATTTGAGTTTTAACATTCATCAGAGTAGATAATTTATATGTCCTTGTATTTATATTAGAATTATAATTGAATTTGTGTGAGAAAAGTATCACAAATGTTACTACATCACCTTCTATCTCTTCATGTGAATAAATCATAACATTTTCCATGCAAATTTTTATAATATCACGTAATGGGACACTATGTTGCGACTAGTTAAGTCTTGTTTTCAATTGCACTCTCAAGGACATTTTGACCACCCATAAAATTTGAAATGAAATTATTTTCAAGATGTTTTATCTCACAAATTAAGGGTGATCAATGCCTATAATAAACTATAGATAAGATAGCCGTATATGAAAAAAAAACGAATATATAAACTTTACATAAATACCATTTTATTATTGAATGTCTACACAAATATTATTGATAATATTCAGGTATTTTTATTTGCTTCATATTTTTATATTTGCGCCCATTTAAATATTAATATATGTATATTAAATTTTTTCATCACACATGAGCTAACACAATAGAATGATAAGCTGCAAGTTAAACTTCACTCTTTGAAGCCTAGTATTTAGTCGCGGCCCGTGACACGCAAAGCTTATTTTGTACATATTTATCTTTTTTGAGCTATGCCACCTCGAGCTTCAAAATCACATACCATGTGTACATGTATAATGTCTTATAAAGCTCTTCACTTTACTCTCTCATTATGACGTAGGATTCACCTAAGGTGTTATGCGCACACTTTTTTCATAAGCTTGCCAATCTAGAAGCTTGTCAATCCTTATTGGCCCGCCATCCGTTGTGTGCATCACATGCACCCTCTATTGTGGGACTCAGCATGCTCGCTGAGGTTGCTTCATCATCTTCTTAAAGATATGGGTTCCGCCTAAATTCAATTGACTATTGAGTTTCCTCTACCATCGTACTTAGATAGATTCGGCTCTGATACCATATAGTTACAACCCAAGCCCATGGTATTGTTTGTTTTAGACCTAAACCCGCACAAATTTGGCTTTTTAGGGCAACGCCGCCTCGAGCCCCAAAATAGAGCATACCATATGGCTTGTGTCATTCCTTATAAAATTCTTTACTTGCCTCTCTCCTATCTTCCGATTTGCGCCTAAGATGTCATGTGCACCCCTTCTTCGGAAGCTTGCTAGACTAGAAACTTGCCAGTCCTGCTTGACCTGTCCTCGTATGGCCTCCCGCCATAATGGTATCACATATTTGACGGATAAAGAAGGAACATATTTTGTTAGACTTATTTCAAATAATATTCTTATTAAGTTAGATGGACTTCTATTACGACCCTAGTTCACCAATCGTGAACCTGTCATGGCGGCACCCAGTCTTCGCGACTAGGTAAGCCTAATATATTACAAAAATTTAACAACCTTTACAAAAATAATAAACCATTACTGAATAACATAAGAAAATATATAGAGTGTCGCCTGGCACATACATATCAACTCAAAATACTGTAGCAACCTCCAAGACCCGGAAACCCAAGGGCAACATAGGCTAAGAGTAAAACATAACACACGACTCTAACACCCGGAAATGTCTACCAGTAACTGAATACATGAAATGAAACTTCTAACTAAAAGGTAGAGTAGAAGGAGACTCCTCGGTTCTGCAGACGCGGCAGATGCATCCCTCAAGTCTCCGGCTGTACGCCACCCTCCAAGGCTGACAAAACTGACTGAGGGTACATGTATCTCCACAACAGAAGTGTGCAGAAGTGTAGCATGAGCACACCATGGCGGTGCCCAATAAGTATCAAGACTAACCTTGATGGAGTAGTGACGAGGGACAGTCAAGATACCTACCGGTCTATAAAAAAGTATAATCGTAGGGATAATAGAATGATATATAATTATGTAAAGACAACATGAATGACTAAAAGAGCTACAATCACAATAACTAATGGATAATAAGTAACAACGAGAAATACACAATGATGCTAATAAAAGGACGGTAGACATTACAATCCAAATCCTGAAGTCACAGTACAGCAAGGACAGACAAGTCACTAACTCATTATTCTGCACTGATCTTGCATAAGGTCTTCCAACTCTTTCCACTATTCCACCACAAATTCTCAGACCAGCCACAACTCATAAAAACCCAGCATCCAAGGTCTAACATTTGGTATCTTGTGCCCCATACATAACACGGTCATGTTGACACTACCTAGTCAACTAGGGTCACTCTCACCTATAAAATGGGCAAAAGAGGGCACATCCCCACACCTAGCCAAATTAGGAGGGATTCATCTCTAATAGGAGGGTCCAACTACGTGTATGTTTGTGCAAGTGTATCTAACATGAATCCTACCAACTAGTAAATATAAGAAATGGAACGACTAGCGCCCAATATATTCACACCCGAATATAATCGATGAATTTATCAGTTCAGGACACAATGAGTTTAACGGGGATCTTCCAGGATATCTTCTTGTAGTCTCAAACATAAATGTGTGCTAGGGATCTCTTGGTATCCTCAATAGATATACTGGAAACTCTTGGTATCCTCAATATATATGTTAGGGATCTCTTGGAATCCCGAGGATCTCTTAGTATCCTCAAGAGATGTACTAGGGATCTCTTGGTATCCCGAGGATCTCTTGCTATCCTCAATATATATGCTAGGGATCTTTTGGTATCCCGAGGATCTCTTGGTATCCTCAATAGATGTAATGGGAATCTCTTGGTATCCCGAGGATCTCTTGCTATCCTCAATATATATGCTAGGGATCTCTTCGTTCTCGAGGATCTCTTGGTATCCTCAATAGATGTACTGGGGATCTCTTGGTATCCCGAGGATCTCTTGGTATCCTCAATATATATGCTAGGGATCTCTTGGTATCCCTTGGATCTCTTGGCATCCTCAATATCTGTACTGGGGATCGCTTGGTATCCCGAGGATCCCTTGGCATCCTCAATATATGTGCTAGGGATCTCTTGGTATCCCGAGGATCTCTTGATATCCTCAATAGATGTACTGGGGATCTTTTGGTATCCCGCAATATAGCACAATCAACATAGATGTATAGCCCAAACAATAGAATAGCAAATATCTCGGCGAGGGAGTCGACAATGGAAGACAATAGCGTCCCGACAAGGGAATCAACCACAGAACAATAACGTCCCCGCAAGAGAATCAATAACAGAAACAATAACGTCACGGCAAGGGAATCAACAATAGCCAATAAGGTCACGGAAACACCAAGGGAAACAAAATAACCTCAAAGATAAAACAACAAAATAACCTCAACGATAAAACAAGACATAATAAGCGCATAATAGCTACACCGATACCACATCAATTGGACAAGTAATAAATTTGCACGAAGTCACACATGAACTTACAATCAAGGAGTACCCAATAGTAAGGAAGTTAAGATGAATCAATAATTACAATTTAAGGAAGTATCAACTAATTGTATGATATCCATCTTCTTTTCAATTAAGACCGATTAATTACATGAAAGATCACATTTATGATTTCCAATTAAAGGCGAGTAGTTAGAATGGATAATATGACTATAGAAGGGTGATCGTCTTCAGTTAAACATGTAAGAAGACAATTAATCAGCAAGAATAAATCAAGAAGAGCCAACGATACCGAGTAAGACATGTAGAGGTGAACATAATAACATGAAATTCAATTGTATCAATATCATCTCCATACTGAGTGGTTTCAAGAGTCTAAGGGCCTAAAAAGGGACAATTTACTACAAATCAGAACATGCACTCGTCACCTCGCGTACACGGAATGCAATAAACAAAGAAGACGCAAATCCTAAGGAAAAGTCCCCCACACAAGGTTAGGCAAGATACTTACCTCAAAACCGACTAAAATCAACTAGCAACCGCGTTCTTGCCACGAGTTCTCGACTCCAAATGGACGAAATCTATTCAATTAAATCACACGTTGCAATTAACATCTCAAGCAACTGATTCTCTAATTTAATTCAAAGCTAAAGTTCGAAATTAGGTAAAATGACCAAAACGCCCCTCGGACCAACGTCTCAGAACCGGATGAACTTCACAATTTAAGAACCCTCGTACTCTCACGAGTCAACAATATAAAAATCTCTCAAATGGGAGGTTAAACACTCCCTCAAAACCTAATAATTCGGTATAAGAAGTTCTACCCATTTTTCATTCAAAAACAGAAATTAAAGGATGAAATTAAGAGGAGATTCATGGAAGTTGGTCTAAATCGAATGAGAAACACTTGCCAAGTTGCCCAGGTGAAAATCCCTTCACAAATCACCAAGAACCAAGCTCTAGAAGTTAAAATGTGAATAAATGGTGAAACCCTCGAATTTGGGAATTAAATATGTCTGCCCAGTGATTTGTGCATCGCGATCGTGTAGAGTAAATATTGATTGGCCCAAAATGTTCTAAGGGAACGCAATGTTGTGGAAGCGATCGCGGTGAAGAAATAGGCGGTGTTTCGCGATCGCGGGTCTCATTTATGCGAACGTGTGGAAGGAAGTACAATGGGTCCAGTGGTTGGTCTATGCGATCGCGTGATCAGGGATGCGATCGCGAAGTGGAGACTGTTAGACCTTTGCGATAGCAGGATGTTTGATGCGAACGCGATTGAACAACACATGGAACATCGTGATCGCGGTAGACTATTCGCGATCGCATAGAAGGATATCGGAAGCAACAGTTCAACATTTCAAAATGGAGGAAAAAGGACTTGTAGCCCGTCTGAAACACACCTGAGGCTCCCGGACCCCGTCTAATCACACATACAAGTCACATAACCTAACACTGACTCGCTCGAAGCTTCAAATCACCTAAATCAATATCGAAACGACGAATCGAACCAAAAATCAAGCTTATGAACTTTCAAGTTTTCAAATAACGAAACTCATGCCGAAACCTATCAATTCAACTCGGATTGACGCCAAACTTTGCAGGCAAGTCCAAAATGACATAACGGAGTTGTTCCAACTCTCGGAATCGCATTCCGACCCTGATTTCCCATAACTCAATTGTGAGTCAAACTTATTCATTTTCCAACTTCTACTTTCGCCGAAATACCTAAAATTACTCAACAGACCTCCAAATCTGAATTCGGACGCGCACCTAAGTCCAAAATAATCATACGAAGCTGTTGAGATTATCTACTACCCATTTTGGGGTCGTTCACCCAAAAGTCTAGTTTTGATCAAATTTTCATTGTACTAACTTTCAAAATAAGGTTTATTCTCTAGAATTGACTCTAAGCCATCAGAAAACTGAATTCTGCCATGCACGCAAGTCAATAATCATGTTCCAAAGCTGCTCCGGACCTTATGTCGTTGAACGAGCTTAATTTCTCAAAACGACCGGTCGGATCGTTACATCTTCCCCACTTAAAACCAACGTTCGTCCTCAAACGTGCTTAGATTCACCTCAAAGTCCTCATGTCACTCAGTGCGCACTTCCAACATACACCTGCGGGTGATCCCATGTCACCCCAATCCATTTTGGCACGTCGACACCATCTCAACTGAAATTTAACCCTTCTAGCAATACCATTAAGCCTCCAAACCAGATTCCTCACCTTCCATCCGTCTCCAAAAGACCCGATTCTAAGTCCATGTCTGATATCAGTCTCAACCAGCTAATTCAACACAAGCCAACACATACAGGGTACAGCCACACAACATGACACACCACACATAGTCCCACAATAATATTTCTGATAGCAATAAGTGCCTGAGATCAAATTTGTACCAGCCATAAGCCTCATATTCAATAGGAACTCTTTTCAACCACCAATAACACTTGCCATGATACAACTACCACGAAAACCACATGATGAAACACCCTATTAACCCAATCTCAGCTAGCACCAACATGTACACACCCCACAAACAAAAACTCAAGGAGCATAGTACGAAAATGAATGAATATGGGAAAAGAAACACATAAGAGAACTAATAAACAAATTAAACTAGCACAAAAGTCTTCTAAAACACAAATCTACAAGATATCTGACAAGAAAGAATGAAAGCATATAATGGCCTCACAAAGATCTTATACTGATATAACTCTCACCGCAGTACACAACCTGGTCTCAACATATCAAATCACCCGATATAACGAGGGTCTCGCCCTCAAATCTGGATCACAAGTAGGGTACACATCAACTCATCTAGATACTCTCACTAGATAAATTCCGTCTACAATTTACAACACAGACTATCTCCCATACCGGCGGAGCATAAAATTACAGCTAGTAACCAAGAATGCTCGGAAATCACATCAAGCCTGCCAGAACAGATAATGGAAAATACCACTAGCCTCAAAACTCCCGACAATGGCTAAAACAGACGATAGACACAGATATCACTCAGAACCTCCCAACAGGATAAGCACATAAATAGAGTGCAAATCATGAAACACTCCCATAAATGGAACAACAAACAAGGAACTCAATCTGATAAGTAGAAGTGTGATGAACTGCAGAGAGTGCCTCTCTATAACAAATTGAATTAGTACCTGATGACATTAGTTGGCACACCGGCCTCAAGACTACTATATGAAACACATCAACGGGTTGGGCCTCCCCCTCTTGGGCGCCCTCCGCTTGCTTGAATACCTCATCGCGACACATCGGCCCGAAATCTGTGACAATTTCTCACCATATGGATAGTACCTCTATACTCAAGGCACCCTCTTCGCTGACGAGGCGGGGAAACTGTGCGATATGGATACTCTGAGACCCATGAACACCTAAATCACTATGTAAGGCCTGAAACGCAAACCGAACCAGCTGACCCGTAAAACCTCTACCATGGCGTACCCTGCCTCCAAATCCATGACTAGTATATCTCATAGGTCTAGGAGGCCTCCTCGCCTCCTCAAGATGTCTCTCCTAACCTCGTCTACTCTCTCTCTCTCTCTCTCATGACCATGCCTGCCTTATCTCTCTAGCATGCATGCCCTCTATCCTCCTAGCAAAATTTATCACCTGCTGATACGAAATATCCATCTCTAACTAACGGGTCATACTGAATCTGATGCTGGGAATAAGTCCCTCAATAAACCAGCGAACCTTCTCACGAACAGTAGAAACCAAGGGTCTAACCAAACTGGCGTAATGGACAACATACTTCGAGATGGTCATGACACCCTGGCGTAAATGCTCAAACTCCACGCGCCATGCATTCCTGAGTCTCCGAGAAACAAACACTCACAGGAACATAACTGAAAACTCGGCCCAATTCAGTGAAGCTGCCTCGTCTGCGCTGTCTAACTCATAGGTGCGCCACCAGTGATAGGCGATTCCTCGAAGCTGGAAGGTAGTGAAAGGAATCCCGCTCGATCCAAATAACCAGAGTACGGAAATGCGATAACACTCATTCCCCTGTCCTGGGGCATTCTAGGGCATTATCCAATGCTAAACCGCTAAAATGAGGAGGCTTAGACCTCTTAAATCTATTAAATCTCATCTTCTCCTGCTCGGAAATCGCTGCCATCCCCTCGGGCTTAGCAGGTGCTACACGTAGCGCATGAATAAATATCAAGGCCTTGCTCAATATACGGTCGCTGCTTAGGAGTGCGCACGGTGGGAGTCTGTGCTCCTCCCCTGTCCTGGGGTGTAGCTGCAGTAATTGGAAGCAGTCCTGCCTGAGCCAAAATGGTGTGCCTACTCATGAACTGTGTCAAGTATCTTTAAGGGATGGAGTAGCAGTATTTGTAGTCATCAGATGCTCGGACTCCAGCTGGATCTGCTGGTGGTACCTCGGCGGCCGTTCGCAGTACGTGTCCTCACCATCGGTGAGAGAGTGTAAGGTAGAGGTTTAGAGTTGTGAATGCCAAAATCTCGCACGATAGGGAAATCAATTGAAGTGAAATTTTTCCTAACGGTTACATAGCCCCTCATAGACAAGTATAGACGTCTCCGTACCGATCAGCGAGACTCCAATAAACAAGCCCGTGTCCCGTGACTCCTATGAGCCTAGAGCTCTGATACCAACTTGTCACGATACTAGTTCACCAATCGTAAACCTGTCATGACGGCACCCAGTCTTCACGACTAGATAAGCCTAACATATTGCGGAAGTTTAACAACCTTTACAAAAACAATAAACAATTACTGAATAAGATAAGAAAATGTATAGAGTGCCGCCTGGCACATACACTTCAACTCAAAATACTGTAACAACCTCCAAGACTCGGAAACCTACGAGCAACACAGGCTAAGAGTAAAACATAACAAACGGCTCTAATACCCGAAAATGTCTATAACAACTGAATACATGAAATGGAACTACTAACTAAAAGGTAGAGTAGAAAGAGACTCCTCGGTTCTGCGGACGCGGCAAATGCATACCTCAAGTCTCCGGCTGTATGCCACCCTCCAAGACTGACAAAACTGAATGAGGGTACCTCATCTACACAACAAAAGTGTGCAGAAGAGTAGCATGAGCACACAACGGCGGTGCCCAGTAAGTATCAAGACTAACCTCGATGAAGTAGTGACGAGAGACAGTCAAGCCACCTACCGGTCAATAAATAGTATAATCGTAGGGATAATAGAACGATATATACTTATGTAAAGACAACATGAATGACTAAAAGAGCTACAATCACAATAATACTAACGAACAATAAGTAACAACGAGAAATACACAAACGATGCTAATAAAATGGCGGTAGACATTACAATCCAAATCCTGAAGTCACAGCACAACAAGGACTGACAAGTCACTAACTCATTATTCTGCACTGATCTTACATAAGGTCTTCCAACTCTTTCCACAATTCCACCACAAACTCTCAGACCAGCCACAACTCATAAAACCCCAGCATCCGAGGTATAGCACTTGGCATCTTGTGCCCCATACATAACACGATCATGTTGACCACTGACTAGTCAACTAGGGTCACTCTCACCTATAAAATGGGTATACCGGGGCACATCTCCAACCCTAGCCAAATCAGGAGGGATTCATCTCTAATAGGAGGGTCCAACTACGTGTATGCTTGTGCAAGTGTACCTAACAGAAATCCTACCAACTAGTAAATATAATAAATGGAACAACTAACACCCAATTTATTCACACCCAGATAGAATCAATGAAAATGTCAGTTCAGGACATAATGAGTTTAACGGGGATCTACCAGGATATAGTCCTGTAGTCTCAAACATAAATGTGTGCTAGGGATCTCTTGGTATCCTCAATAGATGTACTGGGGATCTCTTAGTATCTCGAGGATCTCTTGGTATCCTTAATATATATGTTAGGAATCTCTTGGTATCACGAGGATCTCTTGGTATCCTCAATAGATGTACTGAGGATCTCTTGGTATCCCGAGGATCTCTTGGTATCCTCAATATATATGCCAGACATCTCTTGGTATCCCGATGATCTCTTGGTATCCTCAATAGATGTACTGTGGATCTCTTGGTATCCCAAGGATCTATTGGTATCCTCAATATATATATGCTAGGGATATATTGGTGTCCCAAGGATCTCTTGGTATACCGAGGATCTCTTGTTATCCTTAATATATATATGCTAGGGATATCTTGGTGTCCCAAGGATCTCTTGGTATCCTCAATAGATGTACTGATGATCTCTTGGTATCCCGAGGATCTCTTGATATCCTGAATAGATGTATTGGGAATCTCTTGGTATCCCGAGGATCTCTTGGTATCCTCAATATATACGCTAGGGATCTCATTGTATCCTCAATAGATGTACTGGGATCTCTTGGTATCCCGTAATACATCACAATCAACATAGATGTATTGCCCGAATAATAGAATAGCAAATATCCCGGTGAGAGAGTCGACAATGGAAGACAATAACGTCCCGGTAAGGGAATCAACAAGAAAACAATAATGTCCTGGCAAGGGAATCGATAACAGAAACAATAACGTCCATGCAAGAGAATCAACAACAGAACAATAATGTTCCGGCAAGGGAATCAACAATAGCTAATAAGGTCACGGAAACACCAAGGAAAACAAAATAACCTCAACAATAATACAAGACATAATAAGCGCATAATAGCTACACCGATGCCACATCACTTGGACATGTAATATATTTGCACGAAGTCACAAATGAACTTACAATCAAGGAGTACCCAATAGTAAGGAAATGAACATGAATCAATAATTACAATTAAGGAAGTATCAACTAATTATATGATATCCATCTTCTTTTCAATTAAGACCGACTAACTACATGAGATATAACATTTATGATTTCCAATTAAAGGCGAGTAGTTAGAAATTTAGAATGGATAATATGACTATAGAAGGGTGACTGTCTTCAGTTAAACATGTAAGAAGTCAATTAAACAGCAAGAATAAATCAAGAAGAGCCAACGATACCAAGTAAGACATGTAGAGGTGAAACTAATTGTGGGAATTCAATTGTATCAATATCATCTTCAGACTCAGGGATTTCAAAAGTCTAAGTGCCCAAAAGGGGATAATTTACTACAAATAAATCTGGGCACGCACTTGTCACCTCGCGTATACGGAATGCAATCAACAGAGAAGACTCAATTCCTAAGGAGAAGTCCCCCACACAAGGTTAGGCAAGATACTTACCTAAAAATCGGCTAAAATCAATTAGCAACCGCGTTCTTGCCACGAGTTCTCGACTCCAAATGGCCCAAATCTATTCAATTAAATCACACATTACAATTAACATCTCAAGCAACTGATTCTATAATTTAATTCAAAGCTAAAGTGCGAAATTAGGTAAAATGACCAAAATTCCCCTCAGGCCAACGTCTCGGAACAGGATGAATTTAACACTTTCAGAACCCTGGTACTCTCACGAGTCTAAGCATATAAAAATCTGTCAAATCGGAGGTCAAACACTCCCTGAAAACCCAATAATTCGATCTAAGAAGTTCTACCCATTTTTTATTCAAAACAGAAATTAAAGGATGAAATTAAGAGGAGATTCGTGGAAGTTGGTCTAAATCAAGTGAGAAACACTTACCCAAGTTGCCCATGTGAAAATCCCTTCAGAAATCGCCAAGAACCGAGCTCTAGAAGTCAAAATGTGAATAAATGGTGAAACCCTCGAATTTGGAAATTAAATCTGTGCCTAGTGATTTGTGCTTCGCGATCGCGGAACAAATGATGCGATCGCGTAGAGGAAATATTGATTGGCCCAAAAATGTTCTATGCGAACGCGATGGTGTGGACGCAATCACGGTGAAGAAACAGGCGGTGCTTCGCGATTGCGGGGGCATTTATACGAAAGCGTGGAATGAAGTACAGGGGGTCAAGTGGTTGGTCTATGCGATTGCGTGATCAGGGATGCGATTGCGAAGTGGAGAATGTTATACCTTTCGCAAGACGTTTGGTGCGAACGCAATTGAAGAACACATAGAACATCGTGATCGCGGGAGACTATTCACGATCGCGTAGAAGGATATCAGAACCAGCATTTCAAAAGTTCAAAATGGAGGAAAAAGGAACCGTAACCTATCCGAAACACGCCCGAGGCCCCCGGGACCCTATCTAATCACACATACAAGTCACATAACCTAACACGAATTCGCTCAACGCTTCAAATCACCTAAAACAATATTGAAACAACGAATAGAACCAAAAATTAAGCTTATGAACTTTCAAGTCTTCAAATAACGAAACTCATGCCGAAACCTATCAATTCAACTCGGAATGACGCCAAAATTTGCAGAAAAGTCCAAAATGACATAACGGAGCTGTTACAACTCTCGGAATTGCATTCCGACCTCGATTTCCCATAAGTCAACTGTGAGTCAAACTTATTCATTTTCCAACTTCAACTTTCGCCGAAATACCTCAATTTACTCAACGGACCTCCAAATCTGAATCCGGAAGCGCGCCGAAGTCCAAAATAACCATATGAAGCTGTTGAGATTATCTACGACCCATTCCTGGGTCGTTTACCCAAAAGTCCAGTTTCGGTCAAATTTTCACCGTTCTAACTTTCAAAATAAGGTTTTTCTCTAGAATTGACTCTAAGCCATCCGAAAACTGAATTCAACCATGCATGCAAGCCGATACTCTTGTTCCGAAACTGCTCCCGACCTTATGCCACTAAATGGAGCTTTCTCAAACGACCGGTCTGATCGTTACAACTTCACAATCAAAATATTTTAAGTAGCAATTCTATGGAATATAATGCTATTAACTAACTTTAATATTAATATATACATATTTTCACTTCCTCGGAAAATGATATATACTTTTGTAGTTTACACACATTAAAAGATTATGACATAAATGTACTTTTGCAACAAATTAACTTAAGTCCGAAATAAAGAAAAAATAACTAAATTGGAGGACACACTTTCAACTAAATTGTAAAATCAAAGAAAAGCATGATTTTAATGGTTCATATAGTTTCAAACCACCAAATAATGCAAATCAACATGTAGGTGATAGACATTTTTAGGTAGCAATTTAAACCTTGAGATTTCATGTTCTAAGTCTTGTAAAGTTGATATTTTTAATTTATTGCATAGAGGATAAAGTTTGATAATGGTGTTAAATTTAAAATGATGATATATAAATGTGTGAGCATTATCATTATCAATTGAAATGAGATGAAGGGCAATTCGGTGCATTAAGCTCCTGTTATGTGCGGATTCGAAGGACCGGACCACAGAGGTTTATTGTGTGCAGCTTTATTTTGCATTTTTACAAGAGATTGTTTACACGATTCAAACCAATACTCACCTAATCACATGGCAATAAATTTACCAGTTATGCTAAGGCTCTCCGTCAATTAATTAAAATAAGATGATTTAAATAAAATAACACAATCACTAATGATTCATAAAGATGACCCAACTTGTGAAAACTAAATCTTTGTTGTAATAGTTGTTTTTGTATGTCTTCATTAGTTGTTGGTAATTAGTATACGTGCAAAGCAAAAACCACAAGTGATAAAATATTATCAACAGAAATTGCGAATAAAAAGGAAAATAAATAAAATAATAAAAAGAAAACAGAAAGGCAAAAAGGTATGGAATTTTTACCTATGAATACCATATAGAAACCTTATTACCAAAAATGTTCATTATTTGGTATTTACCCGCCTAGAGCATAGTTTGTCTACAAAAATTGTACCAAACCAAAAATAGGTGAATTCTACCCTAAAAAGCGCCAATTTAGCAATCAGATTTAATGGTGATTCTATCACCATCAATTTCGAGTTTTAAAACGGAAGAAAATCCTACAGCAGCGTGATTCTTTCATTCTGTACCGGAAATATATCTCTCATATGTAATTCAGCTACAAATCAAAAAATACGAGAATCTCCAGCAATCAAATTGTAGAAATGCAAAATTGTTGCATACAGTTTTTCCTCGACATCAGTACAAGAATTCCCGAATCTAGATCTGTTTTTCTATCAACTACACGAAATTATGTCAAAAATTCCAATAATGCTGAAATTGAATGGTTATTGGGATAACTATGGCAGATTCCGAGATTTTGAAGTTGATGCCATTTTGGTAGATGATAATGCAAGCTACGGAATTCTCCTTTCTACAATTGCAAAACAATTATCGATTGATACATCGGATAAAATTGTAGAAATAAAATATATTGTGAATGAGAATTATCCTCCATTGGAGATTAGGAATGATATGGGGGTTCGAGTATATATGGAAACGAAAAAGGAGAATAAAAACTTAGGTTCGTATCCCTTATGTATTAGCGTAAGAGATTTCAATATGGAGTTGACAATCACCAATGAAAGCAACAGTACATGTATGTTTGATTCGACATTGCTGAGAGTTTTTGTGTTACCTAGTTATCTACAATTTAACGACATTTCTCTACAATTAAACTACAATTATGATATAGTACTCGAAAGGACAAAGAGATGTTACTTTCAAATTTACCTACATAGTTACTACATTTGTGAATTTATTGTCTGCAGGTTCTTCAGGATCCCTAAGGTTACTAGAAATTCCATCCTCACCAGCTATAGAGGAATATCAAAGTGACATAATAATTGAATGTATGCAAACATGTATTGAAGAAGGACAAGTGTATCAGGACAAGAAAACAATAGCTGCTGCAATGAAGAATTATTCAGTTATGCACAAGTTCCAGTTCAGAGTGAAAAGATCAAGTCGTAGAAGGTATGTAGTTATTTATGGATCATAGATTTGCAAAATTAGTGTATTATTGAAGATAGGTTTGTTTTATGCCATTGTAGTTACATTGTAGTCAATTTGTAGTTAATTGTAGTGTTTAATAAATATGTGTAAATATTGTATTTTTTCGTAGCTACTGGCTTATATGTGTAGCTGAAAGCTGCAAATGGAATTTCAAGGCAATGTCAATTAATGATTCTGCAATGTTCAAGATAAGAAGTTTCAGCCGACAACACACATGCTGCCCAATGGACGAAACATTCATACATCGCAAATGTACTGCAACAGTAGTTGGTAGCATGGTCGTTCCAAAATATTGTGATCCTAAGACTGTTTACACGCCAAAGGACATAAAAACTGACATGTTATCCGAACATGGACTGAACCTAAGCTACATGCAAGCATGGAGAGCAAAGGAAAAAGCATTATAGTTTTTTAGAGGAAATCCGTATGACTCCTACAGCAGATTACCAAAATATTTTTTTATTCTTGAGAAGAATTATCCCGTTTCTGTTGTTAAATTGAAGAAGGCAGCAGATGATTGCTTCTTATACGCATTTGTTGCTCTTTGTACATCAATAAATGGTTGGCAACATTGTAGGCCGGTAGTAGTGGTCGATAGGACATTCTTAAAATCAGCATATATGGGGATTATGCTGACAACAAGCACCATGGATGCAGCAGGTACATAATGCAATAATTTTGTAGTTATTTTGTAGACAGTCTATACAATGCAGGTAAATTGTAGTTGTACTGTAGTTAGTTCATAGTTAGATAATGAATGAAGTTAAATTGCCTACATTCTCAATATATATTTGTAGTTATTAGTTAATCTTATTTTATGTCTAAAAAATGTAGGTATTTTGCCCTTGGCATATGCTGTTGTTGATTCTGAAAACGACGCGTCTTGGAAGTGGTTCTTTGAGCAATTCAAGGAGGCATATGGTGAAAGACCTTCAATGTGTGTTGTCTCAGATAGGCATGAGAGTATATCGAAGGCAACATTAGTTGTCTATCCGGGAATGCACACTACTTTTTGCATGTGGCATATATGGACAAATATAAGGTCAAAATTCAAGAAGGCACATCTAATATTACATGAATTGTACTTTGCTACAGCACGGTCATACACTCTGGATGAATTCAATGAAAGGATGATGAAGATTGAAGAGGTAGACCCGTGTGTACCGTCTTACCTACATGATATTGGCTATCATAGATGGTCAAGAGTACATGCAACGGTGAATATAACTTTTACTATGACGTCAAACATTGCCGAGTCGTTGAATGTTATAACAAAAGAGGCAAGAGAGCTGCCAATATTTGATCTATTTGAGTATATGAGGACTATTCTAGAATGTTGGACAAAAGAAAAGTTATTGAAGGCAAAGGATACTTTCACATTCCTTGGTCACAAATTCAACAAATAATTGGAAGATAATAATACATTATCCCAGAAACTAAAGGTAGTATATTCTTGTTTGGTGCAAAAGAAAAAACAAAAATAGTAGTAGCTGCAGTGTTTCCAGTTTGTAGTTAAAATTTAGTCACAATGTGGGTAAATGTAGTTATCGTTTATATGTAGTATATTTGTAGATGATTTGTAGTTAACTGATTGTTGCTAATCTAATTAACTGATTGATGTATTATTATTTCTGTTTGGTCTTGAATTATTGAGGGCTTCAACAGATCATATACATACTGTGTTAGATGGTATGAAGTGGTACATTGTATGTCTAGAAAAAAAGGAATGTAGCTGTGGACAATTCAACTTGATGAACTTCCATGTGCCCATGATTTGGCAGCATTAAGACATAGGAATGAAAGGCCTGACAACTATTGCTCTCCGTATTATACAAGGAAGAGCCCTCTTCTTACCTATGAAATGGCAGTAAATCCTCTTCCTAATGAAGCCAAATGGGATGTTCCACAACATATTTTGGATGAGGTAGTAAAGCCACCGGCGGGAGATAAAAGGCAGCCAGGCAGACCTCACAAGGAAAGATATAAATATTTGATGAAATAATGTCAAAGAAGTACAAGGTGTCTTGTGGCAATTGTGGAGGTGAAGGGCATAACAAAAGAACTTGCAAGAATGCGCCGAAAAAGAAATGTATATCATGTAGCTAGAATAGTTATTCAAAATAAATGTTACTGAGCTCAAATTATCGGAATTTATTGTGTAAATGTTCTACGTTTTGAATATGATTAAGAAGTATAAACATAAATTTGTGTATCTACACTATTTACATTTTTTATGTATGCCGTCAAGCATCAATTTTTGTCATTTTTTATTGAATAGTTAAACTTTTGTATAAGCTATACACAAAACGTCTGATGTTAATAAAGAAAATACTGAATGTAAACTGTTGCCAGATTATAGTTAAAATGTAGTTAATTGTGGTCTAAATGTAGTCCTGGCAATCACCTAATGGGACTTTGTAGTTAGAATGTAGTTCAATGTAGTTTAATTGTAGATAAATTGATTTTTTCTGAAAATAATTATTGATAAAGGATGGCTAAATTATTTATCTGAGACCTGTATTCATTTCATCTTTATGATGTGTAAGAACTGACAATTATATAAACATATTAAATGGCACCTGAAGGTATTATATAAACTCAAAGATTAAAGTGAAATTATAAGACAAAGCTTTTAATGCAAAAATGCTATCAGATAACTCGAATACTCGAGTATAATGTAATCAAGAAAAAGTGTTGATTACAACCAAAATGACTTAATTCCTACATTATTTTCAATTCAACTACAACATAGGAACACAATAGTCTACTTCTTCTTTCGTTGAACTTTAGTCCTCTCATTCTTTATCCGTGCACCCTTCTTCCTTGCAAGTCTGCCAGTAACCTCACTATCACTGATTGAACCATCTTTTAGCTTCTTTGTGGCGTAATCCCACAGTAGAACTCCATAGCGTCTACGGTGTTGGTCAATATCAGTAAGATCTTCCTTTGTGATAGACAAATCACCAGTGCTAATATACTCTGCAAGGGCTGCCACAAATACACCACAATCCCTGCAGAAGATGATAATTTTTCATTATATAACAAACGATTGAAAATAATAATTAAACATATAGAAAGGGAGATTAGTTTTTATAGTGAGCCTTCCTTTTGTTGTGGAATCTCAGCAACCATCCATTGTATGTCGAGAGGGTCTGTAAATGGTTTCTCTATGTATGACTTTGTAGTCTTGAATTCAATGTCTTACGTTTACCATAGAAACAAGTGCATGAAAAATAAAGAGCAATAATAATTGAAAATTTCTCAACCAATGTCTGAACTGTTTGATTACGGTTTGCTCTTACCAATGAATCATAAACGTAAAGTTGCCGGTCCTTTATGTCAAAAACTAGCAACAACCAATGAAAGTTCTCCACAAGGTTAACATGCATGAGCACATAGTCAACAAGATCCCATGCAACATTAGCAAGAATTCTGTAGCCCATAATATATTCTCCAATATCATCCTCGGCTTTAACAATCGAATTCCTTTGATCCATTTGGAGAACTAGTGAACTTCTCATAAATTCTTTCAATCTTTGTCTTGAACAAGCAATCGGGTGTTGTAAACCTAGTTTGGATGTTGGGGCCATATTTTTCCTTTTTTCTCAGATAGTACATAATAACATCAATGTGATGCCAAAGTAAAAGTGAATATACAATAAGTTACAGTGTAGCCAATCACATCTACAAAATAGCTACATATTAACAATAATTAGAATTTATGAAAAAATCTAACAGCTTGCTTCACTTTAACAACACAATAACTACAGATATATAACAGTTAGCCCAAGCACCTCATAAAATGTAATTTAATGGCATTTAGCATGAAAGATATAGAAAACAAGTATTATATCTACAATTGACCAATCATATTTACATAAAAATTACACATTAACTATATTTTTCACACTGATTGCATAAGGTTCAAAAAAGCAAAATTTTACAGTTGAAGACTAAATATAGTAACATATATATGATGTGTACAATATAACTACATTTAAACATCATAGTTAAAGACAAAACTACAATTGCACCACACAATTGAAGACAAAACAAATATTGTCAATGCTTGTAGACACTATATACTTACTGTGCTATTGATTACTTGTCCGGGGTGAGCAAGGGCATAAAATCAGTCCTTCTTATCAACCTTCTCACAACCCATATCCAACCAAGGATTGATTTGGTTATCCTTCTTTGAAAAGAAATCTTTCCTCATGTAATAACGAAAGAATTAATCAAATACAAAAAATTTACAAAAAGAATTACAACTTTAAAGTCTAAAAAGGGTGAACAGACAGTGTAAATTTAAGCACCATACCTCCTAAATACTTTGTCAGTGCGATGGTATAACCAGGTTGTGAACCTATTTATCAATTCAGGATCCACATCTTCTCCTATGACACTTGTGAAGGGGTGCTTTAGGTAAAAATATTTGGGTCCAACGTATGTGCTGCCTTCAGTACTATACAGGGGAGTGAATGGTAATCGTGCATGTTTTCCTGGTATCCTTGTTCTTCCTGGATGAACGGGGGTTGATTTATCTTGTATGGGCTCGCCATACATGACCAACTGTGATAGGTTTTTCGGCAGCTCAAAATCATCCAATGTTACACCTTTGTTTTCAATGCCTTCAGGCACAACTTCAGTCTCCTCTTTTTTATCAATGCATTCCTGGACAACTTCAGTCACTGTTACACCATGAATTAGTGACTGTGGAATGTTATCTTAAACATCTGTTACATAAAAAATGACATACTTGACAGAATTATACCATTGTATAATCAACTATTTTCTATTAAAAAGTACATTATGAAACAATACCTTCTTTTGCTACCTCAGATATTGAAATTTTGAATAAAATGTAATTAAAATGCAGTTATGGTTGTATACCTGCTTTAAATGTCTCAGTTGCTTTTTGGAAGTCAGGATACAAATCAACTTGTGGTTGAACATGTTGCGCATAAGTGGGAGCTGAAAAACATAGTGAAAAAGTTATTAGAAATTCTTGAAGTTTATAAATATGTATGTAGGAATAATGTAGATACTTGTATTACTCGTGCTTGCATGGAGTTGATCACCAACATTGAACTGAAAATGATGGTTTTTGTCTCCTTGATTTTGGTCATTATATTGTTGAGCTACCACCAAACTACAATTTTGGAAAATAGTTGAGAATGTTTTATTGTCATAAGTCGTATATAGTCTTAGCATAAAATTATATGTAAATTCTTATCTTTGACTCATCCAAATCAGTCCTCCTGTTTACAGCATTCATGACGCTCTTCAAAGATTGATCTATGAACTCTCGAAGGCTTGAGAGTTCATCAAAAACATCCTTCTTAAACCCATCTAACTTTACATCAACCTAAAAATTAATTATGTGTAATTAGGTGGTAAGCATATTCTATTTGTTACACTTAAACTATAAAGAAACTACAAAGTAGTAGGAATGAATTCAAATGGTAGTAAATTATGACAAAATATTGTAGTTTCTCACAATACCTGCTCAAGCCTCTTTTCCAAATTGCTGATCTTGCTACTGACAGATTCCATGGCCTTTTGAGAATTAGCTTCTTTGGATTAAACTGTTGGAGAAGCAGCAGTTGGAACATTTGATGGTTGAGCAACTTCTTCATCTTCATATTGGACTCTGAGTGATTAAGCACTCCAAGCTCTTCTCCAAATTCAACCATGTTTGTGAACTGAATGATGGAAGTGACAGTTAATTCAATTGAAAAGAAAAATGTAGATGAAATGTAGTTACTATAACTGTAATTGTAGAATCATACAAAAGTTAAAAAAATACCTTGAGCCACTCAGGCTTGATCATCTTATCTTAATTGTAGTTAACCAAATATGTCCCTTTGTAGCTGACCATCTTAAAATCCGAGGAATCGATTCAGAACACCGTGTAGCAATCTCTGTGCTGACGGAATACGACTCAAAATTACCAGACTCGATTAGAAAGAACATAAACTTGTCTATGAAAGTAACATGGTCCTTATCTGAAGGACAAATAAAAAATTCCAACATATAAAGGACCCGCAACTGCACCACATCCACATCGTTTGCCCATGCTTTGTTAGTGTCTACATTTTTCAGATGCCATTAATCAACCCTTTTTTAGGGAAATATGTATTCATTAAAGAGCTAACATAGTTGGAATTGTAACCATACTCTAAGAAAGTATTCACACAATTAAAACCAGTTATCAAACCAAATTCTCTCAATGAAAAAATCAAATTTTCACCCTTTAAAAGAACAGAAAAGTATGCGTTAGTAGACTTTGACAACTCATATTTCATTAGAAGATGAATGGACTGGTTTTGCATACATATTGGGGGTAGATCTAATAAGTAACCAAAACATATTTTTTTGAATACACGTAGTTGATTTGGGGATAGTAAATCCTGAATCTGGCTAGGTATGCTAGGATCACACAAACTGTGGAATCGAAGCACACCATAATCAACATTTTGTTGAGCAAAGTACGGGCCATTCTGCAAAAAATATATATTAACTGTGGTTAGAATGAAGTTATATATATCAGCAATACAGGATACAATGGAACATATCATACCTACAATTTTAATCAACAGATTACAAATCAACTACAAACTAACTACATTTATAAACGGTATTAGAGACATGGCTCCAATTAAACTACAAAATTGAGCTAAAGAATCTACAAAATTAGGACCAGACCACATTTTACAAAAATACACTTGAACAGACAAATAAGAACAATATAACAATTAAATGTAACGGTTACTTACTGTAACCTTGAAAAAATGTAGTATAATTGTATCGAGAATGAAGTTAAATGTAGCAGCTATACAAGTTGCAATACAAAAACCATAGATACAATTTACTTAGCAGACTACAAATCAACTACAATCTAACTACATTTATAGATTGTCTAGTAATCACAGTGCCAAATAAACCTACAAAGTTTCGACAAATAATCTATAAAATTGAGACCATATCACATTTTGCCAAAAAACACTTCAACACCAAAAAAGCACTTGAAGAATATTTTTTGGCAACTAAAATTAAACTACAAAACAGTAAGGACAAATAAATATTGTTTACCTTTAATGAAATTTTTTGAGGAACCAATTTTGGTAATTTTTTGTGAGTGTTTTTTTTTGGACGATGAAGGAGACACCTTTGATTTTTTCCCAGCTGGAAGTTTGGGTGAATCTTCTACAAAATCATCATTTACCCACAACTCTTTCCCTTTTCGTTTCAGTTGTTTGTCGACCGGTTTATCTACTCCGCTAGCATCAACATCGTGCAAATGCTTTCTTCGCATTTCAGCACGGATTTATCTTGGAGATGAAATACCTGTATTTTTTTTACTTGCATGTGTAGATTGTGAGTTTTTAGGTGGTGGTTTCGGTGTTAAAATACCCAAATCAAATAATGAAATATCTGCTAATACAACTTTTAATGGTTTTTTGTGTGGAGTATTTGATTTTTTCATGATTTATGAGTTGAATACAAAATTGGAATGAGGTTGAAAATGGTGGGGGATTCAACAGAAATTGATAGGATTTGTGGATTAGAGCTGTACGAGAATGTGGAAAAAAATCGAAGAAAAATTGTGAGGGGGGAATTAACTATAGGTAAATCGTGGGAGAGGAGAGAGAAGCGGGTAGTATAAATATTTGGAAGATACGGTTCCTAAATTAAAGGCTACAATAAATGAGGCTATAATTAAAGACTTAATTTGAATTACGGTACATAAATTAAAATTTAGTATGCTTAAATATAATAAACACAAACCTTAAACATGGTAGGTAATAAGATTTGCTATATGATATAAATAGGTAAAAATACCAAAACTATTTAGCGACCCGCAACTCCAATCCGACCCCGTTACGTAATACCCTAAACCCTGCATCCACTTCTTCCTTCTTCACTGTCCACACCATTTTTGTTTGAAACCAAATGAAATGAAGTTCCTTTAGTTCAAAGAGGAGAAAAAGCAGATCAAAATGAGTAGCAGAACGACGACGTTTTGGTCTCGACTACTCCGCAATCAACTGCGGTTCGTTCCATCATCTTCCGCCGCCGGCGCAGCAAATCAATCACTTTTCCGGCATCCACCGCTGCCTCCGCATTCCGTACGTTTCTTCTCGTCGGCGCCTTACCGAACACCGCAGGCGGATAGGGTAATCAGAGAGCTATTCCTTGACGTGGAAAGGGACAAGCAAAGGGAAAGGGAAGAGAGAAAGAAGAAAGGATTAGACACAGCGGATATTGATGCCGAGGAAAATCAGGATTTCATGGGCGTGGGCCCACTAATTGAGAATATCGAGAAGAAGAAGCTTAAGGAAGAAAAATTTAGCTATTTTGATGAGCCTACGGATTCGGATTCTGATGATGATGATGAACGGTGGACTGCTGAGGCTATTAATAAACGATGGGATACTTTTGAAAAAAAGTTTAAGCGACATGAAGAGCTCCTTAAGAACTTCACTGATGCAGGTACAATGATTTGATTTCAATTTAGACCTTTTTGAGAATTGAGACCATTAATAGTTAGGATTTAAGTTATATGCATCGACTGTAATACTTTTTTAGCACCATATTTCTAATTTAACCCATTGTAACCTATTATCGAGACATTATTAGTTATGTTATAAGTTTATATACACCGGCACTTCAATATCTTTTACACCATATGTGTAATTTAACCCGTTATAATAGGTTGTTGAAACATCAATAGTTTGGATCTAAGTTATATACACTGACATTATAATATGTTTTACACTGCCTCTGTAATTTAATATGTTATTACAATTTTTTTCGAGGTTATTAGTGAATGCTATTAAATAGAGTTACGTGCAATTCATTATCAAAAAAATAGAGTTACATGCAATTACTTTTTTATTCACCTTTTAGTGAACTGATTGTGTAAATTTCTAGAACTTAAGTATTATGGTAAGATGAAGAGGTTTTCAATTTTGAGTAAATGGAAAAAATTTTGAGCTGCAAAATGACATTTTCCCGAGAAGTTAAATGTGTATTTGCTTATGACTTCTCTCATAAGGAAATGGCTGAGGAGAGAAGAGGAAAATAGTGTTAGTTTATTAACACAAAGAAAGCTTGATAATTGGTGGGATTAGAAGTTACACTCAGGTTTTATGTTGTTTATAGGATGGATGTGAACAGTACGACAAAAAATGCCAGTTAATTAATGTAAATGTGATGCTGGGTAAGTTTTTTCTTGTGGGTTATGTTGGAATATGTATGAGAAAATAATCACATACTGTTAGACTTATGTTTGTCTGTGCGTATATATGTGAAAGTCAACTATGTGAAAGGACTTGGAAAACAAATTGATAGCATTTTGTTGTTGAATTGGAATTGACAAATTACGGAAGTTTTGACCAGAGACTCTTGATGATGCATTCAAGTGGATGCATAGAATTGACAAGTTTGAGCAAAAGCATTTCCAGTTGAGACCAGAGTATCGTGTGATTGGTGAACTGATGAACCGCCTTAAAGTGGCTGAGGGTAAGGAAAGATTTCTTTTGCAGCAGAAGATAAATAGGGCCATGCGAATGGTGCAGTTGAAGGAAGCTTATGATGCCAATGACCCAGAGAATTATGGAATCATTCAACATGAGCAGGTGGGACCAAATGTAGATCTTTTAGAACATGCTGGGTTCGAAAAGGAAAAGGAGATGATTCAAGGAGGAGATGATGACGATGACATAGAGTTTGATGACATGAAAGAGAAGGATGATATATTGTTAGAGAAGCTTAATGCCATTGATAGGAAACTTGAAGAGAAATTGGCTGAATTGGACCACACCTTTGGGAAAAGGGGTAAGCTGTTAGAAGAGGAAATCAGAGATCTTGCTGAAGAAAGGAACTCGTTGACAGAGAAGAAAAGAAGACCTCTGTACAGAAAAGTAAGTGCCAAGTCTTATGCTGGTTGTAATATCAAAGCATTGGTTTTAACTTTCTTGCAAATGAGAATTAAATTTTGGGAAAGTTGTTTTAGTTGGAAAGTGAGTGCTTTAATTTAGTTACAATGAAAGTCTTGTTTCTCCTTTGCTAATGTATAGTTGTTTGAATTTGATTTGATTAAAAATCTGTAGGGTGCTATTGATTTGGTATAAAGCTAAAAGTTAGATGTGTTAATCATGAAATAAGTACATATTTGGTTGCTTTTACTGTCTCTCTGCCCTTTCGGATAGGGGTAAGGCTTGTCTACATATTACCCTCCCCAGACCCCACCTGGTGGGAGTATACCGGGTAGTTGTTGTTGTTGTTGTTGGTTGCTTTTATTGTTTTAAGAATGCTGAAAAATATAACTGCTTTGCTTTTGTGTTAGAATTTGGTAAAAATATGACTGATTTGGCACATAAAAATTAGTTCTTTTGGACAAATTTTTTGGTGAAACAAAATCTATCCAAAAGAACTTATTTTTCCTACTTAAAGACTAATCTTCACACACTCTAAGGGACAAATTCTAAATAATCCTTTACACTTCAAGTGAACACAAAATTTGAGAAGAAAAATTTCAGCTAAAGCATATCTAGTAGTAATTATTAAAAATAGGAGAGCTTAGGACAATGCCATAATTATTCAAGAAATTATTTCCAAAATTCACAAACAAAAAGAGTAACATGGTCACATGATCCTCAAAATTGACATTGAAAAAGCCTTCGATCGGTTAGAGTGGTCCTTTGTGCACCATACCCTTAACTACTTCAATTTTCCTCCTAAATTTACGTAACTCTTATTAAGTTGCATTTCTACAAGCTCAATATCTGTTTTGGTAAATGGTTCTACTACCAATTTCTTTCAACCTAGCCGGGGAATTAGGCAAGAAGACCCCATTTCTCCTTATATCTTCATTTTATGTCTTGAAATGCTATCAAGATTCATGAATCACTAGGTGGATATCAGGAACTGGGACCCTATTACTTTAGGAAGAAAAGGCCCTTCCATCTCCCACCTATTATTTGCAGACAACCTAACCCATATGGAAAAAGTCAACCTTAAATCAAGTCATACCATTAAACAAGGGTTAGAACTCTTTTGCACTCTCTCGGGGCAATCTATAAATATAAAAAAATCCAAAGTCATCTTCTCCCATAATTGCGAATTGCCTCTCACAAAGGATATTACCAAGATTCTTGCTATAAAGAGTACAGACAAGAGGGGTTGCTCTGATGGTAAGCAACCCCCACTTCCAACCGAGAGGTTGTGAGTTCGAGTCTCCCCAAGAGCAAGGTGGGAAGTTCTTGGAGGGAAGGATGCCGGGGGTCTATTTGGAAACAGCCTCTCTACCCAAGGGTAGGGGTAATGTCTGCGTACATCTACCCTCCCCAGACCCCACTAAGTGAGATTATACTGGGTTGTTGTTGTTGTTGTTGTTTTAGTTGGAAAACGTTTATCCTGCAAAATTTCTGGCAATAAAATGAAGTAAAATTACAAGAAGCATGTTGATGGTACCAAATACTTTGAGGCCAGACTCACACGTACACTATGTTCATGTGTCTAAAATTTTGGTTCATAGCATATAGAATGGAATAGGGATAGCTTTTAACTAATCACTTTTATTATATCACTTCAGCTTCTTGATTTAATTTCCCTGTATGGCTTCCTTGAAATGATTGTGGTGTTAGGAAAATTGACTGTGTTGGTTCTCAAAAAGCAAACATCTGGTTGTGTTCTTCATACTGTTAGAGGAACAGGTTAATAATCCATTTTATTTTGAAAGAAGTTATCTGGCAAGTAATGAAATTTTCCTAAGCTGTATGGCAAGAATGAGAATCTTATTAGTTAAAGGTGAGATTCCAATATGCTGGCCGGAAAGTAGAAGCATGATATATATATATCTTTTTTTTTTTGTTTTGTTTTTTAGTGCCCATGCAGTAGACAAAAACTCCTAATGTCCAGTAGATTGGTCTGTAGCCGAAAATGCTCCCCTCTTTTTGTTTGGGGGAAGTAGGTGCATGTTGCCCTCTTTCCGTGTTAGTATATGGTAGGATACCTTTTCGTTGACGCGCTGCTATTTAGCGCGTTAAAGGATTTCTTTTTTCCTGATAAACTAAATAGTTCATCTGACATGTCCGTACAAAAAAATTAAGAAATAGAATAAGGAAAAGTGAATGTTGACACGAAATGGACCAATCAATTCTCATTCTTGGCTGGTGCTCTCAATAATGTTTCATTTTGAGAAAGGAAAACTAGGTGATTCCAAAACGCTTCATCTAGTTTGGTTGCCTTTAAGGGTTCTCTGACCAAACAAAATGGGCAGTATACATTTAGTTGTCTGATAAGAGGGACCATACGAGAAGCCTCCGGCAAATTGCAAATTTCAATAAGTAATCGTTATTGAAGTAGCTCATCCGAGGGTTCAGATCACGGTTAAGTCCAAGTAATGAGAGCTTGTAATATATGCTAGTATCTTCAGTATTCCTAAAACCCTCAAGTGAAATGTGAAGTGGGAACCCTGTTTCCACATTTGCAAATATTTGTTTCTATGTTGAGAACTCTTATTAGTTCCTCAAGAGCGCTACATTAACAAATCACTCTCTGATGTTATGTCTATGATTCTTATGGGTATATATTTTATGTTATTTCGTAAAATCTGTGTTTCACGGAATTGGACACGATCATTCTTTCATTCACTTATTATTTCATGACAATGACAGGGTTTTGATGTGAAACTCATTGATGTCAATAGGACATGTAAGGTCACTAAGGTAATGCGGCTATTCCAATGGATTTCTCATTCTTTTTAATGGAGCTTGAATAAACAATTTTACAAATTATGGCTGTAATGTGATAAGGGGGGACAAGTTGTCAAGTATACTGCTTTGTTGGCTTGTGGGAACTATCACGGAGTTGTTGGTTTCGCAAAAGCAAAGGGTCCAGCTATTCCCATTGCCCTGCAAAAGGTACATGAGTCTGTTTATTATTTGACTATTCCATTTAAAGGCATGTTTTCATTTTAATCAATGCCTTGGACTGGATGATTGGTCTTTCAGCAACTCTGCTAAAACAAGACTTTTGTTTTTAAAATGAATTGTGCAGGCATATGAGAAATGCTTTCAGAACCTACATTATGTCGAACGGCATGAGGAGCATACAATTTCGCATGCAGTTCAAACAAACTACAAAAAGACCAAGGTGCCAACTATTTGGAGTGTGAATTTTAGTCTTTCTTTTGTTAAGTTTTTGTTTGCTCATACACGTAGCAAATGCACCGCGACTTTCTCTTTATTCCTACTTAAAAAAAGAGGAATCTTAGTTTTCTGTTTATAAAGGGTAAAGTTTCTCTATTTTTCATTTTTTGACTCTTTGGTCTTGAACCTTTGCTTACTTGCACCTCAATGCAGGTATATTTGTGGCCCGCTCCTACTCAAACAGGGATGAAAGCAGGTAGAACCGTCCAAACAATTTTGCATTTAGCCGGTTTCAGGAATGTAAAATCAAAGGTATTGTATTATAATTCTTATCAAGCAACTCATATAATATTGAAATTTGGTATTTATTCTGTGCCCATCATTGTAATATCATACTCCGGCAGGTTGTTGGCTCAAGGAACCCACATAACACAGTTAAGGCTCTTTTCAAAGCTCTAAATTCGGTAAGTCAAATGTTCTGATGCTACTCTCTACTCTGCCCCATTTCTTTGTTTTCTAACTTTGACTTCTTCCTGATTATTGGATTAGATTGAGATACCCAAGGATGTTGAAGAAAAGTTTGGGCGAACTGTTGTTGAGTCATACTTGTTGTAATAGGTATCCTCCAAATGTTTCTATGGTGTTGCTTCGCACATTTTTTGTTATAGCAGGTAAGAACTTGAAGTTCTGTTAGTCTCCTGCGGTTGTCATATTTTTCAATTCGGCCTTTGTCCTCTTGCCGCCACTATCCACACATTTAGATTCTTCTGAGATTCATCATAGTAATAGGTGGAAAATGGTTATGTGTATTTATAAATTTGTTCAATGATTGAAGTGTATCTAATATTTGAGATATCCAGTAGTTGGCATTTCCAGGTTGAACTTTTCTTCTTTGAGGTATTGGACTAATCAGCTGTTTCTCTTGTTATGGCAGAGCTTGGACAAAGGAGAGATCGAAGGCATGGAGACATCAACGGATTTCTTTTTCATAAGCTAGTTACCTTATTTCTTTTACCTTTCCTTTTGGTGGAATTTGTTCTTGGTTTTTTCGGTTGTTGTAGTTACAAATTAGATGATGATTGCTAGTAGAGCATAGTAGAATCTCTTTTCCCAGTTCCAGTCTGGACTACTTCACAAGATTGAATGGCCAATTCTCCTCGGAATCCTCGATTTGATTGTTCTCCAAGAATGTTGAGCCGGGTATATAGGTAGTGAAGTAACAGTTGAAGATACTACGTTTATGCCCATTGTACTATCGAGCCGTTCATTTTTGGAGGGATTATGCCTTGTGCTATGTTCTTGATTTGGTCGAAGGATGAAGACTCAAGTTTCGAGCCGTTCATTTTTGGAGGGATTATACGCAGGGGGGGGGGGGGGGGGTTTAATTATACCAAGTTCAAATCATAGTAGTAGAGGTAAGGAAAAGAAAACTCAAGATTTTACTAAACAATATGCCAAGAGGTAACAGGTACACGATAAATTAGTTGAGATATATTGTTGGCGTGATACTGAACCCAAGATTTGATTTTAGCCGTTGATTTTTTAGCCAAAGAGGGGATACCCATCCTATTACCATTCTAATATCGTGATCGTATTTGTCATTTTTGCGGTTATTTGTCCCATTCCAAAGATGGTAGGGTATTGCTTCACAACTATTAAAGGTTGGAGTTTGGCAAAATATTCGTAATATTGTGTGTCTATATATATATATATATTATAACGTCAAATATAATAGTTGGTATATGATAGTAACACATAAGTTAAAAATTCATTCCTAATGTAAAAGTTTTTTTTATTATTCATATGTCAAAAAAATTAGAATTTAAACTCTTTGAATTCAATATTTAGGGTTCTTAGCATCGTAAATTTACGAGTTTATATATGTTACTATCTATCTATGTAGAATAGGAGAAGCAAAAGTATTACATTAAGACAAGTGTCTTAACCACAAAATGCCAAGTGGCTTTGTTAATACAAAATAAACTTCTTCTCTAAATAAAATTTTTTTTTTAAATTTGAATTTTGAATTAATTGATTACACTAATTGAACTAATAAATATAGATATTTTATAATTATCTATAAAAACGAAAATACAAAAAAAAAATCTACTCATTCAAATTGGGGAGTAGTTTCAAGTTGGAGTTTTAAAATTATTTTACAATAATAAAAAATAAAAAACTACCATTTCAAATTGGAGAGTAATTTCTTCCTAATATAGTAATAGTAGTAGTGTATATATATGAGAGTAGTTATTATACTAAATTGGTAATTTATTAATATATATATATATTAATATTACGAAAAATGCGGACCTATACACATAACTAAAATCATAATAAACAAATAGTCATAAATGAAGAATACTAAAAAAAATTTAAAAACTAAATCACGTTAAAGTGGTGAAGTTTGTTATCAAACTTTATTTAAAAACTGATTTTACTTTAAAAATTATAAAAATATAAAAACAAAACAAACCCCCCCCCCCCATTTCCCCAATGCCCCTCACGTCATATTCTCCACTTCCCCATTTCTCTCTACTCACAATCTCACATCCCCACTTATAACTCTTTGTATAAGAGTAAATAACTACTTGATTCCTATTTATAAATATGGGGGAAGGGGACATCTTGAAAGAAAGAAAAGAACGTGAAAAGTGAAAAAAGAAACAACAAGAAAAAGATCTACGAAAGAGAAACAAAAGAGTAAAAAGAAGACAAAAGAAAAGAAACGAACAAAAAAAGAAAGACAGAGAAGATAGAAGACAAAGAAAAAGAACGAACAACAGAAGAAAGAAAGAGAGTTTGATATACGGTTCGAGATTTTGTTTGCGGTTCCGAGTTTGAGATTTTAAAAAAATCTAATATTGCTAGCTTTAGAAATCAGTAGATTGTAGCTGTGATAATCACACCAAACCATTTACAAGTGTTAAATCGGATACATTTATATATTATTTCTTTTTCTTTTGCTTTTTAGGAATGGTTTGATATATAATTTCACATCTTTTTATCCATCTGCATAATACATGTTAGTAGCATATATTTTACTATTCTAGCGGGAAGCCATAACTTTCGGCCTAATTCATGAATGCTTTAGGATGTCTTAGGCTCATTCTTAATTAGTCAAATTTCATGATTATACATACGTTCGTGTGACGTAATTATGATTTCCTAAATAAATGAAAGTATGCGTTTAACCAAATAATCTTAATAATAATAAATGTTCTAAGAGATGGAAATTACGTTTTAAATTGTTTTTCATGCTTAAGGCAGAGCTTTTAGAAAATGATAGTTTTTATTTGGAGAACTTCGGAATTTAGAAAGCACGCCATTGCCGAAGGAACTAAAGGTGTAGGTAGTTATGTTACTACAGTTGCTGAAGAAAATAAGTCCAAGACTAAGTGAAGTGAACTTTAATTTGTCGTAGTGTTAATTATAGGTTTCTTTCACTTTCGTTTCTTTTGTTGTTTTTGTGTTTCTTTTGTTTACCTTATTAGTGGTTAACTACTTCATATTTTTTTAGTAGCAGTTTCGATCATTACAAATTATATTGCAGGATTTGATTAATTTTTTTATATTGTTAATGATTACTGTGCACACTAAAGTTGATGCATGTATCATGTTAATATAAAAATTCATTATATTTTTCTTTATTTCACTTTTTCATTGTTGATAATTCTCAAGTCAAATTAGAGCTCAAGGAGTACTATCTATAGAAGGTAAATGGAAGAGGTAGCGAGATGAATCATGAACTAATTTAAGACTCGTGGCAATAAGTAATAATAATAAATTTATACAAATAAATGTCTCGAATATGAAAGAAACAAAACAAATAAAATATTCTAAAACACAAAAAATTTTAGATGTACTTTAAATATTAGCCCATGTATTTATATCCGAACCTTTTATTGATATGATTAAGTAATAAAGGGACATGTGCGCATTCCCGCGGCTCGATGCCTTTAAATTTAAAAATAATTATGTTTTAATCATGTGTACATTCCGAATCTTGGTTTAACACTTAATTTCAAAGAAGTACCTCGTGTGCGTACCGCATCTTAGGTCAAAACAATAAATAAAATATAATAGTTAATTAATGGGTAATCAATAAGCCATAATCAATAAAATACAAGAATAGCTAAAAAAATTAATTTAATCCTCGCATTAGTCAATAAAGCGACTGTGCTAGAACCACGGGACTCGAGGGGTGCCTTACATCTTCCCTTCGGTCAATAGAATTTCTTACTCAGTCTTTTATTTTCGTAGATCATGAATTAGGAGTCAAATCTTTCTTTTGATAAGGGATTCAATAAAAGGTGACTTGGGACACAAAAACTCAATTTCAAGTGGTGACTCTAAATAATAAATAATTCCTTTTTAAAACGTCACTCCAATTGGAAAAACTCTTCTAACTCAACCTTATAATAAGGTTGCGGGAAAAAAGAGGTGTGATAACTATGACGACTCTTATGAATTTATAATTTAGTAAAAATTATATTATTTAAATTTTCAGCAAAATATAAAATGATATAACTAAGAAAATAATATTAGAAAAAATATACGAAAAAAGGTGGATAAAGATAATTTTATAACACGTGATCCCGGCAAGGGAAACAGTACAACAAAATATCCGGCAAGGGAGAACAGTACAACACGCGATCTCGACAAGGAAACTACTGTTAGAAACACGTTCTCAATGCAATATACTAAACGTGTACTCTTTTGTAGGTTTTGATGAATGACAAATGAAGCAAAAATTGATATATGACGGAATTCAAGTACAAGCGCACAATGGTTGCGAATAAGATTGAAGTTCAAGATATAGCTTTTAATTGTTATTGAGTTGTTCTAAATTGTAATCTCGATCCTATAACTTGACTCATAGTATGGCCTCTCTCATAAAACTATTTTCCAAAATCATGCATATTTAATTCTGTGTCAAAAAGATTTTAAATCATGCATATTTACATTAGACAAAATGTTTTCTACACATGCCTCAAAAATCTGGGCTAAAATAATCGATTATGTACTTATGATAATCGATTGTTTCTGAGCCAAGACTCCATGACAATCGATTATGAATTAATGGTAATCGATTGTGAGTAAGACAGTGAACATCAGGTTTTTCCAAATCTGCATGATAATCGATTGTGAACAAATGACAATCGATTGTTGTTGAGGTAAAGTTTTTCAATACTCAAAATAATCGATTATGAACTAATGGTGATCGATTGTGTTGAGTTGATGTCTTCCAGTGATTTTAAATTTAATTAAGTAATCGATTATGTCTTTAGATAATCGATTATCACTGAGACAGTAAGTTTTATGATTTTCAGAAAATAACAAGTAATCGATTGTTGCAAAGGACAATCGATTGTTGAAGCTGGCCGTTGTCAAATGATTTTCAAATACCATGAAGTAATCGATTATTGATTTTATATAATCGATGTTCTGCTTAAAATCTGGAAATGATTTTTAGAACGTTGCTGAAGTAATCGATTATTGATTTTATATAATCGATGTTTTGCTTAAAATCTGGAAATGATTTTTAGAACGTTGCTAAAGTAATCGATTATGAACTTAGTGTAATCGATTATCTGATTTTGAATATTGCCAGTAATCGATTATAGATTATGTATAATCGATTGTGAAGCGTTAAATCTGGGATTGATTTTTAAACTGACTGGCAGATAATCGATTGTTTGGTCTTAATAATCGATTATCACTGAGTAATTTCAGCAACTCTTAATTGGCAATTAGACAACGGTTGAACCAACTTTTTCAACTATAAATACAGCTTCATTTCAGTGTTTTAAAAAGAACAACATACACAAACTGATCATTACATTGCTATAAGCTTTCATTCAATTGTTCTTCATTTTCTACTCATTTCATAAAGCTTTTGAGAGCCATATTATTGCTTAAAGTTGTTGTGATCTTGAACATATTCTTTTACTCATATCTACTCAATAAGGAGTACTTTAGTTAAGTGAGTGTCCAAGTATTTGATATACTTGTAAGAGAATTGCGATTCTCTTGTTTCAAGGAACTTGCGTTTCCTTGGGTGAAGTCTTTGAGATTGCGATCTCCGAGCAACTGTTTGAGGCTTGTGTCCTCAAGTGTGTAACGGTTTGTTGAGCACCCTTAAGCTTAACAAGATAGTGAAAAATCTCGAGAGAGTCTCTCGGGGACTGGACTAACCACGTTGGTGGCCAACCAGTATACATCTTTGTGTAAGTTTATTTTTCTGCATTTATTTTACTTCCTGCAAAGTTTAAATTCCGCAAGAAAACGCTAAATTCTATTAATACGCTATTCACCCCCCCTCTAGCGTAAAGCGTAGTTTCTAACAACTACAACTTAACAATAGGTCCCGACAAGGGAATACAACTCAACAAAGGATCCCGGCAAGGGAAGAGTACCAAAAATTCCTCTCTAGTGCATTTACTTCTCAACTTCTCACTTCATAGTTCTTGTATCCAGAAATAATCACAAGTGTTCACTTAATTCACCGTTTAATAGCAAATATGGTGTTCAAAGTAGAGTAAGCAACCTTCATTCATCTAGTTACTATGTACCTAGAAAAATGCATAATCCCAATGTGACTTGTCATTATTGTAGACGTATTGGTCATATTGCTCCCGCTTGCTTTACTCGTCATAGACATATAAATCAATTGCATCATTATAACATGCCTAACCCTCAAGGATCCAAGATGGCATGGGTACCTAAAGAACATTAATTTGTTTTGTAGGTGTGCTTGAAGGGATCAAGTATACTATGGTACCTTGATAGTGGATGCTCCAAACACATGACGGGAGATGAATCCAAATTCCTTCAACTAGAGCACAAAGAAGGAGGAAGTGTCACATTTGGTGATAACAATAAAGGAAAAATCATCGGCATTGGTTCGGTCGGTAAGGACGAAAACTCCTCTATTAAACATATACTACTTGTGAAAGGTTTGAAGCATAATCTCTTGAGCATAAGCCAATTATGTGACAAGGGAAATCTTGCTCTATTTAATTCGGATGAATGTCTTGTATTTAGACGTAGTGATTTCAAGATCATACTTCGTGGTTTTAGAATTGATAATATCTATATGGTTGATCTTGCAAACTCCTCACCCGAATATGTTGATTGTTTAGTAAGCAAAGAGGATAACTCTTGGCTATGGCATCGTAGAGTAGCACACATGAACATGCATCTTTTGAACAAGCTTCTTTCTCAAAACTTAGTAGTTGGTCTTCCCAGTTTAAAGTTTTAAAATGATTCTATTTGCGATTCTTGTCAAAAAGGGAAGCAAACCAAAGCATCTTTTAAATCCAAGAATATTGTTTCAACGTCTAGACCTTTGCAATTACTTCACATGGATTTATTTGGTCCCTCTCGTATTGAAAGTCTTGGTAAAAATAAATATGTTTTTGTAATTGTTGATGACTTTTCTAGATTTACTTGGACTCTATTTCTTGCAAATAAAAGTGATGCTTTTCAAAATTTCAAGTATTTCCTTAAGCGTGTTCAAAACGAAAAGGAATCGACCGTCACTTCGATTAGAAGTGATCATGGGGGAGAGTTTGATCACAATCTCTTTGCGGATTTTTGTGACGAACTCGGAATCGAACACACCTTTTCCGCTCCACGGACACCACAACAGAATGGGGTGGTGGAAAGGAAAAATAGGTGTCTCGAAGAGATGGCTAGAACCATGCTCGACGAAGCTAAGATTCCCAAATACTTTTGGGCGGACGCCGTGAGTACCGCTTGCTATGTTTTAAATAGAGTAGCAATTCGGCCGATACTCATGAAAACCCCATATGAACTTTATAAGGGTAGAAAACCCAACATTTCTCATTTACGTGTTTTTGGTTGTAAATGTTTTGTTCATAATAATGGGAAGGACCAATTGGGTAAGTTTGATGCTAAATCGGATGAAGGTATTTTCATTGGTTATTCCTCACGTAGCAAAGCATATAGGATCTTTAACAAAAGAACCCAAATTGTGGAGGAATCCCCTCATGTTGTGTTTTCCGAAGATAATACTAGCTTGGCGAGAAAGGAATCCGGTTTTGATCTTGCAGGTATCTTGGATAGCTTGAAAGATAAAATCCAAGAAGAACCTTCAAAGGAAAACAAAAATGAAATTGGGGAACAACCAACGGAAGAAGCGCCACAATTAGAAAAAGGAATAAATACGCCTAACGAGTGGAGAACGATCAAGGATCATCCTCTCGAACAGGTAATCGGCGATGTTGGAAAAAGGTAAGTACCCGAAACTCCCTCAAAAACACTTTAGAACTGACTGCTTTTGTTTCTCAAATTGAACCTAAAACCATCTCCGAAGCAATTGGGGATGAATTTTGGACCTTGGCAATGCAAGAGGAGCTTAACCAATTCGAACGCAATAACGTTTGGGATTTGGTGCCAAGACCCGAAGGTCATTCTATAATTGGTACGAAATGGGTTTTTCGCAATAAACTAGATGAAAATGGTATAATCACTAGAAACAAAGCTAGGCTTGTGGCAAAAGGCTATAGTCAAGAAGAAGGTATTGATTATGAGGAAACCTATGCTCCCGTAGCTAGATTAGAAGCTATTCGTCTATTACTTGCTTTCGCCTCTTCAATGAATTTTATTCTATATCAAATGGATGTGAAAAGTGCTTTTCTAAATGGTTTTATTGAAGAAGAAGTTTATGTCAAACAACCCCCCGGCTTTGAAGATTTTAAATATCCCGATCATGTTTTCAAACTCAAAAAGGCTCTTTATGGTTTAAAACAAGCTCCTCGAGCTTGGTATGAAAGGTTGAGTAAATTTCTTTTGGAAAATGATTTCATTAGGGGAAAAGTTGACACAACCCTCTTTGTCAAGCATAAAAACAATGATATTTTATTAGTTCAAATATATGTAGACGATATTATATTTGGTGCTACTAACAATGTTTTATGCAAGGAATTTTCCGATCTAATGACTAGCGAATTTGAAATGTCTATGATGGGCGAGTTAACATTCTTTTTGGGGTTACAAGTGAAACAAATGAAAGAAGGTACATTCATATGCCAAGCCAAATATTGCAAAGAACTACTAAACGCTTTGAGATGAACAATGCAAAAGAAATGGCTACTCCCATGAGCACATCCGATCATCTAGACAAAGATGAAAAAGGTAAGGAAGTCGACACTAAAAAGTATCGAGGTATGACTGGCTCTCTTCTTTATCTTACCGCTAGTCGTCCGGACATCATGTTTAGCGTGTGTTTATGTGCTCGCTATCAGTCATGTCCGAAGGAGTCTCACCTTACTGTGGTGAAACGGATATTAAGGTATCTCATTGGTACTACAAATGTGGGTCTATGGTACCCCAAAGGCTCTTCATGCCAACTTATTGGATATTCCGATTCCGATTTTGCTGGATGCAAATTGGACCGCAAGAGCACAAGTGGCACTTGCCATTTGCTCGGTAGCTCTCTTGTCTCTTGGTTTAGTAAGAAACAAGTAAGTGTTGCGTTGTCTACCACCGAGGCTGAATATGTAGCCGCGGGGAGTTGCTGTGCTCAAATCCTATGGATGAAACAACAACTCTTGGACTATGGCCTAAGTCTTGATCACATTCCTCTTAGATGTGATAACACTAGCGCCATATGCTTGACGAAGAACCCCGTTCTTCATTCGCGAATAAAACACATCGAAATTAGACATCATTTTATTAGAGATCATGTACTCAAAGGCGATGTCGAAATTGAATTTGTTGAAACCAAAAGCCAATTGGCAGACATCTTTACCAAGCCTTTAGAGAAAGAGTCCTTCTTCCGAATTCGCAGTGAACTCGGGATCCTTGACTCCACTTTGATCTAAGTCATGCATTGCATTTTCTTTCCTACATGATTTCTAACTTGAGCGTCGGAGGCGTCTAACTTCTTTTTGCAGGTATCACCCTAGAGCTAAGAGCAATTCTTAAGCAAACCGCGAATCTGCAGCAATGTCCCTATAAAAATCGATTATCCCGTATCAATAATCGACTACCCTCTAATTTTTTTTCCAATAAATAAACCTTGTTTATTTCATCTTTTTGCATCTTTCCTTACTATTTTTTGCTAATGGCAAAAGGGGGAAGAAAACGGGATATCGGGTATGCACCACCTCTTAATTCATTGATTGCTTATAAGCTAAAATTGAGGGGGAACAAGAACAAAATTGCATAATTGTTACTTGTCTTGAATTGTCAATATCTTTTGCCTAAATTGCATATCCCGCTTAATGTTTGCCATTATCAAAAAGGGGGAAATTGTTAGAAACACGTTCTCAATGCAATATACTAAACGTGTACTCTTTTGTAGGTTTTGATGAATGACAAATGAAGCAAAAATTGATATATGACGGAATTCAAGTACAAGCGCACAATGGTTGCGAATAAGATTGAAGTTCAAGATATAGCTTTTAATTGTTATTGAGTTGTTCTAAATTGTAATCTCGATCCTATAACTTGACTCATAGTATGGCCTCTCTCATAAAACTATTTTCCAAAATCATGCATATTTAATTCTGTGTCAAAAAGATTTTAAATCATGCATATTTACATTAGACAAAATGTTTTCTACACATGCCTCAAAAATCTGGGCTAAAATAATCGATTATGTACTTATGATAATCGATTGTTTCTGAGCCAAGACTCCATGACAATCGATTATGAATTAATGGTAATCGATTGTGAGTAAGACAGTGAACATCAGGTTTTTCCAAATCTGCATGATAATCGATTGTGAACAAATGACAATCGATTGTTGTTGAGGTAAAGTTTTTCAATACTCAAAATAATCGATTATGAACTAATGGTGATCGATTGTGTTGAGTTGATGTCTTCCAGTGATTTTAAATTTAATTAAGTAATCGATTATGTCTTTAGATAATCGATTATCACTGAGACAGTAAGTTTTATGATTTTCAGAAAATAACAAGTAATCGATTGTTGCAAAGGACAATCGATTGTTGAAGCTGGCCGTTGTCAAATGATTTTCAAATACCATGAAGTAATCGATTATTGATTTTATATAATCGATGTTCTGCTTAAAATCTGGAAATGATTTTTAGAACGTTGCTGAAGTAATCGATTATTGATTTTATATAATCGATGTTTTGCTTAAAATCTGGAAATGATTTTTAGAACGTTGCTAAAGTAATCGATTATGAACTTAGTGTAATCGATTATCTGATTTTGAATATTGCCAGTAATCGATTATAGATTATGTATAATCGATTGTGAAGCGTTAAATCTGGGATTGATTTTTAAACTGACTGGCAGATAATCGATTGTTTGGTCTTAATAATCGATTATCACTGAGTAATTTCAGCAACTCTTAATTGGCAATTAGACAACGGTTGAACCAACTTTTTCAAACTATAAATACAGCTTCATTTCAGTGTTTTAAAAAGAACAACATACACAAACTGATCATTACATTGCTATAAGCTTTCATTCAATTGTTCTTCATTTTCTACTCATTTCATAAAGCTTTTGAGAGCCATATTATTGCTTAAAGTTGTTGTGATCTTGAACATATTCTTTTACTCATATCTACTCAATAAGGAGTACTTTAGTTAAGTGAGTGTCCAAGTATTTGATATACTTGTAAGAGAATTGCGATTCTCTTGTTTCAAGGAACTTGCGTTTCCTTGGGTGAAGTCTTTGAGATTGCGATCTCCGAGCAACTGTTTGAGGCTTGTGTCCTCAAGTGTGTAACGGTTTGTTGAGCACCCTTAAGCTTAACAAGATAGTGAAAAATCTCGAGAGAGTCTCTCGGGGACTGGACTAACCACGTTGGTGGCCAACCAGTATACATCTTTGTGTAAGTTTATTTTTCTGCATTTATTTTACTTCCTGCAAAGTTTAAATTCCGCAAGAAAACGCTAAATTCTATAAATACGCTATTCACCCCCCCTCTAGCGTAAAGCGTAGTTTCTAACAACTACAACTTAACAATAGGTCCCGACAAGGGAATACAACTCAACAAAGGATCCCGGCAAGGGAAGAGTACCAAAAATTCCTCTCTAGTGCATTTACTTCTCAACTTCTCACTTCATAGTTCTTGTATCCAGAAATAATCACAAGTGTTCACTTAATTCACCGTTTAATAGCAAATATGACATCACGGTCATGCTTGACTCGTGCGCACAGGTAACCGTCACCATACCTATAGCATATAACAAATAACATCCTAATCCTAAAGCCAAAGTTAGATCGAACACTTACCCCGAAGGCTTCCAACTCGACTCACACCTCTAGAACAGCTTTACCCCTCGAATAATATTAAATATTGGATGATATAATAAAGGAAAATATATATAAAAAAAAGTTATTCGCTGCCTCTATAAGTCTCTTTATTTTAATAGAGATTTTATATATTAAACTTTAAATAATATTATTAATAACAACAAAATAAAATTTAAAATAAAAAATATTTCAACGGTAATAAATTATATATTTTCTCTTATATTACAAAAAAGACAGCGAGCTGACAAAAATAGTAAATAAAGTAATATACTAATAAAAATTTCTATTAACAATATAATAATACTAAACATTGGATAATATAATAAAGAAAAATATGAAATAAAAAGTTATTCACTGACTATATAAGTATTTTTAATTTACTAGAGATTTTATTATTAGGTATATCGTATTGATAAATAGGATGACAATTGAAATTTATTAAAGCAATGCGTTTAATATGATCAAATTAAACAAGTCTGATTATAATTTAGTTTAATTAATATTTTTTATTATTGATCGCGCATCGCGAGTATGACTACTAATAACTTTTAGTAGATTTTTACCCACAAAGTCGAAAGAATTCAAATCTTTGCAATATACTAATATATGCTATACTATGTAGATCGGAAAGAAAAGAAGAAAAGGAAAAAGAAAAAAGAAAAGGTTCAGTTGACACACACCGCCTTATTCTCTTCACTTTCACTATTTAACAGTTCACTCCCATTTTTGTTCAGTTTAAAGTTCTGAAAAATCATTTTATAAGTAAATTCCATAATAGAAATGGAAACAAATTCAAGTGAAAAATCAAGAAAATTAATGGGTTTAGAGAAGAAGAAGAAGAAAATAGAGGAAGAATGGAACTCCATTTACAGCTCTAAGCACCAACTCCCTCATTGACTTCCCTCCCCCCTTCATATTCGGTGTTGCCACTTGTGCTTACCAGGTTTCTTCCATTTTATATGACAGCAGTTTGACTGTACTCATAGTTTAATAAAGAATGAAAAACTTTTGAAATTTGTGATCTAAAAAAAATGGTAGATATTTGTACGGGTATAGATCATATTTTTAAGTCGACGCGGAGCTAATATTTGAAATTTATGGTTCTAAATTCTAGGATAGACCCTTATAGTCCGGACCTTCTACGGAACCCGGGCACATAGGCAGATTCAGGATTTAGTTTTAACATTAAACCCATTATATTTTTTAAGTTATAGGTTCAAACCTATCATTTGTTACAATTTTATTGAATTTTTACACATAAATTTATGCTCCGCGTCGAAAGTACCTGGTTTAGATGAACCCGGTTGCCAAGCTCTACATACACCCCTGCCCACGCATAGCGGGAGCTTAATGCGAGGGTTGCCCTTTTTATATTCTAGGATAATGATATCAAGTGTTAGTTGTAGTTTCTGAATTTAATTTTTGTACATATTGATTGAGTTCTTAATAAAACACAAGGTTTGGACTAAAGCTACCATGTTTTGCCGAATCCGCACTTAACCTTCGAGCTTTGTCTCTGTTATTAACAGTAAAATGAAAAATTTACAGTTAATTATTTCCTAATGTAGAAATGTGTCGTTTTTTCTGAAATAGACCAAAAATAAAAGTGCATCACATAAATTGGGATAAATATAGTATATTTTCTTTTTTATCTCCCATTTTATAATGAATTATTATTTGAATTTTGGTAAATGGTGAAAAGGTTGAAGGTGGAAGTAAAGAGGGAGGAAGGGGTCCTAGCATATGGGATTCTTTTTCACATACTCAAGGTAAATAGTTAACTTTTTCTGTTCTTTTTTAATCTTTTGTTTTGTTTTTTGTTTTTTAAGTTTTGTTTTGGTTAGGCAAAATATGTGATGGAAGCACTGGGGATATGGCTGTTGATCAGTTTCATCGCTACAAGGTAGCTTTCTTCCTTTTTTTATTTATAAATTTTGTCATTTTTTTTGAGCAAAAAGAAAATTTATTTAGCATTGGGTTTAGAATAATTTTTCAAGGGAAGATAGGTATTATTTTTCTTGGACTTTATGTTTGGTTTGTAGGTGGTGTTAAAACGATATATGCTTTGTGTTTTATTAGTCTTTTATCAATATACTTCACTTTGTTGTCTTATTATTCATGGCAGTAGATTTCTTTCTTTTTGGGTTTAATTTGTTCTTTTAAATACAGGAAGATATTGAGTTGATAGCCAAGTTGGGCTTCAAGGCTTATCGTTTTTCAATATCATGGAGTCTCATCTAACCTGGTATGAAGTTTTTCCTTTGTTAATTCCTTTTGTCACTTTCATTCACATAGACCACCTCCATAATCTCTGTTAAAAGTAGACACGACTTTCTTGTGCAATATAAGAAAACTTCATTGCTGAATGCTGGGAAGCTGCTTTCTCCTTTTCCAATCTACAATGTGAATTTTGTAGGAAAAAGCGTTCATTTTTAAAAGTTAAAAGTATTTGAAATCATATAAAAAGGAAATAGGGACTGTTAAATCAGGAAGGTTTTCTAGAACAAGTGAGGAATTGCTTCAAAAAGATTTGATTTGTATGGATGTCAAACAAATGTGAGGGTATTCCTCTTGTGATCAAACAACTTATAGTCATGTGCGGATTTGAAGTTATGCTTTCAGGCTTTAGTTTGTTCTGTAGCTGAAAATATCTGGCAATTTTTTTAGGGGTAATCATATGTGGCAAAAATTAAAACTAGGTTAGTGTCCAAAAGCAAAGAGCTCGGGAATGAGTTGAAGAAGCTGGTTCTAAACGCTTTAAGAAATGCATATGCATAACAAAGCAAAGAGCTTAGTGTCATGGACGGCACTATTTTCGCCCCAAAACAAGCTCAAAACAGCTCCAAAATGCTTCCGGAACAGTCCGGAATACCCCGGAAGGTCCTGGAAGACTCTAGAAGGCTCTAGAAGACTCTAGAAGACTCTAGAAAACTCTTCTAGAACACTCTAGAAGACTCTAGAAGACTCTAGAAGACTCTAGAACACTCTAGAACACTCTAGAAGACTCTAGAAGACTCTAGAAGACTCTAGAATTGTGCAGATTGTTGAAGACAAGCCTAGAATCATGTGGAGGCTTCTAGAGGGCAGCAACCTTGTGTAAATATCTTAGATATTCATTTAGGAAGATTCTAGATACTTAGGAAAAGTCTAGACATTTAGGTAGCCAACTATAAATAGGCACCTAAGGCATTCATTTGGAATCAAGCAAGAAAGCAAGCAATCAAGCAAAGTTGTAAAGCATCCAAAGCATTGTAAAGCTCTCAAGTTCTCTTAATAAAAGAGTTCTTTCTTCCAACTACTAGTTTCCTTCGCCAAGTTTCAACAAGCTTAGTCTTTCTTAAGTTCTACTAAGCATCCGGGTAGGCTGACTAGCTAACTTTGGCATTGAAAGTTCGCTATGTTATGGACGGCACTATTTTCGCCCCAAAACAGGCTCAAAACAGCTCCAAAATGCTTCCGGAACAGTCCGGAATACCCCGGAAGGTCCTGGAAGACTCTAGAAGACTCTAGAAAAATCTAGAAGACTCTAGAAGACTCTAGAACACTCTAGAACACTCTAGAAGACTCTAGAAGACTCTAGAATTGTGCAGATTGTTGAAGACAAGCCTAGAATCATGTGGAGGCTTCTAGAGGGCAGCAACCTTGTGTAAATATCTTAGATATTCATTTAGGAAGATTCTAGATACTTAGGAAAAGTCTAGACATTTAGGTAGCCAACTATAAATAGGCACCTAAGGCATTCATTTGGAATCAAGCAAGAAAGCAAGAAATCAAGCAATCAAGCAAAGTTGTAAGCACTCAAAGCATTGTAAAGTTCTCAAAGTTCTCTTAATAAAAGAGTTCTTTCTTCCAACTACTAGTTTCCTTCGCCAAGTTTCTACAAGCTTAGTCTTTTTTAAGTTCTACTAAGCTTCTGGGTAGGCTGACTAGCTAACTTTGGCATTGAAAGTTCGCTAGGCCGGACAGATCGTCGTGTTTGAGTTACGGTCTCGTCACAATTGGTATCAGAGCATCAGGTTCGTTGGAACATCTAAGGGAGTATGAAAGGCGGCAGTGAAATCACCCAAACCGAAAAGGACAAATCTAAGGGCCAAAGGTCTCGCTCCAGGGACGCCATGGGGGAGTTGGAGACAAGGCTGGCCAAGGTGGATTTGGCCATTGCTGATGGGCAGGACAAGTTCATGGAGGCCGACCAAAGGTTCGAGGGGGTCGAACAAAGGGTCGAGGAGGGCCTAGACGGATTGCGGGAGGAGATGCAGTCCGCCGTGAATCAAGTCCTGGCACAATGTCTTCAGGCGGTGGAGGAGAAACACCAGGCCGAGATTTCGCTCATGAGGGAAGAGTTAGGGAGGCTTTCACATGAGCTGGAGAACACCAAGGAGGAGCTCAGCTTGTGCAAAAGGGCTCTTGCACAAGGCACTGCCACAACGTCCGGGGTAAGGACTACCCCTTCCATTAGAGATGTTCCCCGACCCAAATACTTCAAAGGGTCTAGAAGCGCGAGGGAACTAGACAACTTTGTTTGGAGCATGGAGCAATACTTTAGGGCTCTCGACATGCAAGACGAGGCTCTAAAGGTAAGCATGGGTAGTCTTTTCCTCGAGGACACCGCAATGGTTTGGTGGAGGAGAAGACAAAGCGACATAGAGAAAGGCACCTGCTCTATCAAGACTTGGGCAGATTTCAAGGCAGAACTCAAGAAGCAGTTCTACCCAAGCAACGTCGAGGAGGAAGCTCGTGGCAAGCTAAGACGTTTGCAGCACAAAGGAACCATCCGGGAGTACGTCAAAGAGTTCACAGAGGTACTTCTCGAAATCCCTGACTACCCTGATAATGAAGCTTTCTTTGCCTTCATGGACGGGTTGCAGCAGTGGGCAAGGCTTGAAATCCAACGCCGTGGTGCCCAAGACCTGACCACTGCCATATCCATTGCCGAGTCCCTTATTGAGTTTAGGAAAGTAGAGAAACCTAAACCCAAGGACAAGGGCGGCAAGGGAAAGAGCGGGGGAGACCCGCCTAAGGGCAAGGAGGCGTCAGAAAGGGCCAAGGGACGTAGAGATTTCCCTTCCAAACCCAAGACCCCGGTCCAATGCTTCTTTTGTGATGGACCACACTATGCGAGGGATTGCCCCAAAAAGAGTAAGCTTTCGGCCTTAATCGAGGATCACGAGAAGGAGGAAGCAAAGATTGGGGCCATGCGGCTTCTAAGCTTAATTCAGGCAAAAGTTGAGGTGCCCAAGAATGAGAAAAAAGGGAGGTTGTTTGCCGAGGCCAAGATTGGGGAGCATACCGTGAAGGCATTAGTTGACACGGGAGCCGACAACAACTTCCTCACTTTCCAGCAGGCTAAGAAGATGGGCATCCGGTACGAGACAAGCCGAGGTTGGCTCAAGGGCGTTAATGCTGCACCAACAGAAACCTTTGGAGTTGCCCGCAATGTGCCGGTTCACTTAGGCAATTGGCACGGCCACATAAACTTCTCGATCGTGACCATGGACGATTATCCACTCGTCTTGGGTATTGAGTTCATGGACAGGGTCAAGGCCGTCCCAATTCCCTTTGCGAACTCCTTATGCATCTTGGAGGAGGGCAACACCCATCTAGTTCCACTAGAGCGGGAAACCCGACTCCAAGGAAGACAAATCTCAGCCATGCAACTCTCAAAGGGCATCAAGAAGGAAGAGCCAACCTACCTTGTTGCCTTAAAGGAAGAAGCTGTCATTCCTACAACCGAGTCCATGCCACCCAAGGTCCAGCACGTTTTGGAGGAGTTCCAAGACGTCATGCCACCGGAGCTACCAAAGAGGTTACCACCTAAAAGGGAGGTGGATCATAAGATAGAACTGGAACCAGGTGCCACCCCGCCAGCTGCCGTGCCTTATAGGATGGCGCCTCCGGAGCTTGAGGAATTACGGAGGCAACTGAAGGAGTTGATGGACATGGGCTATATTCGTCCATCAAAAGCACCTTATGGAGCGCCGGTATTGTTCCAGAAGAAGCACGACGGGTCACTTCGACTTTGCATTGACTACCGGGCGCTTAACAAGATCACGGTCAAGAATAAGTACCCGATACCACTCATTGCCGACTTGTTCGATCAGCTTGGGCAAGCTCTTTGGTTCACCAAGCTGGATTTGCGATCGGGGTACTACCAGGTCCGCATTGCGGAGGGAGACGAGCCTAAGACAGCATGCGTCACAAGGTACGTCTCATATGAATTCCTTGTGATGCCTTTCGGACTCACCAATGCGCCTGCAACGTTTTGCACCCTCATGAACCGAGTCCTACAACCTTTCTTAGACAAGTTCGTCGTGGTGTACTTGGACGACATTGTCATCTATAGCAACACACTGGAGGATCATGTAAATCATCTAAGACAAGTCTTCAAAGTACTCCGCACGAACGAGCTTTATGTCAAGAAGGAGAAATGCGCATTTGCTCGACGAGAAGTCTCCTTCTTAGGACACATTGTTGGTGAGGGAAAGCTACGGATGGATGAGTCCAAGATTCGGGCTATACAGGATTGGGAGCCGCCGAAGAAAGTTCCAGAACTTCGGTCTTTCCTTGGTTTGGCTAACTACTATCGGAAGTTCATCAAAGGCTACTCTTCCATCGCCGCGCCACTCACAGATCTACTGAAGAAAAACCCGACCTGGGAGTGGACTGATAAGGCCCAACAAGCATTTGAGGAGTTAAAGGCCGCCGTGATCAAGGAGCCGGTATTGGTTTTGCCCGACCATACCAAGTCTTTCGAGGTGCAGACAGACGCCTCTGACTTTGCCCTGGGAGGCGTCCTAATGCAAGAAGGGCACCCTGTGGCTTACGAAAGTCGTAAGCTGAATGATGCAGAGAAACGCTACACAGTCCAAGAGAAAGAGATGACTGCTGTAGTGCATTGTTTACGGACGTGGAGACATTATCTCCTGGGCAGCAAGTTCATCGTGAGGACGGATAATGTTGCCACAAGTTACTTCCTTAAGCAGAAGAAGCTTACCCCAAAACAAATTCGGTGGCAAGCTTTCTTAGCGGAGTTTGATTTTGTGATGGAGTACAAGCCGGGCAAGGGTAATGTCGTGGCCGATGCACTAAGTAGAAAGGCCGAACTTGCCTCCATCACAAGCCCAAATTTCCCTATAGTTGATCGCATCAAGGAGGGGCTGGAGCATGACCCACAAGCCAACAATTTGTTGGGATTGGCACGTCAAGGGAAGACACGCCAGTTTTGGCTAGAGGACGGGCTGCTCCTCACCAAGGGAAATAGGGTTTACGTACCGAAATGGGGAAGCTTAAGGAAGGAAATCCTCCGAGAAAGCCATGACTCCAGATGGGCGGGCCATCCCGGAGTCTGAAGGACGATGGCGCTGATCGAGCGAGCATACTTTTGGCCCCAAATGCGGGATGACATAGAGCTATACGTAAAAACTTGTCTTGTGTGCCAGCAAGACAAGGTTGAACAACGCTCACCCGCGGGTCTTTTGGAGCCTTTGCCTATTGCGGAGAGGCCATGGGAAAGCATTTCCATGGACTTCATCACATCTTTACCCAAGTCCGAAGGCTGCAGCAACATAATGGTTGTAGTGGACCGCTTCAGCAAATATGGCGTATTCATTCCCGGTCCAACAAAGCTTACTGCCGAGGACGCTGCTCGATTATTTTTCAAGTATGTGGTGAAGTATTGGGGCATTCCAAAGACCATTATCAGCGACCGGGACCCCCGCTTCACGGGAAGGTTCTGGATGGAGCTCTTTAAAATAATGGGGTCCGAGCTCAACTTCTCTACAGCCTTTCACCCTCAAACTGATGGGCAAACGGAACGGGTGAATGCTTTGCTGGAGCTATATCTTCGCCACTTTGTCAGCGCCAACCAGAAAGATTGGGCCAAGTTATTGGACATTGCCCAATTTTCTTATAATCTGCAGAAGAGCGAGTCAACAGGGGCAAGTCCGTTCGAGATAGCAACAGGACAACAACCGATGACGCCACAAACTTTGGCCATTGGTTACAAAGGGCCCAATCCGTCAGCATACAAGTTTGCCAAAGGCTGGCACGAAAAGGCAGACTTGGCAAAAGCCTACTTAGCAAAGGCGGCACAGAAAATGAAGAAATGGGCAGATGCTAAGAGGCGTCACTTGGAGTTTGAGGAAGGAGACTTGGTCATGGTAAAACTCCTTCCTCACCAGCGTCGAAGATCCGGCCAGGTTCATAAAGGGCTAGTAAGGCGCTACGAGGGACCGTTTCCAGTAGAGAAACGCATTGGCAAACTAGCCTACCGCTTGACTCTTCCATCACATTTAGAAATGCATCCAGTCATCCATGTGAGTCTTTTGAAGCCATATCATCAAGACAAGGAAGATCCAAGCCGAGGAGAGTCTAAGCGAGCACCAACGGCCATCACAACGGTGCCAGAGAAAGAAGCAGAAGAGATCCTTGCGCACCGCATCATTCCAAGACGGGGGACTCACCCAAGCTACACTGAATACTTTGTCAAGTGGAAAGGGTCTCCCGACAGCGAGGCGAGCTGGGAGCATGAACTAACTTTGTGGAATCACCAAGACCTCATCCAGGCTTACAAGGAGCACGCGCCGAGGTCGTCGCGAGATTGAGCGGGGGAGAATGTTACGGACGGCACTATTTTCGCCCCAAAACAGGCTCAAAACAGCTCCAAAATGCTTCCGGAACAGTCCGGAATACCCCGGAAGGTCCTGAAAGACTCTAGAAGACTCTAGAAAAATCTAGAAGACTCTAGAAGACTCTAGAACACTCTAGAACACTCTAGAACACTCTAGAAGACTCTAGAAGACTCTAGAATTGTGCAGATTGTTGAAGACAAGCCTAGAATCATGTGGAGGCTTCTAGAGGGCAGCAACCTTGTGTAAATATCTTAGATATTCATTTAGGAAGATTCTAGATACTTAGGAAAAGTCTAGACATTTAGGTAGCCAACTATAAATAGGCACCTAAGGCATTCATTTGGAATCAAGCAAGAAAGCAAGAAATCAAGCAATCAAGCAAAGTTGTAAGCACTCAAAGCATTGTAAAGTTCTCAAAGTTCTCTTAATAAAAGAGTTCTTTCTTCCAACTACTAGTTTCCTTCGCCAAGTTTCTACAAGCTTAGTCTTTCTTAAGTTCTACTAAGCTTCCGGGTAGGCTGACTAGCTAACTTTGGCATTGAAAGTTCGCTAGGCCGGACAGATCGTCGTGTTTGAGTTACGGTCTCGTCACAGCTAGGCCGGACAGATCGTCGTGTTTGAGTTACGGTCTCGTCACAATTGGTATCAGAGCATCAGGTTCGTTGGAACATCTAAGGGAGTATGGAAGGCGGCAGTGAAATCACCCAAGCTGGAAGAGACAAATCTAAGGGCCAAAGGTCTCGCTCCAGGGACGCCATTGAGGGGTTGGAGACTAGGCTGGCCAAAGTGGAGTTGGCCATTGCCGATGGGCAGGACAAGTTCATGGAGGTCGACCAAAGGTTCGAGGGGGTCGAACAAAGGGTCGAGGAGGGCCTAGACGGATTGCGGGAGGAGATGCAGTCCGCCGTGAATCAAGTCCTGGCACAATGTCTTCAGGCGGTGGAGGAGAAACACCAGGCCGAGATTTCGCTCATGAGGGAAGAGTTAGGGAGGCTTTCACATGAGCTGGAGAACACCAAGGAGGAGCTCAGCTTGTGCAAAAGGGCTCTTGCACAAGGCACTGCCACAACGTCCGAGGTAAGGACTACCCCTTCCACTAGAGATGTTCCCCGACCCAAATACTTCAAAGGGTCTAGAAGCGCGAGGGAACTAGACAACTTTGTTTGGAGCATGGAGCAATACTTTAGGGCTCTCGACATGCAAGACGAGGCTCTAAAGGTAAACATGGGTAGTCTTTTCCTCGAGGACACCGCAATGGTTTGGTGGAGGAGAAGACAAAGCGACATAGAGAAAGGCACCTGCTCTATCGACACTTGGGCAGATTTTAAGGCAGAACTCAAGAAGCAATTCTACCCAAGCAACGTCGAGGAGGAAGCTCGTGGCAAGCTAAGACGTTTGCAGCACAAAGGAACCATCCGGGAGTACGTCAAAGAGTTCACAGAGGTACTTCTCGAAATCCCTGACTACCCTGATAAAGAAGCTTTCTTTGCCTTCATGGACGGGTTACAGCAGTGGGCAAGGCTTGAAATCCAATGTCGTGGTGCCCAAGACTTGACCACTGCCATATCCATTGCCGAGTCCCTTATTGAGTTTAGGAAAGTGGAAAAACCTAAACCCAAGGACAAGGGCGGCAAGGGAAAGAGTGGGGGAGACCCGCCTAAGGGCAAGGAGGCGTCAGAAAGGGCCAAGGGACGAAGAGATTTCCCTCCTAAACCTATCCGATGTTTCTTTTGTGATGGACTGCACTATGCAAGGGAGTGCCCCAAAAAGAGTAAGCTTTCTGCTTTAATCGAGGATCGCGAACAGGAGGAAGCAAAGATTGGGGCCATGCGGCTTCTAAGCTTAATTCAGGCAAAAGTTGAGGTGCCCAAGAATGAGAAAAAAGGGAGGTTGTTTGCCGAGGCCAAGATTGGGGAGCATACCGTGAAGGCATTAGTTGACACGGGAGCCGACAGCAACTTCCTCACTTTCCAGCAGGCTAAGAAGATGGGCATCCGGTACGAGACAAGCCGAGGTTGGCTCAAGGGCGTTAATGCTGCACCAACAGAAACCTTTGGAGTTGCCCGCAATGTGCCGGTTCACTTAGGCAATTGGCACGGCCACATAAACTTCTCGATCGTGACCATGGACGATTATCCACTCGTCTTGGGTATTGAGTTCATGGACAGGGTCAAGGCCGTCCCAATTCCCTTTGCGAACTCCTTATGCATCTTGGAGGAGGGCAACACCCATCTAGTTCCACTAGAGCGGGAAACCCGACTCCAAGGAAGACAAATTTCAGCCATGCAACTCTCAAAGGGCATCAAGAAGGAAGAGCCAACCTACCTTGTTGCCTTAAAGGAAGAAGCTGTCTTTCCTACAACCGAGTCCATGCCACCCAAGGTCCAGCACGTTTTGGAGGAGTTCCAAGACGTCATGCCACCGGAGCTACCAAAGAGGTTACCACCTAAAAGGGAGGTGGATCATAAGGTAGAGCTGGAACCAGGTGCCACCCCGCCAGCTGCCGTGCCTTATAGGATGGCGCCTCCGGAGCTTGAGGAATTACGGAGGCAACTGAAGGAGTTGATGGACATGGGCTATATTCGTCCATCAAAAGCACCTTATGGAGCGCCGATATTGTTCCAGAAGAAGCACGACGGGTCACTTCGACTTTGCATTGACTACCGGGCGCTTAACAAGATCACGGTCAAGAATAAGTACCCGATACCACTCATTGCCGACTTGTTCGATCAGCTTGGGCAAGCTCGTTGGTTCACCAAGCTGGATTTGCGATCGGGGTACTACCAGGTCCGCATTGCGGAGGGAGACGAGCCTAAGACAGCATGCGTCACAAGGTACGGCTCATATGAATTCCTTGTGATGCCTTTCGGACTCACCAATGCGCCTGCAACGTTTTGCACCCTCATGAACCGAGTCCTACAACCTTTCTTAGACAAGTTCGTCGTGGTGTACTTGGACGACATTGTCATCTATAGCAACACACTGGAGGATCATGTAAATCATCTAAGACAAGTCTTCAAAGTACTCCGCACGAACGAGCTTTATGTCAAGAAGGAGAAATGCGCATTTGCTCGACGAGAAGTCTCCTTCTTAGGACACATTGTTGGTGAGGGAAAGCTACGGATGGATGAGTCCAAGATTCGGGCTATACAGGATTGGGAGCCGCCGAAGAAAGTTCCAGAACTTCGGTCTTTCCTTGGTTTGGCTAACTACTATCGGAAGTTCATCAAAGGCTACTCTTCCATCGCCGCGCCACTCACAGATCTACTGAAGAAAAACCGGACCTGGGAGTGGACTGATAAGGCCCAACAAGCATTTGAGGAGTTAAAGGCCGCCGTGATCAAGGAGCCGGTATTGGTTTTGCCCGACCATACCAAGTCTTTCGAGGTGCAGACGGACGCCTCTGACTTTGCCCTGGGAGGCGTCCTAATGCAAGAAGGGCACCCTGTGGCTTACGAAAGTCGTAAGCTGAATGATGCAGAGAAACGCTACACAGTCCAAGAGAAAGAGATGACTGCTGTAGTGCATTGTTTACGGACGTGGAGACATTATCTCCTGGGCAGCAAGTTCATCGTGAGGACGGATAATGTTGCCACAAGTTACTTCCTTAAGCAGAAGAAGCTTACCCCAAAACAAATTCGGTGGCAAGCTTTCTTAGCGGAGTTTGATTTTGTGATGGAGTACAAGCCGGGCAAGGGTAATGTCGTGGCCGATGCACTAAGTAGAAAGGCCGAACTTGCCTCCATCACAAGCCCAAATTTCCCTATAGTTGATCGCATCAAGGAGGGGCTGGAGCATGACCCACAAGCCAAAAATTTGTTGGGATTGGCACGTCAAGGGAAGACACGCCAGTTTTGGCTAGAGGACGGGCTGCTCCTCACCAAGGGAAATAGGGTTTACGTACCGAAATGGGGAAGCTTAAGGAAGGAAATCCTCCGAGAAAGTCATGACTCCAGATGGGCGGGCCATCCCGGAGTCCGAAGGACGATGGCGCTGATCGAGCGAGCATACTTTTGGCCCCAAATGCGGGATGACATAGAGCTATACGTAAAAACTTGTCTTGTGTGCCAGCAAGACAAGGTTGAACAACGCTCACCCGCGGGTCTTTTGGAGCCTTTGCCTATTGCGGAGAGGCCATGGGAAAGCATTTCCATGGACTTCATCACATCTTTACCCAAGTCCGAAGGCTGCAGCAACATAATGGTTGTAGTGGACCGCTTCAGCAAATATGGCGTATTCATTCCCGGTCCAACAAAGCTTACTGCCGAGGACGCTGCTCGATTATTTTTCAAATATGTGGTGAAGTATTGGGGCATTCCAAAGACCATTATCAGCGACCGAGACCCCCGCTTCACGGGAAGGTTCTGGATGGAGCTCTTTAAAATAATAGGGTCCGAGCTCAACTTCTCTACAGCCTTTCACCCTCAAACTGATGGGCAAACGGAACGGGTGAATGCTTTGCTGGAGCTATATCTTCGCCACTTTGTCAGCGCCAACCAGAAAGATTGGGCCAAGTTATTGGACATTGCCCAATTTTCTTATAATCTGCAGAAGAGCGAGTCAACAGGGGCAAGTCCGTTCGAGATAGCAACAGGACAACAACCGATGACGCCACAAGCTTTGGCCATTGGTTACAAAGGGCCCAATCCGTCAGCATACAAGTTTGCCAAAGGCTGGCACGAAAAGGCAGACTTGGCAAAAGCCTACTTAGCAAAGGCGGCACAGAAAATGAAGAAATGGGCAGATGCTAAGAGGCGTCACTTGGAGTTTGAGGAAGGAGACTTGGTCATGGTAAAACTCCTTCCTCACCAGCGTCGAAGATCCGGCCAGGTGCATAAAGGGCTAGTAAGGCGCTACGAGGGACCGTTTCCAGTAGAGAAACGCATTGGCAAACTAGCCTATCGCTTGACTCTTCCATCACATTTAGAAATGCATCCGGTCTTCCATGTGAGTCTTTTGAAACCATATCATCAAGACAAGGAAGATCTAAGCCGAGGAGAGTCTAAACGAGCACCAACAGCCATCACAACGGTGCCAGAGAAAGAAGCAGAAGAGATCCTTGCGCACCGTATCATTCCAAGACGGGGGACTCACCCAAGCTACATTGAATACTTTGTCAAGTGGAAAGGGTCTCCTGACAGCGAGGCGAGCTGGGAGCATGAGCTAACTTTGTGGAATCTCCAAGACCTCATCCAGGCTTACAAGGAGCACGCGCCGAGGTCGTCGCGAGATTGAGCGGGGGAGAATGTCATGGACGGCACTATTTTCGCCCCAAAACAAGCTCAAAACAGCTCCAAAATGCTTCCGGAACAGTCCGGAATACCCCGGAAGGTCCTGGAAGACTCTAGAAGGCTCTAGAAGACTCTAGAAGGCTCTAGAAGACTCTAGAAGGCTCTAGAAGACTCTAGAACACTCTAGAACACTCTAGAAGACTCTAGAAAAATCTAGAAGACTCTAGAAGACTCTAGAACACTCTAGAAGACTCTAGAATGTTGAAGACAAGCCTAGAATCATGTGGAGGCTTCTAGAGGGCAGCAACCTTGTGTAAATATCTTAGATATTCATTTAGGAAGATTCTAGATACTTAGGAAAAGTCTAGACATTTAGGTAGCCAACTATAAATAGGCACCTAAGGCATTCATTTGGAATCAAGCAAGAAAGCAAGCAATCAAGCAAAGTTGTAAAGCATCCAAAGCATTGTAAAGCTCTCAAGTTCTCTTAATAAAAGAGTTCTTTCTTCCAACTACTAGTTTCCTTCGCCAAGTTCAACAAGCTTAGTCTTTCTTAAGTTCTACTAAGCATCCGGGTAGGCTGACTAGCTAACTTTGGCATTGAAAGTTCGCTAGGCCGGACAGATCGTCGTGTTTGAGTTACGGTTTCGTCACATTAGGAATGAGTAAGAAGCTGGTTCTACATGCTTTAAGAAATGCATATGCATAACAAAGATGGATGCATAAGAAATGTGCTTTTAGTTTGATGATGTCGATTGAAGAACAATGTCTAGATGATAAACCCTGAAAATTCTTCACTATATTTTAAGGTTAGGACTTACATATGCATTAACATGAGAAGGATAAGAAAGAAAAGGCAAAGAATCTGAAGGAATAACTTCCAGGGTGCCACATGAATCACAAACATATTAGGCTGTAGTAATGCTCTTATTTTGGATAAGAAACAGCACCAAGAGTATGCTGATGTAAGCGAAAATACATGTAGGTTAATAATGTAAAGAACTACTGAAGTCCCTAAGGACTAGAGGAGTTGTTCCAGTCTAAAAGGAGTTCGAGTTCTAAGATAACTTAGCAGTACAGCTCAAAAAGGATAATTTTCCACAAAGAAGATATTGATCTTTAGCTCATTCCCTCAAGGCTAATTCTGTTCTCTTCAAACTAAGATTATTCCCTTTTAAACGAAGATTGAAAAGTGTGAAAAGAGTTTTCATGAAAATTTGTCTGTAATTTCAGTTATGCAGATATCTTGTGAGATCTTTGTTCTCTCTAGTTGTAAATTATAAGGTTCTAACCTTGCATTTTCTGATTGTTAGAATATTAAATAGTAGTAAAATAACCCTAATCCAATATATATTAGGAGTAGGATATGTTATGTGTATATATAGGGCTCATTGTATCATGTTTAACATCAATATATCATATTTTTCCCGTGCTTTTTCACATGGTATCAGAGCCTTAGTGGTGAGATACATCCGGGAACCAAACTACAAAGCAGAAGTCAGCCGTGCCTTATTTTTCCGGCGACTTTTTCAAAGCTTTTTTACGTTATCTCTCCCCGTCAGTGTTGTGCAAAATCCAACACTACCACAAGATCCGTCATAGTCCGGCGACCAAACCCCACTGAACAGCTCCGGCAGACACATCCTCACGCGCTCTCCGCGCCTCCAGATCCTCTGACGCCGGCGACGCGTCAGACCCATGCGCCAGCGCGTGAACCACTTTCTGGCAGTTTTTTGGAAAAATTTTCTTGAGACAGCCTGTTCGCATGAGAATTCCGAGTCTACCCATATTTTTACTTTTCAATTCCAACCACTTTGAATTTTTTCCGGCATCTACAGTGATTTTTTCCGGCGAAAACAATATTTCCTTTATCTGTTTCAGCAAGTTTTCACAATGTCTTTGGGAATCGATGCTTTTGGGCCTAAAAACTCGGCTTCAGGCAATTCCGGTGTTATGATTACCTCAGAACCTTTAATGGGAGGTTCCAACTACTTAGCTTGGGCTTCGTCTGTCGAGTTGTGGTGTAAAGGTGAAGGTGTTCAAGATCATCTAATCAAGGAGTCTAGTGAAGGAGATGAAAAAGCCAAAGCACATTGGGAGAAGATCGATGCTCAATTATGCAGTATTTTGTGGCGATCTATTGATTCCAAGTTGATGCCATTGTTTCGTCCATTCCAGACATGTTATTTGGTTTGGGAAAAGGCTCGTACTTTAAACACTAATGACATATCTCGTTTCTATGATGTGATATCGCAGATGACAAATTTAATGAAACATGAATTAGATTTGTCTACTTACTTGGGACAAGTACAGGCAGTTATGGTCTAAAGCAGTCTCCTCGAGCATGGCTTGGTAAGTTTAGCACTGTTATCCAGGACTTTGGCATGACTCAGAGTGAAGCTGATCACTCTGTATTCTATCGGCATTCTGATTCGAGTCTCTGTATTTATCTGGTGGTCTATGTTGACGACATTGTTATTACTGACAATGACCAGGATGGTATTACTAAATTGAAGCAACATCTCTTTCAACACTTTCAGACTAAGGATCTAGTCACACTAAATATTTTCCGGGTATTGAGGTCGCTCAGTCTAGCTCAGGTATTGTGATCTCACAACAGAAGTATGCCTTAGATATTCTTGAGGAGACAGGAACGACAGGTTGTAGACCTGTTGACACTCCGATGGATTCGAATTCTAAACTTCTTCCAGGACAGGGGAGCCTCTTAGCGATCCTGCAAGATATATGCGGTTAGTTGGTAAAGTAAATTATCTTACAGTGACAAGACCTGACACTTCCTTTCCTGTGAGTGTTGTGAGCCAGTTTATGGGTTCTCCGTGTGATAGTCATTGGGATGCAGTTGTTCGCATTCTTCGGTATATAAAATCAACTCCAGGTAAAGGTTTATTGTTTGAGGATCGAGGCCATGAGCAGATCGTTGGATACTCCGATGCTGATTGGACAGGATCGCCTTCTGATAGACGTTCTACTTCTGGATATTGTGTCTTAGTAGGAGGAAATCTGGTATCTTGGAAAAGCAAGAAACAGAATGTGGTTGCTTGGTCTAGTGCAGAAGCAGAATATCGAGCAATGGCTATGGCGACATGTGAGCTAGCTTGGATCAAACAGTTGCTCAAAGAGCTGAAATTTGGTGATGTTAGTCAGATGGGACTTGTGTGTGATAATCAAGCTGCTCTTCATATTGCGTCAAATCCAGTGTTCCATGAGCGAACTAAGCACATTGAGATTGACTGTCACTTTGTCAGAGAAAAGATACTCTCGGAAGATATTGCTACAAAGTTTGTAAAGTCAAATGATCAGCTTGCAGACATTTTCACCAAGTCCTTCACTGGTCCTCGTATTACGTACATATGTAACAAGCTCGGTACATATGATTTATATGCACCAGCTTGAGGAGGAGTGTTAGAATATGTAAATAGTAGTAAAATAACCCTAATCCAATTTGTATTAGGAGTAAGATAGGTTATGTGTATATATAGGACTCATTGTATCATGTTTAACATCAATATATCATATTTTTCCCGTGCTTTTTCACATAAACCATTTCTTGGGGAATTACGTAGTAGAATATCTGTGTTATGGGCTGACAAATTGTACCTACACTTATTATAGTTTGGGGCTTCAGTTTTGCTAGATATCGTGCAAGTTAGTGCACTCCCATATCATGCTTAATATGTGTAATCCCATTTTTCAGTTAGTTTCAATAACTTCTGCAGCCAATTTATCATACCTGCATTTAGTCAATACACAGCTTTTATGGCCGGCGGCAACTCGGATCTTATGCTTTTAGATATCTATTTCCTTAGCCACTGCAATATCTTACAGATTTTTGATAAGGTCTTCTCCACATATGTAGACGGTTTGGGGATCAAAATCAACCATGAAGGCATAAAGTACTACAATGAAATTATTGATGCACTTCTTGAGAGGGGTAAGATGTTATCGCTCCCCATTGTTAATATCAAGAATATTATTCTTTATATTAAAGCAAATAATACGTAGCCTTTGGTTTTATGGATAAAAATCTGCCAGCTGCTTCTACTCAGTAAACATAATGATTAAGTGAAGTTTTTTTTTTACCAATTAAGCATTTTCTTTTTTTGTCCTTTAATGATGAATTTTTGACATGTCTTTCCAGGCATTGAGCCATGTATAACACTTTACCATTGGGATCTCCCTTTGAATCTTCAGGAATCTTGTGGAGGCTGGTTAAATAAACAAACTGTGTAAGCTCCATTCCTTCAATTTTGCTCTGGTAATCGACACGTACGATTTTTTCTTTATGCTTATAACAGAGAGGGTGGTGCATTTGGAATTTTAAGTCTGTATCATAAAGTTTTTCAACATGATATTTGGTGTTATTAGATCCAATGGAACACCAATGTCTCAGTTTGCTGAAAATGTTATAAAGAATGTACCTTAATGCAATTTTAAACCAACAGAACACTAATGTCTTGGTTTGCTGAAAATGCTGTAAAGCGAATGTACGAACTTTTTCGATGCTTATAATAGAGAGGGTGGTGCAAATGGAATTATAAATCTACATCATGAAATTTTTCAACATAATGTTTGGTTGTATTAGATCCGATGGAACACTAATGTCTCGGTTTACTGAAAATGATGTAAAGCCAATGTCTGGTAATGCAAATTTAAACTACGTTCCACATAAAGTGTAGCATTCATGGGTTCTGTAAATCTGATTAAGCCTTTTGTTTTAATTTATCTATGTTATATGAGGATCTTCCGTTCCGATCAGTTCCTGATTGGTGTGATTAATGATTGCAATGTTCTTCTCTGTGAATGCCTATGAACTTGTATGGACATAAAAACCCAAGCACCTCATTCTTTTCAGAATGTCCATGGAGTTTTATTTATATCTCCTGCTTTGGAATTTCTGCCCTTACCTAAACACTTTAAGTTAGCTAGTCATTCTTTTAAATGTTTAGATTTCCTTTAGAAGAAGGCAGGCTTTTTCCTTTCATTTTAACTGCTATTAAACTTTGTTTATCCACTTTCCTTGTGGAATAATTTGTTGATAGTCACCTCCTAATAATCAACTTGTTTTTTTTGTGGCAAATATCTAGAAAATGTTTTGCCATTTATGCAGAGACTTGCTTTGCTAGCTTTGGCAATAGAGTGAAGAAGTGGATTACAATTAATGAACCTCTTCAGACAGCTGTGGATGGATATTGTACTGGTATATATGCCCCTGTAAGAAGTGAAAGTTCTTCTACCGAACCATTCTTGGTAGCACATAATCAGCTGTTGGCACATGCAGAAGCTGTTTCCATCTACAGAAATAAATTTAAGGTAGCTCTTACAGTTTGAGAGTTTTCTCTATCTCACAGATAGATAGGCTTAAGTGTTGTAAGTTGTAACTAAAGTTTCTGCGATTACTTACAGTATTCTTTCATGACTTAAGCTTCCAGAGAAGCTGGGGATGGCAATTTTTGGCTTTGCAATTTGGTGATGATATTGATGGGTATAATATTTACAGGATGAGCAAGGAGGGGAAATAGGCTTGGTTGTGGATTGTGAATGGCCTGAGCCTTCATCAGATAATTTGGATAAAACTGCTGCAACAAGACGCCTTGATTTTCAGCTTGGATGGTACCTATTGTTATATCTGTGCTGGTCAGCAAGTTCATGTTATAAAGGGTAGCTTAAAGTGGAAAGACCCAACACTCCAGTCAGTCATAAAAACTGTACCTCAGTGATTTTCCAGATATATGATATAATAGGTAGTACATATGGGCTGAAGACAGAAACCTGTAGTATCATCAACATAAAAGCTATTGTCTGTTGCATATGAAACTAAACACTAATGACTTGGTTAACAGTATTTATTTCATGAAGGAAGTCCATGTTAATAATTAACTAAGCTTGATTGCAAAGATAGAATGTATTTAAGTCCTTATCTATCATCTCAAGTCGTGCAGTTGAAAGCATAACATATCTCATTACTTACCAAGAAAATTACCCAAACAAAAGGATGAACATATTTCACTTAAACTGAAAATTTTGATCATGAGCTACATTAATCCATCTAACATCAAGTTTATTACCCCTGGTTAGCAGTCTCTCTCTCTCTCTCTCAATGTTCATTCCGCACCAAAAGGACAAAAATGTCACATACCAATATTTACATAAATAACATCTAGTGCTCAGATTAAAGCCCCTCTTCCGCAAGTCGTCTTGTGTAGGGCAAGTCTCCTAACTCATAAGTCGCTGTCCGAACAAAACATGCCACTTCTTGGGGAAGTTTGTTTTTATAAAGTGCTTCAAGACACTGCCTGGTTTCTGTCGTAATCTGATTAAGAATCTCATAGCATGAACTGACTGAAAACTTCTTTTTCTGACTTTCCCATTAGAGTATACTGCTCTGTAGTGAATCCCTGAACTCCTTTATCTTACATGAAAATTGATTTACCTGTTCCACCTCCCAGTCCTGGAAGAACCTTAGATTGCATTCATTTTCATGTTGACATTCTGCTATTGTTACTTTCTTGCTGTGATTGCATTACTATACAGATCTCGAACCTAGTTTTTAAGTGGTGCCTCTTCAAACCAGCAATCCGACAAATAACTTTGTCTTTCTGTACTGTCACCCAATTGAAGGAAGTTACAACTCTTGTGCACCCCTCACAGATTCAAGCATTGAATAACTCTTGTCCTGGTTAGCAGTCTATGACAGCAACAACAAACCCAATGTAATCCCACAAGTGGGGTATGGGGAGGGTAGTGTGTATGCTACCTTACCCATACCTTGTACAAGAGGTTGTTTCTGATAGGTCCTCGGCTCGAAGCAAGCATGCAAAATCATAACAGTAATGAGAAGAAAAGCAGTATTGTAAAAGTTGATTAGCAGTCTATGGTGCACTAAAAATAATTACTCCATATAATTTTAGAGGAACAAGGAAATAAAACTTGATCGAGGAATGTGCCTTTTTCTGTTCTCTCTTTCCAAATGAAAGGTTGAAAATGAGTCATTTCATTAGTCAATTTATCATCATTTTTGTGAATCACGTAGTGTGGGAGATTAATATTTTGGCTTGAAATCTATGAAATTCTGAACCTTTCATCAATGCATTAGGAGTAAATGTCACACTCACTATCTTTGCTCTGAGTTATTACTATGTTCGATTCAGAATTTCTTTCCGTTCTCTCTTTCCAAATGAAAGGTTGAAAATGAGTCATTTCATTAGTCAATTTATCATCATTTTTGTGAATCACGTAATGTGGGAGATTAATATTTTGGCTTGAAATCTATGAAATTCTGAACCTTTCATCAACGCATTAGGAGTAAATGTCACATTTTCTATCTTTGCTCTGAGTTATTACTATGTTCGATTCAGAATTTCTTTGAAATACCTTCATAAAAAATGACAATGAAACCTTCTTGAGGCTCTAGACTCTGTACTTTAGATTCTAACTTTCTATGTTACAACAACTACTGTCCCAAGCAAGTTGGGGTCGGCTATATGAATCCTCTCCGATCGTGTCACTCCAATTAAACTCATCTCAGACCAATATTGAATAAAATATAAATAAACATAAAAAGTACTAGAAGTTCTTTGTATCGTCTAACTTTTTATGTATCTTTCCGAACATCTTGTATGCATTATCTTCTAAAGCATGTTCATAATGAAATAAGGTATCAGCTGTACGCTTATTCTTTAATGTTTGGGGAGTCATTTGGACTTTGGAGGGGTATATTAGGTGGAAACTATACCAGATAAAAGGAATTTTTCTTTGTTTACTTCTATTTTATTGTGATCTCTGAACAAACAATTCTAATAGGTAACTGGATCCTATATTCTTTGGAGATTATCCTGAAAGCATGAGTGAAATACTTGGAGATCGGCTTCCAAAATTTTCACAGAAAGAAGAGGATTTGCTTAAACATTCATTGGACTTCATTGGTCTGAACCACTATACTTCAAGATTTGTTGGTCATGCGGCAAGTAATTCTGAAGAGAATGACTTCTATGAAATACAGGATGTGGATATAATTGGTATGTGAGACTTACAACTTTTGCCCTTATTAGTGTTTCTTGTCCATAAACATACAAGCATTTCATTAAGTTGACTCGTTTTCTTTTTTCATTTCTTATCTTTCTGTTTCTTTCTCTGTTTTGTCATAGCTGAATGGGAAGGAGGAGAAGTGATTGGTGAGAAAGTATGGGTGATCTCTTTTTTCCAATTCCTTGGATATACATCTATATATTGGACATCATATACTGAAATGTGAATTTTTTTGCAGGCGGCATCTTCATGGCTTTACATTGTTCCTTGGGGAATTCGGAAAGTTCTTAATTATATTGCAGAGAGATATGGCAATCCACCAGTCTATATCACTGAGAACGGTAATGCTGCTGCTTTTCACCCATCGAGATGAGGTTCTTGAAAGGGTGTAGTACATAGGTTTTCGTTGGTGTTGTCCAACTTGTCTAGCTTAATACAATTACTCGCTCTCTCTCTCTATATATATATATTCTCTCTCTATATGTGTGTGTGTGTTATACTCTTATCCCATAAATATTACGATCGTTTAAGCTTTTTCATAAAATCTTAGAACACGAAATATTTCATGTTTATACTAGTATTGATGTTATATTATAAAAATGTCTTCCCAAGAAATTTCCATTTGCTTAAAACTGAAGTTTCTTCTAAAGAAAAGGATTTATTAAAAAATATGACAACTTTGAAACATCCCATATTAGCTAGAGTGAATTCTTTTTAATGGAGGGAGTAATTATTTCTGTTCCATCCTTCATGGAGGAAAGAGGGTCAGTTTAAATTCTTCTTTCTTTAGAGAAAGAAAGTCAGTCGAGGATTTTGAGCATATAGCTGACCTGGTGTCAAAAGACACGTGCTTTTCTTGTCCGTCTAGTGGTTTTGGCACTCTGTAAAATCCATGTTTGCTTGTTTACATGATGAACTTGAGCATAATTTTCTGCTGAATGCTGCACTTCAGAATATGCCCAGAGCACTTCCGTTGTCATTCTTGTTTCATTGGACAATCATATGTCTATGGCCCAACCTGCAACAACGATGTTGTTATGAGGTCAAAACGGTATAGTGAAAACAAATAAATTGTTTTTCTCTACACACTTATAGCACTCGACAATGTCTCAAGAACGAAGACCTGAGGGCACCTTGTAAACAGGAAAGAACTGCTATTTGAGCTTCCCTAATAAACTAATTTTCCAACTGATTAAATAACTGTGTGGCCTAAAGAAATTTTTTCATTGTCAAACTTGCTAGTAACACTTTGATCAACGCTTCTAATAATTTATATGAGGTGATAACCCAATTCAGTTTTTTATTGCAATTTCACTTTTCATGTTCAGGTATGGATGATGAAGATGAAGACACATCTCCTCTCCATGAGATGTTGGATTACAAATCGAGAGTTTCTTACTTCAAGGCGTACCTTGCAGCTATTCATCAGGCAATCTTGTGCGTGCTCCCAAACCCGTATTTCACATGCCAAGTGTTATAAACATGTATTGGCATCAACATGCATAATAAATATCGGCTGATTCCTGTCGATCTTAGTAGTTCATCATTTGTTCAGCATATTTGCTTGGCTGCATTCATTCTTTGTCAATCATCCAGATTAGAGGAATTACTTACCTCTTGAAATATTCTGGTTCATTCCCCATTCTGTTTTAGGATTTTTGACGTTGATAGGGAAACTCCAGGCAGCTGCAAAGAAAATATGAGTTTTACTCGTCTCTTCTTAACCACTTTCTACTGAAACAGTTGGCATCAACTGTTATTCTAGGTCTTTTAAAAAAATGACGGAAATTAGTTCAGCATAATGAACGACTATTACAGCATACGAGGAGGAATCAGCTTTTGATGCATACAATATTTTTGCATTCACATCTAAATTCTTGATCATTTTTGAATGGCTTCTGGCTACATGATTCTAGATTTTACTATAATGGGATCAAATGTTATTTTCCTTTTTTCCATATGGCTTAACGCCTATGCTGACTTCGATTTGTATGTGGATAATGGATTCTCAACAGGGACGGTGCTGATCTGATGTGAGAGGTTATTTCGCGTGGTCATTGCTGGATAACTTTGAGTGGAATGTGGGTTATACAAAACGCTTTGGTTTGATATACGTGGACTTCAAGAATGGGCTAACTCGGCATATGAAATCTTCTGCTTACTGGTTCATGAGGTTCTTGAAAGGTGGACAAGTAAAACATGGGAAAGAAGATTAGCTAACTTCTGGTGTTATGGAGTTAGCTTAGCTTCTATATTTTTTCATTACTGTACACTGCTTGTAAGGTTCTTACATGGAAAGCTTTATCTTTCTAGTATGATAGGTTTAATTATCTCTCTCCTTGTTTGGCTCAAGGTGACTGGTATAGGAGCCTGTAAACACATGCCAACTGGACTTAACTTATATGACTGACAGTGTAAATAGTAAGTTACTTATTTGAGTTTTTCAGGTTACGAAATTAAGTTTATTAGAGATAGTTCGTGTTTGTTGTAACTTTAACCTACTACAACAATAACAACTACACCTTCGTTCCAAAAAATTCTGTTTCTTTTGTTTTTGAGCAAAACTGCCTTTAAAGTAAATACTATATAAACTCAATAATGTAATTATTATAACAAGGGGTTTATTTTAAATTATTTTCTTTCCAAAAGACGAACTTATAATCGCATAGATGATTACAAGTATGTATATATACACACACAGATTCTTGAGTGCAGTGGTAGATAAAATTAAACCCCATGTTTGCCTTTGTTGGAGAATTGAGATTTGAACTGCATTTGTTTGTGTATTAAATCTTATCAATTGCTCTATTTTTTCATTTGCAATTTTGTATCTTGAAGTGAAACCTCATGCATTCCTCTAAGTTGTGACAAAAGAAAAAGGGAACATCATTTCATCAAAACTCAACTGTCCTTAGAACAATTTATCTAGTGAATGGAACAAGTCTGGAAAAATCAGAAATAATAAGATGCTACTACTATCTTTATTTTTATATTATCTAGGGAAAAAACTCAAAATTACCCTCGTGGTCTTCATGCGTAACCCTGCCGGTAAACAAGTGGTCCACTGGTACCCTTCTCAACTAACGGCTCCGTTTTAGGCCCTTGTTTTTCCTCAAAAAATTCACATCACAACGCGTGTCCTCCAAAACCATCCTCAATTTTTTTTTACATGCCCCTTTACTTATTTTACCCACCTTTCCCACCCTCTTTACCCCATCCGCGTCATACCCCCAACAATACATCACCACAAAAATTACCATTCATTAGTCTTTCATTTTTGTCGAAGCAAAGTTACTGTATCTTTATAATTAATGAGACCTAAATATTTGCAAGTGAAATTGCATGTAATATAATTCAACTGTGTATAGTGGACGTAAATGGGAGGTTTTTGGGCAGAGAAGAGTGACCGTTGGCGGTGTTGGATTTAGCTTTAATAAGTCTTAATCTATTGGGTTAAAGCGATGAGCCTACTTCATTAAGTTCAATATGTCATTTTTCTATAGGTCCAGTTTGATGTCACGTGTCAAATGATGTGGCACGCCAAGTCAAACGAAGAGTCAATGGGATATCATGTCACATGTCAAAATGACAAGGCATGCCAAGTCAAATTAAAAGGCGAATGAAACCGGCCACATGTGCAAGTGACATGTTCTGACCAATCAAATGTTGTCTTGTCACTCTTCAATCTGATTGGTCGAAAGAGTTTGTTCTTATCATAACTCTTCCCTCCCACAACTATAAATAGAGTCTTTATAACCCAGAAAAGACATCAGAAGTTATAATAAGAAGCAACAGAGAGCTCGTGGATCAAACACTACAAATTCCTTTACAAGTTTCAAGCTTCAAGCAATCAAGTTCAAGCTCAAGAACGAAGAACAAATCAATGTCAAGTTCAAGCTCAAGAACAAGATCATCGTTCGCGACAACAACTACATATTCAAGATAAAGCTCAACGACTTTATTTACTATTGGAAAGAAGAATCAAAGGGTTAGTAGAGATTGTAACACTCAAATATTTGAAATAAAATACTACAATTTTTGTGCTATTTTTCGGTCTTGATTTTATTTTCTCGACGCAAATTTATTGTCTACAAATTTTGGCATGCCCAGTGGGACAATCTCTACCTTTCATCACTAATTTTCGATCACCAAAATTCAAGAACATCGAAATGTATTCAAAGAAAATCAACTCTAGATCAACTTCCACTAAAGCTGATAATTCCAAGTTCTATGTTGATATGGAAAACATCCTCAATATTACTTTTGGAAGATTTGAGGCAGTTACAAGGAGCAGAGTAAGCTCTTTAGGACAATAAACACTTCAAGTATTGTCCGTATCAACCCCTGTTGTCGGATCTTCATCCTCAAAAGGAACAAGATCCTCTACAAGCGCGACCCAAAAGGGAACGATGTCGCCGAAAGGCTCGAAAATATTCTTATTCAACTTAGTTTATCTAGGCCTGGGAAACTTTTCATGCAAGCCGATGATGATGACTTGAGCATTGGATCTCCTCCAATCTCCATTAATGCGACCTCTAAGCTCTAGCCCAACAATGTATATCATTCTTCATCATGTATGTCTATCATGCAATAAATGGTTATTGAAGTTTCTACCATAGATGAACAACTTGCAAATTTGACGAAAGCGGTTGAAGGCTTATCAAAGCGCATGATGATCAACATGCTAAACTTTATAAGTTAACAAATAAATTGGATAGGATAGTAGAAGAAGAATCCACACAAACACCTTTAAATTTTCAAAGGTCACAAGAACAATGAGACTCTTTAGAAAAGCAAGCAACGACAACCAATGATATCCAAGTCTCTGTCGAAGGTATGATTCTCATCGAGAAATTAAATGACTTCATCATAGAGGCTATCAAAGATAAGCCTGAGTCATCGTCCAAACAAGTAATTACAAAGAAGTAAAGAAGAACAATACACAAAACTAACTAAATAGATAGCCAAAACCGTTAGCTCCTCGATAACGACGCCAAAAAGTGATCGCAACCAACTCCGCACCACTAAAACGTAGCGAGAGAGGATCGCAATAGCTTTTACCCGAATTTAGGTCATGATCGATTTTCACATAGAGGTAGGAATGGAGTTGAGTGTCTATTTAGGTTGGGATTGCATGATTGTTCCAAATTTCACTTCTATTCATTTTTGGGTTTTCTTTATAATTCTACTATTAGCAAAGTACAAATTATAATTGCAACTAGATTAAGCTAGGAGTAAAGTGCTACAAGTTGTATCTAATAGTGTAAAAGGCACTAGGGTAGTGACTTTCACCTAGGTGGCCAATTGATGGGTAATTGCATCTAAGGTACGATTGACATGATTGGGGAGTATGTTATAATCGTTGCTTGATACTATCCACTCTACACCTCTCGATAGAAAGAGTGATTTTGCCCAATTGACTTTTTCAAGACCAACTGGGTATGAATATTTGTTCAAGCAACTAGGGTTCAAGTCGGGTATTACTCTCTCGAGGTTTAACCCTTTAATTGGGACTATCAATTCTCTTGAGTCCATCCCAATTCCATGTTGTATCAATTTCAGAGACTTAGGCTCTCTTTCTCAAGAAGAACCCAAGTCAACTTAGCAAAAACTAGTATCTGCAACCCCTAATTCAGTAATTAAACAATAAAATTGTCCCAAATAACAAACACCCATAGTCAATCTTGCCCTAAATTGAAACAACCATCAACTATCCACATTAGGGTTGAGCCACAACCCTAGCTAATGGGTCTAGCTACTCATACTTAAAGATAAAAACAGAGAAATAGATGAAGATAAACACATATTAATTAATGGCTAAGTTAAATACAAAGATTCAATTATGAAAACTAAGTAAAAATTCCCAAAATGGCTAAGAAGAGTCGTCTCACGAGCGCAACTACTGTATACAAAGCATGATACCCTAAAAACGGAAAAAGATTCTATTTATACTAAGCTGGAAAATCTGGACAAAAATGCCCCTGCGGGGTCAGTACGGACCACACAAAATGGTGTGTGGCCGGACTAGGCTCTTGAACATGAAAACTTGACTCTCTGAACCTAGGCTTCGCGGACCGCACAAAATGGGTTGTGGCTTCGAAGGCTTCTAGTGTGGTCCGCACAAACTTGATCGCGGATCGCATTGGCTTGAAAGCTCCAACTTGACACTTCTCTGAATCTTGGCTTTGCGGACCGCACAGAATGGTAGTGCAGCCGCATCACCTTCAGTGTGGACAAAACCTTCTGCAACCGCACTGCCTTAATGCTTGAAATACCAGCTCTCTGAATCTCCCTAATGCGGACTGCACAAAATGTAGTGCGGCCGCACTAGGCCTGTTTTTCCTGTGTTTGTCTTGTCTTCAGTACTTGTGCAGGTTTCACTCATTTTGAGTTGATCTTTGACATCTTAGTCACTTTGTGGATCAAAACTACAATCAAGCATAACTTGTGAGCCTTTTTGGGTCTATTTTGTATGAATTTATAATCAAAGAGTAAGAAAGGAGTATAAAATGAGTCAAAATTCCTAATTATCAACAGTTGTAGAGGATTTTGTGCTACATCAGTGCCTTGACTTTTTCTTGGTACTTGTGCAAATTTCACTCCTCTTTGAGCTAGTTTTGACTACTTGTCACTTTTTTGACCAAACCCTGCAAATAAGCGCTACATATAAGCTTTCGGGATTACTTAATGCATTTTTAGTCCAAAACTCAAGCAAAAAGGAATATAAAATATACTAGAATCCCTAGTTATTACTTTTATGGCGCAATTATGATAAGTTAATTAATTTTGTTATTCGATCACGCATTCTCTTGTGTAGTGTGGTCATGACAACATAATATTATCCAATTTTTTTAAAAAATAATTATAATAATCAAGAAATAAAAGAAGATAGGTAAAACATGAAAATCATGTAAAGCGCAGTTTATCCAAAATTAATTCAAGCAAGTTTAAGTCAATAAAGGGGCTGTGCTAGAACCACGGGATTCGGGAAATGCCTTACACTTTCTCCCCGGTAAATAGAATTTCTTTCCCGAATTTATTTTTTCGGACCGATAAAAATAGAGTCAAACCTTCCTTTGACTATGAATTCAAATAAAAGGTGAGTTGGAACACCGAAAAATCAATTTCAAATAATACTTACTCAAATTTGTCATTTTAATTGAAAAAGCCCTTTAACCCATAACACATATCTTTTCGAGGACAGAAAATGGGTGTGACAGATTATACTGTGTGTTTGCTGTGGCAAAAAAGTTCTTCCAAATAATACTCCCTCTAGTTGCTCTAGCTTTCTTCTCTAATATTTTTTTTCATATATGTGAGCTCCAAAGATTTATACTACTAAAGCACTTGCCTTCAGAGGCGGAGTCAAAATTTAAATTAAATTTATGGATTCAAAAGTTTAGTTTTTTAAAGTTATTGTATTCTAAATTAATAATTTGTACATATTCAATAAATTTCTTAAGACAATTATAAGGTTTGGATCAAAACTACTAAATTCGACCCGTTACTAAAGTGCTAGCTTCGCCCATGTTTACCTTTTATTTTTTTGCTATCAATCTAGGGGTCATGGGAATACACTTCCAAGAGGAAATAGTGATGGACAACTCAGCACATTACTCGTGCTAACTGGTTTTTTTGTTATGAAATGTATTCGCAGGAGCTGTCAGGCTACACTTTTTATGTTCTCAAAGAAGTGACAAAAAGAGCCATTTCTTTGCTAGGAAAGAAGTGATTGATGTCCCTCTCTTGTAAGAAGTGTATCCAAGATTTTAAGAATATGAGTACACTATTATCTTTAAGATAAATATTTGATTCCATTATATAATATTTTATGGTGATAACAAGTTGACGAGTAAGCTATATTAATACTATATACGGAAAAATATCACTCATTTTACAAATGTCCTCGGCGAGTTTTCATACTTTTGAAATCAGTCAAAAATAAGATCATTTCTTATAGTTTTAAATACCTCACTCTCTATTTAGCAAACTAAATAATTATTCTAATTTTTCTTTAGAAGGCATCACTTAACATTGAGCAGGAGGCATTGCTGCTTTGAATCCACAGAGAACCTCCTAGATGAGAGAGACGAGTCATGAATACTTTATTTTTAGGAATTTTAAAGTTTTTGCACGCAGAAGAATAATTAAGAGAAGAAAAATAAAAAAACAAGCAAAAGAGAATTTTTAAAAAAGAAGTAAAAATGTGTTTCTTAATTGGAAATAAAGGAAGGGAATAGATATCTGTTGTTAATTAAAAAGGGAATTTAATTACTATTATTAATTATAAAAGGAATTAATTAGACATAATTGTAGGGGGAATCAAACCCTTGATCAGGGGGACAAAAAAGAGACAAGAGGGGCACTTTTCACCAGTGCACCAGATCAGTCATTTGAGCATGGGTGGTCAAAAATATATTTCGGTTACATAGTCTCAAGCTAGGAATTGGGAAAAAGTAACCGAGAAAAGGCAAGGATAGACCTCCTTTTGACTTTAGTTACGAGCTTACATGCTTCTTTTCTTCCACCGCGAGTTCAACTCCAGTCTCAAGTCAAATACAGAATAGTGATTTCATACCTCGGGAAAGGAGTAAGCAACTTAAGACCGAAAGAGGTTACATATATCTAGATGATGCATATAAATTGCACTCTCATCTCTAAAATCATTTAACATGAGATCATTTATACTCCTTCAATACTGTCGTGACTAAATTCAAGGACTTATTGTATCATCAATATAAAATAAGTGGTTGATCATGGGACGTAATTTGGCTAATAAAACAATAATAAGTTGTATTTTCAAATAAAGTATTTATGATACATGAAAAAGCTTCAGACGTTAAAACAAATAATATCGGAGACAATGAGTTACCTAGTTAACCCCTATAGGCAACTGAATGAACCTAAATGCTTGGCAATGATGTCACGCCCCAAATTCAAGGGACATGACCGGCACTCTACCGGGTATCCCTAGTCGAGCGGACCTAGGTGCCTCTCCTAACCCACGTGTTACTCCATATTTTTCATTACTTACAAACTTAGTGGAACAATTATTTATAATTGAAATACCTTTTACAAAGTATACATAACATAGATGATATTAGCGTGGTTCACAATTTACAATGCCCATATTACAAAGTACATACTACATAGTTCATGATCCACATTTCTTGTCTACAGAGCCTCTAAGGATGAAAGATGATAGTAAATTATTTGCCGGTAACAGGGCCCCGCCTGTACCTTTTACACTAACCAAAATAAGATCTCAAAATGCAAGAACAGCGGCGGCATGAGCCATGCAGGGCCCCGGAAGGAAAGAGGCTCACCAATACAGTTGACAGGAAATGAGGAAGAACTACGGACGGTGAACTAGAATACCTGCTATAGATCTACCTACAATCATAACACGAATGTAGCGCTCCTGTCAAAAGGGACATCAGCACATTTGAATTGTACTGGTATGTATAAAAAAACCTTGTCCCAAGTAAATTCAAGTCGTACACAAGTAGAAAACAATAATAGAAGCAACAACCAAATACATATGAAAAGTAGAATCAAGTGGAACAAGTTTATACACTCTCCTGTTTTCCCATTTTCACAATTTCACAATAATAGTTTCACAAGTTTGCTCAAGTATTTATTTCAACAATGATTTCGATCACTTTTCCACTATTATTACCTCGGTCACTCTTATCACACCAACCCATACCTTATACTTTCTGGTTGTGGCGTGGATCCCGTTCCTGCCGTGCAGTTCACAATTCACAAACAACACAACAACAATCAACAACCCACAAGAAGAGCAACAATAATACTTCTCAAGACACAGCCACAACAATGTTACAAGTGTTTCCATAGCCACCAGTACCAATTCCATCATATTCAACACTTCATATGCAATTCAAGTCACCACAACAAATACCCACAAGAATTCAAGTACATTGTTACCACAGTTGTTCTGATTTTACCATTTATGAATCCCTTTAATCATTTATTCCTCGACCTTTACCACAAGATACGTTCATAATCATACCAGTCACAAGAAGCTCACAAATAACCCACATAGATATCAACTACCAAACAATTCACACACCAAATAAGGTGATTTCACAAGGATCAAGGTTAGCCATACATACCTGGAGTTGAATATCCTTTTTAAGTTCCTATTTTCAGTCACCAAGCAATCTAGCCACGTCAATCTTATTCACAAATTAACACATGCACCTTAGAATTGAAGTTCACAATTACCACCCGGCTTATTTAGGCTATCAAGCACAGTTCTTTACTTCTACCCAATTTTCATTACTAGATTTTAGGTTTTGAAAGACATGCATGTGAATTTCCACCCATTATTTCAAAAATCAATGAGACTCCCTCCCTTAGTTTAAATCTGAAAATTGGAGAAAAGGGTTAGGGATTTTACCTATAAGAGTGGGGATGAAGACAGTAAATTAGAATTTTCCGGCTCGGATAGTTTTGGAGAATCAATTTGATGAAGAACCCTTTCTCTCTCAAGAACTCTCTCTTCCCTCTCTCTTGTTTTGTTTAGAAAATATGCAAAAATGAGGGGGTGGGGTATTTTATTAGAAAAGGGGTTGGGTTCAAAATTTTAGAAAATTGAAGCCCGTGCAGGATCTGTGGTCGCACTATGCGATCGTAGAGTTGACATGCGATCCGCAGATTGGATCGCAGAAGGGTCCCAAATTGCTGACCTCTCTGCTTGGGTATGTGGTGGGAATGCAGTCCGCATTCCAGTTCTGCGGTGCGATTATGCGACGACTATGCGGTCCGCATATTGGTTATGCGATCGTATAATGGACCGCATTTAAACATCAAATTTAACTAACTCTCTGATTAAATCTGTAGTAGAGATGCGGTCCGCGTACCTGATCTGTGACCGCATTCTTGACCGCAAAAATGACATTTTTTCAGAAAACTTTGACTCTAGATTTTTAAGTATAAAATCAATAGAAAGGGTCCCAACACATAGGTGGGTCTAACTCTATGAGTTGCTTGGATTTGAGCACTCATTTTCACACGGTCTTACATCCTCCCCCGCTTAAGATCGTTCGTCCTCGAATGAGGACTTTGAAACCCCGAATGGTTTGAAAACATGATATGCAGGCTCCTAAGTTTTCATTAACTCTCATATTTTAGAAAATTTTTGCCAGAGTTTCCTTTGTAATATGGACATATTTACCTGTCAGAGAGTCCCTAAAACATATTTCCAAGCACCATTAACAAATCTTGCTACCCCTATAACTGGTATACAATTCATTACCTTCACACTTGTACATATTCAATTTCTCAACACACTTTTGCACATAGTCGGTTACTTTAAGGAGTTCGACACACTCTTAACCATTTTGATACATTACACGCAACTAAATTAAGCATTAATCGTCTGCACTTTCATAAGCCATTTACTTATCACAAGAGTACGATACTTCCGTTTAACAAGAAGGGGTGCCTATAGTCCAATTCATTACCTTTACACCTGCGCACATTCAATTGCTTGACAGCCTTTTGCACATAGTTGATTACCTTAAGGAGTGAGATACAGTTAATCATTTCAATACATTATATCCATGCAAAATTAATCATTACTATTTTACACTTACACTACCATGGGCCAATTACCTACCACAAAAGCACAAAACTTTCATTTACCGATAGGAGTTGCATATGGCCAAACAATCATGGCACACAAAAGTTTTGGCACAACTTGGAGAATTACAATAGTAAAGCATTTAGGAAAGAAATGGGGTGTCTTTTGCACCAAGTGGGACACAATACTAGTTCTCTTAGGGACAACAACTTACATGACCATTCCTAGACTTGTTCAAACAAATGGGGGTATTTTACTTTCATCTCATCTTCTGCTTCCCACGTGGCCTCTTCGACTTGTTGATTTTGCCACAACACTTTAACCGAAGCGGTCTCCTTATTTCGCAACCTATGGACTTGTCTATCAAGAATAGCAATCGGAATCTCTTCATATGATAATTCTTCAGTAACCTTGATGTCTTCAACTGGCATGATGGTGGACAGATCCCCAACCACTTTCCTTAACATGGAGTATGGAACACCAGGTGCACTAAGGACATTTCAGAGGGCAACTCCAGCCTATAATCAACTTGTTCGATCCTTTGAATAATCTGATAAGGCCTGATATATCTAGGAGTTAGTTTCCCTTTCTTCCCAAATAGCATGACTCCCTTCATAGTAAACACCCCCAAGAATACCCAATCACCCTCTTGGAACTTCAATTCTCGACGCATGTCCGCATAGGATTTTTGGCGATTCTGCGCAGTCTTCATCCTTTCCTGAATGACCTTAACTTTTTCCATGGCCTGGTGCACGAGATACGACCGTATCAATTCTGCTTCACCTACTTCGAACCATCCAATCGGGGACCTACATCTCCTCCCGTACAATGCCTCAAACGGGGCTATCAGGATGCTAGCATGGAAGCTGTTATTGTAAGAAAATTCTATAAGGGGCAAATGATCATCCCAATTACCCTTGAAATCCAAGACACAAGCCCGCAACATATCTTCAAGCGTCTGAATAGTCCGCTCTGCTTGACCATCGGTCTGCGGATGAAAAGCCGTGCTGAGGTACACTTGAGTACCCAAAACCTGCTGAAATTTCTTCCAAAAGTTAGCTGTGAACTGAGCCCCTCGATCTGAAATGATGGGAAGTGTAGTACCATGAAACCTCACTATTTCCTTTATGTACAATCGAGCATATTGTTCTGCAGTATCAGTGGGCTTGACTGGAAATTTGGTGAATCGATCCACTATTACCCAAATTGAGTCAAACTTGCGCTGAGTGCGAGGTAGTCCTACCACGAAATCCATATTAATCATCTCTCATTTCCACATTGGTATTTCCATAAGCTGGGTTAACCCACTGGGCCGCTGATGCTTGGCCTTTACTTGCTGACAATTCGAACATTTAGATACAAAGTCTGCCATACCCCTCTTCATACCGTTCCACCAATAAATTTCCTTGAGATCATGGTACATTTTCGTAGAATATGGGTGCACCGAATACCTGTAATGATGAGCCTCCGCCATTACCCTCTCCCGAAGATTATCTATATCTTGAACACATAGCCTACCTTGACATCGCAACACACCATCATTGCTGCCGAGTGAAAATGCCGAAATCTTGTTACTTTGAACCGCCTCCTTCATTTGTGCCAATGCTGGATCAATGAACTGCTTTCCTTGACTTTCGCTACAAGCGGCGACTCTGCTATGTTGTGCACCATAATTTCCTCCTCATTTGGGGTCGAGATACAAACCCCAAAACTGGCCAATTGATAAACCTCTCGAGCTAAGAGCCTCTGATCTTCTCCCAAGTGAGCAAACTACCCATGGATTTTCGACTAAGGGCGTCGGCCACCATATTCGCCTTTCCTGGATGGTACAAGATGTTCATATCATAGTCTTTAAGCAATTCTAACCACCGTCGCTGCCTCAAGTTTAACTCCCTCTGCTTGAACAAATATTGGAGACTCTTGTGGTCCGAGAACACATCCACATAGACCCCATAAAGGTAATGCCTTTTAAGGCAAACACAACTGCTGCAAGCTCCAAATCATGCGTCGGGTAATTTTTCTCGTGATTCTTGAGTTGCCTTGAAGCATACGTTATAACCTTCCCATGGTGCATGAGCACACACCCTAAACCGATCCTGGAGGCATCGGAATACACCATAAATCCTTTCGTTCCTTCCGGCATAGCCAACATCGGTTCCGAGGTCAACCTTGACTTCAATTCCTAAAAACTTTTCTCACAAGCATCAGACCATTGGAACTTGACTAATTTCTGCGTCAATTTAGTCAATGGGGAGGCGAGGGTGGAGAACCCCTATACAAACCTCCGATAATACCCCGCTAACTCCAAGAAGCTACGGATCTCCGTCAGAGTTGCGGGTCTAGGCCAATCCTTCATTGCTGCAATCGTTTAGGGATCCACCTGAATTCCCTTACTGGAAACAACATGACATAGAAAAGCGACAGACTCCAACCAAAATTCACATTTTGAGAATTTAGCATACAACTGGTGCTGATGAAGAGTCTGCAAAATTGCCCTGATGTGATCGGCATGGTCCTCCCTGCTTCGCGAATAAATGAGGATGTTATCAATGAAAACAACCACAAAGGAGTCTAGAAATGGCTTGAAGACTCGATTCATAAGATCCATGAAGTTTCCATGCATTGGTTAGCCAAAAGACATGACCAAGAATTCGAAGTGACCATAGCGGGTTCTAAAAGCGGTCTTAGGAATATCCGGCTCTCTGATCTTCAATTGGTGATACCCGGATCGCAAATTAATTTTGGAGAAGAACTTCGCATCTTGCAATTGGTCGAACAAATCATCTATCCGAGGTAAAGGGTATTTATTCTTGACCATACAATTCCTATAAACTCGCGCGGCTGTAAGAATCACCAACTAAAGTTGATACAGAGAATGGCTCATGAAGATGTTCGGGTTCTATCCCAAAACTCGAAGCAATGAATGGGGTGACACAGGACAAAGAAGACCCCGGATCGATAAGAGCATAACAATCAATAGTCTAAACAGATAAGATACCTATAGCAACATCTGGAGAAGCCTCAGCACTCTGGAGACCACTCAAAGCATAGAACCAGCTCGATCCACCTCTACTACGAGCCCCACTCCTAACTACACCACGCCATGCTGGAGCTGGAGAACGCACTGATGATGTAGCAACTGAAGAATCGGATGAGTAGGCGAATCCCCTACCCATGCCCTGTCTAGGCGCACGATAGTCCCGCTGGATATGACCTCTCACCCCGCAATTATAACACATCGGGATATCCAAATAGCAAGTCTATGTATGGAACTTCCCACAATTGGGACATGTAGCTCCCACTGCTGCCGGGGCCTCATCCCCGAATGACCGAACTGGTGGAACCTCCTGCTGTCAGAACTTGGTCTCGAGGAACTACTCTGCTGATAGTTGTGCATAGATGGCGGTGCACTTGCTGAGTACTAAGCATATGACCGGGATGGCTTTGATGACTTTATCCCCGGAGCTGACCTACCCGAGTGACCCATTGATCGGGCCCTGCTGCTACTCTCCCTATCCGCCCGTATCTTCAACTTACTAGCCTCTGTGGTCTGAGCAAAACCCACAATCTTCCCATAATTCATATCTGAGTGTAAGGACGCTGTAGTAGCCTCATTCACCACCAAAGGACTAAGACACTGAACACAACGCCGAACTCGAGCACCTATGGTTGACACTAACTAAGGAGCATACTTGGACAATCTCACAAACTCCATGTGGTACTCCCAAACACTCATATTACCCTACTTGAGAACCTCGAAATCAGTGGAACGGGCTGCCATTGTCTCGGTAGGCAAGAAATGGTCCATAAAAGCATCCACAAACTCCTCCCATCTAGACGGAGGTCTCCCCTCCTCGCAGGAATCCTCCCACATCTCGAACCACGAGCGTGCTGCTCCCCTCAACCTGTAAGAAGCCAACTCAACCCCTCTGACTCCGTGGCCTTCATCACACGAGGGGTCTTGTACATCTCATCAAGAAAATCTTGCGGATCGGCCTCTGGGTCTGTGCCTGAGAACTCTGGAGGGGCCAATCGCAGAAACTGGTGGACTCTGAAGTTGGCAGAATCTCCCTGTCCGCTGGAGGACATAGGGGCATCATGAGATCTCTGGCCCTGAGTGGCCACTAACTGGGTCAATATACGGATAGATCCCCTAAGGTCCCCATCAGAAGCCTCGGGACCGGAAGCTGGAGCAATATCAGGGCTTGGAATATAGGGTCAGGAATATCGGCAGGAGGGATGGTGACGCCCTCTGCCGCAGCTGGAACAGGAATACTTGGATCCGGAAGAGACGGGCCAGGCAGATTCAAAGCTGGGGAGTCACTCTCACCCACGGCGTCCGGTACATGGTTCACGACCACACTTGGGGTGGCGTTGGCCTCAAGGCCGAGTCTAGCTTTCTTCTTAGGTGCCATTTCTGGGAATTTCGGACAAAGCACGAGTTAGACATAAATACTTACACTTTTCACTTCACCGCACGAAACGAAATAACAAAGAAGAGTATAGTTTCCTTAATGCCCGTGTAGCCCCTTACTTATAGATGTGGTCGACAGCACACCGATAGGAAGGGCTCTACTAGGCACGGTTCTGAGACATCCTAGGACTAATTTTAAAACCTTAGGCTCTGATACCAAGTTTGTCACGTCCCAAATCCGAGGGACATGGCCGACACTCGACCGGGTATCCCCAGTCGGGGGGACCTGGGTGCCTCTCCTAACCCACGTGTTGCCCCACATTTTTCATTACTTACTAACCAAGTGGAACAATTATTTATAAGTTCACACATTTTACAAAGCATACATAACATATATGATATTAGTGACAAAGTACATACTACATAGTTCATGACACACATTTCCTGTCTATGGAGCCTCTAAGGATGAAAGATGGTAGTACAATATTTGCCGGTAACAAGGCTTCGGCTATACCTTTTACACACACCAAAATAAGATCTCAAAATGCAAGAACAGAGGCGGCATGAGCCACGCAGGGACACGGAAGGAAAGGGGTTCACCAATACTGACAGGAAATGAGGAAGAGCTACGGACGGTGGACTGGAGTACCTACTATAGATCCACCTACAATCATAGCACGAATGTAGCACCCCCGGCAAAAGGGACGTCAACACATTTGAATTGTACTGGTATGTATAAAAAAATATTGTGCCAAGTAAACTCAAGCAGTACACAAGTAGAAAATAATAATAGAAACAACAACCAAACACACATGAAAAGTACAATCAAGCCGAACAAGTTTGCACACTCTCTTGTTTTTCCCTTTTTAAAAATTTTAAAATAATAATTTCACAAGTTTGCTCAAGTATTTATTTCAACAGTGATTTCGATCACTTTTCCACCCTTATTACCTCGACCACCCTTATTACCTCGGACACCCTAATCACACCAACCCACACCTTATACCTTCGGGTTGCGACGTGGAACCCGTTCCTGCCACGTAGTTCACAATTCACAAACAACACAGCAACAATCAACAACTCACAATAAGAGCAACAACAATATTTCTCAAGACAGATCCACAACAATGTTACAAGTGTTTCCATAACCACAGTTCAAATTCCATCATATTCAACAGTTCATATGCAATTCAAGTCACCACAACAAATACCCACAACAATTCAAGTACATTGTTACCACAGTTGTTCTGATTTTACCATTTATGAATCCCTTTAATCACTTATTCCTCGACTTTTACCACAAGATACATTCATAATTATACCAGTCATAAGAAGCTCATAACCCATATAGATATCAACTACCAAACAATTCACACGCCAAACAATGCAATTTCACAAGGATCAAGGTTAGTCATGCATACCTGGAGTCAAATTTCCTTATTAAGTTTCTATTCTCAGTCACCGAGCAATCTAGCTAGGTTAATCTAATTCACAAATTAACACATGCATCTTAGTTCACAATTACTTCCCACTTATTTAGGCTATCAAGCACATTTCTTTACTTTTATCCAATTTCCTTTACTAGATTTTAGGTTTTGAAAGACGTGCATGTGAGTTTCCACCCATTATTTCAAAACTCAAAGCATGAGACTCCCTCCTTTAGTTTAAAATCTGAAAATTGGGAAAAAGGTTAGGGATTTTACCTGTAAGAGTGGGGATGAAGACAGTAAATTAGAATTTCCCGGCCTGATAGTTTTGGTGAATCAATTTGATGAAAAACCCTTTCTCTCTCAAGAACTCTCTCTTCCCTCTCTCTTGTTTTGTTCATAAAATATGATAAAAAAGGGCTATGTGTTTTATTAGAAAAGGGGTCGGGTTCAAAATTTTAGAAAATTGAAGCCCGTGCAGGATCTGCAGTAGCACTTTGCAGTCGCAGAGTTGACATGCGGTCCGCAGATTGGACCGCAGAAGGGTCCCAAATTGTTGGCCTCTCTGCTTGAATATGCGGTGGGAATGCGTTCTGCATTCCTGTTCTGCGGTGCAATTATACGACGACTATGCGGTTCGCATATTGGTTATGCGATCGCATAATGGATCGCATTTTTAACATCAAATTTAACTAACTCTCTGATTAACTCTGCGACAGAGATGCGGTCCGCATACCTGATCTGCAACCGCATTCTTGACCGCAAAAATTATATTTTTTCGGAAAACTTTGACTCTAGATTTTTAAGTATAAAATCAGTAGAAAGGGTCCAACACATAGGTGGACTTGACTTTATGAGTTGCTAGGATTTGAGCACTCATTTTTACGGGGTCTTACAAATGAGAACCACCAATATCGATGAGAAAATCCCATTTTTTTCAAAACTTAAGTGAGAAAAAGTTATTAAAAAAAATCGATCATACGCCTTTGACATGTCCAATTTTATCACTACGCCTTTGACATGTCCAATTTTATCACTACTCATAGTATATGGATCTTCAACTTTTCTTCAACATGATTTTAGAATGAGATTCCAAATATGTAAGAAACTAAAACCAAAATTTATTCAAATATATATTTTATGATTTCGTTGCATTACATATGACGCAAAATATTTGTTGTATTCATCAAATGAAGAGCATTATTTCTCACGCTTATGATTCGATGCTATTTTCATTTGTTAAATCATCTCAAAATTGACCAACATCTATGTATTATTATTCGTTTTTAATACTCAAAACTTTTTGGTTGAAAATATTTTCACAATTTTTTTTTTGTTTTGGTTGTTTTCTTTGTAAAAAACAAAAACTAATTCCCAAACTTCCCAATTTTTATTTATCACTTTTACAGCTAAACATTGGAAATTTTTTCTTATGTTTTCGGTCATAATAGCATAGGCTGGCCAGTTTTCGCACTCACAATTGAAAAATAGTCAATTTTTATAAAGTCACTAAAAATTGTTATTTAATGCAGAGATAAAATCTGGATAAAAAATACTCTAGTTGAAACATAGAAATTTTATGTTTGAATTCCAATACATTATGAACTATTATGCTAGAATTATTTTAAAATTTTAATGATATTTTTATTCAAATTTTATTTATATGTTGGATTACTTTTGAAACTGTGGATAATTTTTAAAATAAATCAGGTTATTTAAGATTTTCCCCCCTATATTTTTGTTGAAAAACTATTTTCGCTCTCCAATAAATACTACTACTAATTGAAATATTTGGCATAAAGTAAGTCATTTTGCGAAGTTATAACCTAATTTAGCGGAGCATCGATTTTGCCCGGAGTATCGCCGAGAAACAGAGTCCCAATTATAATTTGCTGAAATAGGTGAGATTTATTTAAGTCCTTCCATATTGCAATATTAATTCAAATTCCCAAAAGATGAAATCTTTAAGCAAATGATAAATTTGTCTACTTGTTTAATAATTGGCTTTTTTGTGTGTGTGTGTGTCTGTTGTGGTGTATTTGATGTGGCGCAGTCGTTGACTAATAACTGTTGCTGTTACTGCTCTCATTTTCCCATTTATAGAAACCCGTGATTTTCAATTGCAGAAAATTTTCACCAGCCAACAAGCATAATTATAGTTGTTCTATGGTTTTAATTTATGTGCACTGACAATGTAAAAATTGTGCTATCCGTGAATTTTGACTTGTGATAGGATGCTATTTTCCATATTTACCTGATTACTAATTAATGTTTATCAAGATATATACCTATAATTTGCCCAATAATTGACTGTGATAGAAGGTTAGTTACCATCGCCTGCCTTAACTAATTCCACCGGATATCTACTAGCTAACACTAGCAACGGAAAAGTTACCATCTTTACTTGATTAGCGGTTAATGCTTATCAAGAGATTTTTCTGTAATTACCTAATAATTGACCTGATCATGTAAATATATTTTATACTATCAATGAATTTTGACATGTCATATGAGCTTAGTTATCATCCTTATCTGATTTCTAAAGTTTATCAAGTGATTTACATGTAACTGTCCAATAATTGACTTGATAGACTGATGTGTAACATATTTACCCATCATTCCATTCTCATGGAACAATGAGCCTAAATATCTGAATTGTTTGCATTTGAGCGCCTCAACCCCATCTAACCTCACCTTGATTTCGATCTTTTTATGTTGGGTTGGCTAAACTTGTAGTGCATATATCAGTCCTACTGTTACTTATCCTAGGACCCTTACTCGCTAGAGTGCTTCTCCATGGTTCAAGCTTTGGTTGCATTATCGATGATTTCGTTAATAAGTACAATATCGTCAGCAAACAACATACATCATGAAACCTCATTTTGTATTGTTTTGGTTATCTCACCTATCACAAGGGTAAACAAGTACGCGCTCAGTTTCGATCCCTAGTGTAAACCCATGGTTATTGAATATTCCTTTGTATCTTCTACTACTGTTCTCATGCTAGTGACGTGACGACTCCGTCATACATGCCCCACAAGATGAAATCTTTATGCAAATTGTTTATATGCAAGTTTTAACTTTGATACTGTGGTAAATTTGTCTACTTGTTTAATAATTGGCATGTTTTCCTTTTCTTGTGTATTTGTGTTGTGATAGATATATACATGGCTGTATAATTGCATGATTCTGATGGGGCATCATGAGACAAAGTCTTCCACTAGTAGGGATAGGTCTCCATCACAACAGAGGCACAAGCATAGGCATAGGCATGGGACTAAGGACTTGGATTTGGATAGAGAATTGTCATTTGAAAGAAGAGAGCGAAGGTTAGGAAGAGATGTAATTGAGCATAGGTCCCCTAGGCCGAGACATGATTACTCCTATTCGGCTTCAGATCATCAAAGCATGGATGATCACAGATCCAGTTCAAGTTTTAATGTTGACACAGAGACAAAATGAGGTGCTTTATTTCTGAATACCCTTTTACGTTGGAGTATTCTGCTTCTTCTTCTTCTTTTGTGCACTTGTTTGGTATATTGCTATTGGACATTCTTAGGATAATTGTTAAAAGATTGCTAAACTAAATTCTGGCATAGACTTCCATTTGTGGAGTTTGAGAATTAAAATACGTGGGTATTGAATAATTAAGTGAAACGCGGAAATTATAAGAAACAGAATATTAAGATAAATAAAACAACGGGAAAGGGCCAAAACTGCCCGTGAACTATTGCACCTTAGGGCAATAAATACTCTTAGGTCACCTATCAGTCCAAAAATGTCCCCGCCGTGACTTTTTGGGCTCATTTCTGCCTGTATGACTAATGGCCAACCCGAGATTTGCGAGACGATAGCACCACCATAAATTTTCAATAAGGCCGCTGAAGTTGCATAAAGCCGGAAAAAATGGAGATCGCTGGATACTTTTTTGAAGGGTCCAAATTTTAAGTTTCTTACTCTTTTTTCAAAAAGATGAAGCTACTTATTCTTGTTCTTTGGATTCAATCATCTCACTATTTCTTGAAAAGAATTGTGGATGGAAAAGTGGAGCTTTGCCGGAATCTTCTTTTTCGGTCAACTCCTTCTTTCTATCTTTATGTTATTTGGGGAGATTTTATGTTTTCCAAGGCAGGTTAGTGTTTGGGTTAGAAAACCAGGTATTGAGGTGGGACTGGGGTCATAGTTTAAATTTGGACCAGTAATAAAATGCCACGTGAAGTTTAAATAATTTTTTTTAGTTCAGTATTGACCATTAGCCATAAGGGAAAAAATGAGCCCAAGAAATAACAGTGGGCGCATTTTTGGACTGATGGGTGGGCGGAGGGTATTTATAGTCCTAAGGAAATAGTTCGGGCCGAGAAGTTTTATTGTGTGCCTCACACAACTGACATTAGTTGTGTAAGGCTCCTTTTTGTCTCGCAGATTTGTGGACCCCAATATTATACTTTTGGATCTACAAATTTGGGCCACAAAATTATGAGACAAAAAATAGGCCTCATACAACTAGTGTCAATTGTATGAGACACAACATAAAAAAATTCTTTCAGGCCAGTTTTGGTCCTTTTCCAGTAAAACAATGAAAGAAGATAACAGTATGAATCTCATTTATATCTCATAAGACAACCTAATTTAACTTGGCCTCAGACACACCCCAAAAGAAGAGAGTTTTTGGAGATTACATCTACAAAATAGATAACAAGCACTAAGAAGGAATTGATGGATGTTGGAGGTTGCGTTACCTTGAAATTTCTACCTTGCAAACTAGAGAGTAGAGGAAATTTGACTAATGTTATTTGGTTGGAGTGCTAGAAGAAAGTAAACACTTGAGATATCGAAAATCTGAAAGAGGAGTAAGATGAGAACGATGGGGCAAGGAGTAGTAGGCAGCGATTTACAGCAGCAAAGACAAGCTAGAAAGGTATGATTGCCTTAATCAGTGATTGAATATCAGTCTTCTTTTTCTTCAATAGGTGAATATCCATCTTTTCTTGAACCTTGTAACCAACAGTGGTTCGCTTCCTTTGTTTGTTCTAAAAACAAAATGAATGTTAGAATCCCTAGCATACTCTTCTTTCAACTTTAGTTGAAGATTCTGTACTTCCAGTTGCAATTTGCATATATGACCTCTCTCTCACGGGAAAAACTAATTTATTACTATTCCATCTTCTTCTCAGGTCTTCAACTCAACTGGTCCCGAAACTGGTAAGCCTCTGATGCAGCTTTGGTTCTTACTTTAACTCTTCTTCTCAGTACATGTCCATAAAATTCCTTGCCTTTTTTTAATACCTATTCAGGTTGAAAATCAGGAAATCTTTCTTGTCAAGAATACGTGAAGCGTTACCCATATTTAGAATATGGCATGAAGTTATCAAGGTTTTTAGTTCTTAATTTCCTTGTACTTTTCTGGGGAGTTGGTAGCAGTGATATGGTGTGATGAAAAGAGCAATAAATAGCTGAAAATAATATCTATTGTGGTGAAGTTAATATTTTATTGATTTGATGGATAAAAAAGTTCCACATACAATCATTCTCAAAAAAAAAAAGTTCCATATACAAGGTGCATAAAAAAGTTGATGAATTTTTCAAAACAAGGTGTATACAGAAGTAGAAATCATGTATCAAAACATTATCCTCCGAAAAAAAATACTTCAATATCAACACTAACTGAAATATCAGTTCCGACAGTAGACAAAAGATAAAAGAGGTCCACTAATATGTGCTAGTGTGTTTTCAACTTTTTGAACGGTTTTCAGTTCCTCTATTTGTCTTTTGTCCAGAGCGTCGGGACTATTTTCTATGCTTTCCTTCTATGCCTCTTCTAAACTTCCTAGATTCTCTCTGTTATTCCTAGCATCACAAAATCAACTCTGAATATAAGTTCCTAAAGCCCCGTTTGGCTGGGCTATGGTGAGACTTGAGAGGCTCTCGCTTCTTTACACATTTCATAATTTTTACAATCTTGAATGATGAAATTAAAACACTGATTGACCGAATTGCTTATCATCAAATCTAAAATAAAAAGGGAGAGCTTCTCTCTTCTTAACATGAGAAGAAGAGGAAGAAAACATGAACAACTCCACTGCAGCTATTGTGTCAAGAAGGAAGTGTAATGGTCAATTATCTCATGTGACTATTTCTTAGTGCATAGTAGTTTTCATTATTTCTGATCGGCTACTGTATCATAATGTTATGAGGAATAAAGGAGTACATGTCCTTCAAATAAGAAAAGAAAGGAAAGGGCTGCTGATTAGACTTGTAGCCATGCAAAACAGTCTGTTTTATCTTTCTTTGCAATGTCCAAAAGTTGTGGCATCTCTTGGAGAATACTTATCCTTTTCTTGACGCCTGAGTGACATACTAGTGTCACCCATTGCTTTCTTACTCATTAAGTGAGCATGAGATAGCTATATCTACCTTTTGAAAGTGCAATCACTAACCCTGTTTGATCAGCATATATAACTGCCTTTACCTTTCTTTTGAGTCAATCATTACTTGCCTGAGCAGGAAGGAAAGCAATGATCCCGTGACTAAAACGAAAGCAAATGAAGAGTACCTGGAAGCTAAAGAGGAGGTAAATGATTCTGCCATTGTTATTATTTTATTTTTAGTCTAAACTTACCTTCTGTTGGGCCTAGAAAACTGGAGCACAATTTGATTTTTTCCCATTTCAAATGTTTAAATTTTGGGTATTGCAAAATGGAATATTTGCCTCTACATTGTTGATTGTCCTTTAGCTTCATATGCTAAGTAGCTTCAACCACTGTTATGCAGCAAATGACATTGTTAGAGTTGTCCGGAGATCTTACTGCAGAATCTGAACAACACACAGGTGGTAATTGTGTTTCGTTTTAGCTTCATATCCCAAAGAATTCTTCTTTTCATTCTCTCGTCCTCAAGGAGACTTTTGTCAGAGATTCTGATCCACATTATACTCAAACCTTTAGGTTGAATATATAGATTTCTTCATGGTCTCCTCTGTAATCCTCTTGTGCAGTTCTTTTTCTTTAAAAAAAATGTTTACAGACACACTCATTATACACACACACGCCCATCTTGCCCACATGCAAGTCCAAGTATCTATTATGACAAAGAAGTAGAAATTACTATTCATTTCTTAGAGAATTTCTGAAATGCTTGGTTTTTCAAATACTGGCTCTAAAATCAAGTAGATTCTTATTGATATCAGGGTTTTCCGGATATTGCCCCATAGATGTAACATGTCCATTTTTATGGTCAAATAGGTTTTTCTACGAAATTATGAGACTAAGGTCTTTGGTTATGGCTTTGCCCCATCACTGCGTTAGCTCATCATATTTTACTTTCTTTTATGTTCTGAACGATTTCCAATTATAAGAAAGGGAATGAATTTTGATGAAGGTGTCATAAGATGCACTTTTGGTGAGCTATCAATGTTTTACTTCATATACCTATTTTGTTAACTTGTTTAAGAATGTCTGTTTTGTTTCTTTTCTTTTTGTTTTGGGAGGTGTCTGGATTTCCAAGGACATTACTCTTGATAGGAGAGTGTGGAGGTCTAGTATTAGGGTTGTAGGATAGGGGCTTGTAGTTAGTGGTGATTGTTACTGCATTCCATTTTATTTACTGAATGTGGCTAAATTAATATATATGAATGCCCTTTTACTTCTGTTTTTGGTTACCTTTCCCTTTTGCATGTCATGTTACTTGTGGTCTACGTTTACATAATTATGTATCGTCATTTCTGTTGGAGGTACTAATGCTCTTTTGTTTTTGTTTTTGTTTTTGTTTTTATATCTCCTTTTCTTTTTCTAAGCCGAGGGTCGATTGGAAACAACCTTTCCATCCTTTTGGGTGGGGTAAGGCCTGCGTACATATTACCCTCCCCAGACCCCACCCTGTGGGACTATACTGAGTAGTTGTTGTTGTTGTTGTTGTTGTTGGGAGGTGTCTGGATGGACTAGTACACTTTCCCAGTTCTTTGTGAAACCAATTTCACATGAGAACTCTCTTTTCTCTATCTTCAATAAATAGGAAAAAGGGTCAAATTTGTACCTTGAACTTTGCGAAATGGTCCGGATTTCGTCTTCTTTAATAGGGTTAGATCTAGCCTTGACGTTATGAAATTGGGGTAGATTTACCTTATTGACTAACGACATAAGCTTTCTGACACGTGGCCTTTTTTACAATCGAAAAGGGTCAAATTTACCCTTGAACTATGCAAAATGGTCCAGATTTTCCCACTTCTGTAACTCTACTCTCTCCCACAAGGGTAAGTCTAGCTCACTAAACATGTGTCAGTGCACAGAACCAAATGGTTTCTCTGTAGGTGATATAATGCTAACCATATGACGTAAATTTAAGCCTATGTATAGATACCTGGGTTATATTCTGTATAATGCTTGGAAGATGTTAAGGAGATAATATGAGGTTGAAGTACAAGGGAAGTACTAGGTAAGGTATATGGACTTTTTCTGCCTTCTCTTAGCTCCCAAATTAGCTTGCATAAAAGTTGCTGGACGTATTTGCATTATCTATTTTTCTGTGTATTTTGTGTAAGCCTATTATTGGGTAGTTGTTGTTGTTGTTGTTGTTTGTGTAAGCCTATTAATTCTTATAGGATACAGACTGATTTTAAGATATATTTACCAGCAGAGGGGAGGAAGGAGGAAACCAAGATTTCACTGGAATACAACAGCGACATGAAGAAGGCAATACTCCATTCAACACTGGTTGCTCTCCTCTACGATCCGGTGCTATCTGATGTACCCAAAAAACCAACTCTGATGGATGTGGACACCCTTATCAGCGTGGAACTTGGGAGTGCCATGCGCATCTCTATCCTCAAATTGGATGGCAGCTGCTTTTGGTACCTCATCTCACTGTTATTAGTTGTGAACTTTTTTTGTTGTTGAATTAGACAAGAATAAGCAGTTACAACTTACATGTATTAATTTTCTGCTTTTGCCGTGAAGATGTAACAGTGATGAATTCCGCGACAGTTAAAAGACTTGAAACAAGCTGTTCGGAAAAGGATTGATGACAGTGAGCAATCTAAGATGGGCCATCGGCATATTTCTTGGTATGTTGCTTGAAATGTTATAGGGACTACATAACTTAGTGTTCTTAGAGTTGGCTCATGATTTCCTCATAGCCATCTTATACATGCTCCTTTTCCTCTTTGTAACGGGAATAAAAGTGCTACAAACTCAAAGATGGAAAAATAAATTGTACACGTGCTGTAAGAGGTTAAATATGTTTCGTTTATCAGAAACAAAAAGAAGAGAGTAAACTGGAGACAGAAAAAAAAAAATAAGGGAAAGGGTCGAAGTTTGCTAAATCAGAAATTTTCCAAGAGGAACTGAATTTGAAGGTAGCCTCAGAATGATGATATGGTGCTGGACCTGCTGGTACCTATTCATAGAGGATTTATAGCTATCTTTTGGGGAGTAACCTAGAAAGAGCGAGTGGCCAGGTATTCACCAAGCTGAATTGCTGCCAGCCATTCTAGGTGCCTCTGAAGACATTGTAACATAACTCACCAACACTTTTGACAAACTACAATTGGTTGATTCATTAGATGTTTCTGTCTACTTTAATGGAGAATATTTGATACACATAAATCCTTCTGGAACCCTGGCTCGTATAAGTGCTAGTACTTTCAGCGCACTGATTCATCATTGCATCACTTTGGCTCACTTGATGTTCTAGTGTATACTAGCCAGAACTTTGGTTGAACTTTTAGCTTCTGTACTTTACTATAGTTTTAACATCAATTACCTTGTTCAAGATTTTATTTTAATGGTCAAGCATAGATCAGTTGAGCTATAGCTTGATCATACTCGTTTTGAGCTACTTGTAGAAATGCTAACATTTATTTTCTCTCCCTTTTACTAACTTGAATATTTATTGTTGATACACAGGAGGCATGTCTAGTCAAATTTTTGCCCTTTATTTCACAATGAGAAGTTACTTGATGATCATACTGCTAAACTTCAGGACTACGGCATTAGGAACAATGCTCAGGTATTCTACTTTGATGCTCACATTCGTGTTGCAATTACATTGCCAAATGTCAGTATTTGTTTTGCAGAAGATTACCCATAATGATCTCCAGAAGTTATAAATATACCTGATATCAAACTGCAATCTAATTGTAGAAAACAGTCATGAAACATTTTTTTGACCAAAGTAGAGTTTCAAAAACCTAATCTCCCATGAGTCACAATTTCAGATGTTGATGTCAGATTGCAATTGTCACTCACCTTCGGCTTATTGGTATTAAAATCCCTAATGAGGGAATCAGCTTCGCAGATTGCAATAGAACCATTCTTATCGTGTGCCTATGGGTTCGCTATATCGTAGAATAAACAGGTGTTTAAAGCCATAAACAACTTCTGTTAGACAGATAAAGCCAATGCTTCAAATAGCCTCATCTCTAGTCAAGTCAAATTAGTATTATTAGTAGTTCCCAAAGAACAGTGGTTTCACAACATTGTAGTCACTTGAATTACCCACTAATTAAAACTATTATGTAATGTTGTTACAAAGTCTTCTGATATTCCATGTGGTAGAGGCCAAATGTATGGACTTGAGCTTCTTGTAATCCAGGATTAATGCAGATTTGTAACCCATGCCATGTCCATATCCCTCGAAAATGCTTGATTTCAGTTTCATGCTGATTAGACCTTAAGTTTTGTGAAGTGCTTCATTGGAAACTGGAAAAGATACATTAGCCTGATACAGTATTGTCAAAGGCGCTCTTAAGCCTTGAAGCGAGGCTCAAAGCATGTTGAGCGCTTCGCCTCGCTTTGTGGACGCTTTAGTGCCGCATCAAGGCTCTAAGGCATACTTTTCCATGCCAATGAGTGTAATCCTAAAAAGGCAACATTAAACAATTGATATTTCGCTTTATCATAATTTTTTTCAATTTCTTTGTCCATATAATTGTTATTCATGCTTATAATTATTTGTTTTGGAATACATATATATATTTTTACATTTTCTCCAGTTGCGCATTTTTTCATTAAAGCCCACGCTTTAGTTGCGCTTTGCGCTTAAAGCCCAAACGGACCTTTGAGCTTGTTTGCGCTTTTCACCTTTGATGACACTTGCAACTTAGGTAGTACACACGTTAGAAGCATGGGTAGTACTATTTACAGTTAGCCCTGCTGAAGCTCTGCAGCTGCAGTGTTAGTATCATACAAGTAAATAGCAACTGCTAGATGTCTGACTCAATCTCTCCAGAATACAACTATAGTGCAAAGACTAATGCAAGCTTCAACATGGATCAGTAATGCATTGATGTATTGGGTATTACTATATTAGGCCACAGCTCTATAGTGACCACTTCCATAATTCTGAATTATCCTCGGGAGCTCAGAACAAATCAAATCATCAGGAGAGCCAATTATGGCAATTTCCAAATATTAGTAATCTGAAAATAACGATATCGTGCTTAATATTCTTGAATGATCAAGTTAACAAAAGAGCTCCTATTTATCGAAAACTACAGTAATTCTAAAACCTAGCAGAGGAACTGGATTAGGATTTCTCGTTGCCTTCAGAACAATTAATTTCAAGGTTGATGTCTTATTTGTTTGTCCTGCAAATCATTGTGATCTCTTGTCCCGCAGATTGATTGTGGAAGATGGAAATCCACCTTTTGGTCTATATTGTACTGTCTTTACCTTTAAGCTCCATAATTGCTGGTATTTTCTATGCTTTAAGGGTCTTCCTTTTCTGTTTTGAGAAATAGAATGAAACTATATCAAACGGTTAGGGAGGTCGCACGGGGTGTGCTCGGGGTAGCCAAGGGCTATTCAGGCAGACGGGTGGTGGAACGATGTAGTCGAAGGAAAAGTGGAGGTGAAAAAGTCGGCGTTTGCTAAGTTGGCAGGGAGCACAAGCGAGGAAGAACGGAGAGCGAACATGGAGATCTACAAGGTGGCGAGGAGAGAAGCAAAGTTGGAGGTTACGGAAGCTAAAAACGCGGCGTTTTGTCGCATGTACGAGGAATTAGGGGAGAAAGGCAGGGACAGGAAGTTATTCGGATTAGCTAAAGCAAGGGAAAGGAAGGCGCGTGATTTTGACCAAGTTAGGTGCATCAACGACGAGGATGATAGAGTTCTGATGGGGGAGTCTCAAGTCAAGCAGAGGTGGCAGGCGTACTTTCGAGACTTACTTAACGAGGAGGGGGATCGTAACATATAGCTAGGGGAGTTCGGGCATTCAGAGCAACATAGAGACCTTGGGTACTGCAGGCGCATTAGGGCGGAGGAGGTCATGGGGGCTTTGCGTAGGATGAGTAGGGGTCGAGCGACTGGGCCTGACGAGATTCCGGTGGAGTTCTGGAAATGCATGGGTAGGTCAGGAGTGGAGTGGCTCTTCAGGTTCAATGTGATCTTCAGGACCAAAAGGATGTCGGAGGAGTGGAGGTAGAGTACAGTGGTGCCCTTGTACAAGAACAAAGGGGACATCCAGTGCTGCAACAACTATAGGGGTATCAAATTAATAAGTCACACCATGAAGGTCTGGGAGCGGGTGATCGAGGCGAGGGTGAGGGAGATGACATCTATATCTGTGAACCAGTTCGGTTTCATGCCGGGTCGCTCCACTACAGAAGCTATCCACCTTGTTAGGAGGCTGGTGGAGCAGTTCAGAGATAAGAAGAAGGACATGCACATGGTGCTTATCGACTTGGAGAAGGCGTATGACAAGGTCCAAAGGGAGGTGCTATGGAGGTGATTGGAGGCGAAGAGCGTGCCGGAAGCCTACATCAGGGTAATCAAGGACATGTGTGATGGAGTTAAGACTAGGGTTAGGACGTTGGGTGGCGACTCAGACCATTTTCCAGTGGTTATGGGGCTCCATCAAGGATCGGCGCTTAGCCCTCTCTTGTTTGCCTTAGTGATGGATGCTCTGACCCGACATATTCAAGGGGATGTGCCTTGGTGTATGCTATTTGCTGATGACTTAGTCTTGATAGACGAGACGAGGGTTGATGTTATTGAGAGGTTAGAGGTATGGAGACAGACTCTCGAGTCTAGGGACGGAGAGATTGACGGGGACGTCACTCATCGCGTAGGAGCGGGGTGGTCAAAGTGGAGGCTTGCATCAGGAGTCCTGTGTGGCAAGAAAGTTCCACAGAAACTCAAGGGAAAATTTTATAGAGCTGTGGTTAGACCTGCCATGTTGTATGGGGCGGAGTGCTGGCCAGTGAAGAACTCTCATGTTCAGAGAATGAAGGTTGCGGAGATGAGGATGCTCAGGTGGATGTGCGGGCTCACCAGGTTAGATAAGATTAAGAATGAAGTTATTTGAGAGAAGGTGGGGGTGGCCCCGGTGGATGAGAAGATGCGAGAAGCGAGGCTGAGGTGGTTCGGGCATGTGCGGAGGAGAAGTCCTGATGCCCCGGTGAGGAGTTGTGAGCGGCTGGCAATGGTCGGCGTTCGGCGAGGCAGAGGGAGGCCTAAGAGGTATTGGGGAGAGGTGATTAGGCATGACATGGCTAGTATGCGGGTTTCCGAGGACATGGCTCTTGATAGGAAAATCTGGAGGTCTAGTATCTGGGTCGTAGGATAGGGGCCCCTAGAGTTTTTCGTACTCCTCACCCGCGGTTGGGTGATGCTTGGCAGGGCTATCCATAGATGATTTGTGTATTAGATTGTGTCTCCTTTATGGTAGTTATTTATGGTAGTTATTGCCTGATATTATTTGCATGCTATTTTATTTATAGTTATGTTTAGATAATTATTTACAATATTTCTGCCGGTGATACGAATGTTCTTTTGTTTTTTTTTTTGTTTTTTCTTTCCTTCACTGAGCCGATGGTCGATTGGAAACAACTTCTCTGCCCTTAAGACTCGTCTACATATTACCCTCCCAGACCCCATTGTGTGAGACTATACTGGGTAGTTGTTGTTGTATATCAAACGGTTAGGATGGAGATGTGAATCGTCCTCTAAAAGAGGACTAAGTTTTATATTCCAAATATTAGCTCTCTTAAAATAGTGATAGTAGGAATTCATTTTTTGTTGGCCTCTTATAAGATCTTGTGTGATTCTCAATTCGTTCTTGTCTAACGAGAGAAGTTTGGCAGGTGCAATTCATTCCCTATGTCGTCTCGAGGGCCTCAAAGAAGCATTCGAAGAGGAGAAAACACAGATTTTTTCATGGCCTAAGCGAAAAAGAACGAACAACTGATTAAATCAGGGGTTAGATTACTGCATACAGAAGCCATAGAATGCTTCTATCTTGCTTCTAACCACTCGGATGTAATAGCAGCGGTGGTGTAAAACCGAGGAAAAAACAATCTAGCCTAGGTGCCTTCTCAATTGCCTAGTCTTGAGATGAGCTTAATGAAGTGAGATGGCCAACGAGTATTCAAATAGCTGACCTCTACTTTTTCAGCTTGAGGTCTAGTTGTTGCTATTGTACAACTGCCTAGCTTTATAAAATATAGCTACAGGAGGTACCAAAGAAATTTTATGTTAGATTTTTCCTTCTGCAGAAAGCTCTATGGTTAATATTGTTACTTTCTAAAACGTTTCTGGTTTGGAAGTAAATGTTGCAATTCACGAAAAGATTACTTCCTAACGAACACTTGGTCTCAACATTTATAACCAATATTTGTGTACAAATCATTAGATGTAAATTTATTCCTAGTGATCAGTTTAATTGATCTTCAAATTGGTGCTACAAGCGTTAGCTCATCTGCTTTTGGTTTAACTTGATTTTGGGTGAGGTGCGCAAATTGCCCCTTTTAAGACTGCTATTTAGAACATTACAAAAATTTAAAAAGGATTTAAGATTTACATGATACAAACTGGCTATATTTTAAATAGCGTATCTAAAAGCTATTCTACCTTGACATTTACTCAGAAAGACACCAAACTGACCATATCACAAGGCTAAACATAAAAGCAGATATTTTTTCTTTATTAGGATAAGTAAGGATAGGGCATTAGAACAGAACCGTGGCCAAATATTATACAGGATATTTACATATAAATAAGATCTATATTGTACAGAGTGCAACAAACACCCGTGTCAAATGATCTACTCTACCAGCCAAGTAAAAACCTAACTACATTGACCATCAAAACATGACTTTTAAAGAATGAAATCTAGCAAGAGTAGACCACAAACAGACCCAATTGACTAACTACTAGAAATACATATTTCTGTTTATAGACTTTCCATGTTATACCCTACCAAACGTATCAGATTCAAAAGTCCGATTTCATAAGCTGCATTCGTGGCTTTATCGCAACATCGTCAAAGGGTATCACCTGCTCTACATGGATGTAATCTCTAGTTTTAAGAACCTGCAATAAACACAGTTGGATTTAAATGCCATTTGCGCGCAGGAGAGGAAAAAAGGTGCAACGAGAATGTAGAAAAATGATAAAGAGGTATTAATACATACCAAAGTTTCAAAAAACATCCTTGATGCCTCCTTTCGTGTTTTACCAACTAAAAGACCGTCCATGGAGAGAGATTTTCTGCCACGCTCAGATTCCTTAATAAACAAGGTTTGAAGGTACTTGGAAACAGCCCTAAGTAAACAAACATCATTGTGAAAAGACGTCGAAATATTAGTTCATAAACAATAGCATCTAGCTATAAGCATGTCAAGGAAAATATTAAGATAAAATCAGAATAAATAACAGACCCCATCTAGAGGTAAAAGAAAGGAAGCCAAAGACATGCTGGTTCACCCACATTTGTTAGTTGGCAAAAAAGACTAACTAGACCTTTCTGCAGGCACTATAAGAGGGGTAGCTGAATCAGAGCAAGAAGGCAAGGGGGCAAGATATGGGGTAGTTCATCCGGTACTCTAGACGGGAATTACTTCCTTCAATGCCAATACTTGTCAAGGAAAAAGAAAAGACAAGACGCACCTTTTAAGACATAAAAGAACGATCACAAGTTTTGTCAAAATATAAGGTGAGAGCCACAAGAGAAAAAGAACGCAAAACAAGCGAGAAGCGGGAATTTAAAAAGGTCCTTCCCCGAATGCATTTCTGTTGTGAAGATATTGAGCTTCGCGGGTTACTTGACAATTTTGTACCCTTACAGATCAATGAGCGAAAAGGCAGGGAAGGAGGGTAACTTTGCCCAAAATGTCATGCCTGTTAGAGCAGCAGAACAAAATGGAAACAAAAGGACAAGCTGCACACCTAGTACGAGAAGACCATCCACTGTTGTCGGTGATACGGGTGACATCTGCATCAGGTACATAATCATCAGCTGCTTCAGCTTCTTCATCATCATCATCGAAGTTCAAAAACCCTAGATACCAACAACAATGCACCAGAGCTAAGAGCATGGAATCACAAACACCTTTGAGAAATCTTGCAAAAAACTCCCAAATAATCTTACATTAATGAGGTTGGCACCATGGTCGGTTTTTGTTAGTTAAATATAAATAGTTATCTTAGGTGAAATATAGCATTGGTCTCCCATCTCCCATAAATACAGCTATATACATTTTAAATTGTTCCTATAAATGGACTCTGGGTTAAGACATTAGTCTTCAGACATTCTCTCAAACTCTTCGAAGTGTGTCACTTATTTCTTCACATGTTTAAATGCAACAGGGACAAAAAGAAGAGTCACAACATTTGTCAATGTTTACGTTAAGGAGACCTTCAAAACAATTTTACAACAAATAAAATAAAATCAAATGCAAATTTTGGTAAGCCGTCATCAAATTTATATTATCGTTAGAAAATTCAGATACAAAGTTCTGAAATCTATTAAGTAACCAAACATGCCTACTGCCATTGCAAATTCAAAACTGTTTTCATCCTAATCCAGGTTGACATTGTTTGATTTTCTTTCTTTTGAGGCTATTGGAAGTTTTTAGGTCTTACAAAGTTGCAGATGAGGGAAAACAAACCTGTATCATCTTCAGCAGCTGAATAATCCAGATCCTGCTGAAAATACAACAAATGAGAAAAGCACAATTCAGCAGAGAGAAGATATCAAAGAAAATCTCTTCATTAAAGCAAAGAAAAACAGCATCATTTAACGCCCATTCAACAAAAGCAACTAGCTGACAAAAAATCTATTAGTTTGGAAAAGCAAAATAGCTCAAGACTAAAGGGAACATCCAGCATACATGTTCATCTACATGATGACAAAGTTTCTCATACATATTGCTACCCAAAAAGGTTTACCAATCACTTATAGCCAAGACTATAAATTATCCAACTTCCAGCTTCTTTAGGGAAGCTCTAATTAGCTCCTTGTCATCACAAATCTGTGATGCCCTACAGTTTGTAATAGGTTATTCAGCAAAATTAGTTAAGACGAGCATATTGACGTTTTCTGTACTCAACTCACTTCCTTACAAAATTCAATAGAAGCTATATTTTAAGAGTACTCCAGTTTTGCTGTTCATAATTGTCTTTTTAAGGCCTAAATAAAATCTGCTTTCAGCAGTCGCGTTTTACTATCTTGACATCTCAGACTATCTATAACGATCTAGAAGTAATCCTGGGCACTTCTATCAAGTACATCAAAACAAAACAAATAATGTTTGTCATACATGTGTGTGTGTGTGTATAGAGTGAGAGAGAGTACTGAAACTCCAGAAAACAAGAGCACATGGAAACTCGAAATTTAGCAGAACTTACATCAAGGTCCTCCCGATTGGCATCAGAGAAATCTGGATCCACCGTATTGTAGGAGAAATCTTCTTCTTTACATGGATATTGTCCAGCTCCTATGGAATGATCCAGCATATAATCCATTTCTTCATATACAATATCCCTGTTAGATGGGTCAGTTCCTGTAACATTATCAGCAAAGCTCTGGTTGTCATTCTCTACAATATTTTCTACATTAGTTGCATCTTTAACTGTAGCACTGTCTTGGGCAGCCTCCAGTAAAACTGCATCGCCTATCATATTTTCAGTTCCAGTTCTAGCTTCAGAAGTAAAGCAGTTGTCTTCTGGCCACTCACTGCCATCCACTAGGTTTTCATCGTTCAAATTTTCCAGAGCCTTATCAACTTGAGCAGCCAGTGTATGATTAGGTGGTCCACAAGATACTTCAGCTAAAATAAAAGCATCTTCCTTTCCGGACTCGTTAAACGAATCGGCCAGAGGTAGACCTGCTATTACATCACCATTGCCACCTAACCCACCATTATTATGACATGACAGTAATTCTTCAGCAGCAGAGGCGATATCTGTTGCTTCAGCTGCCTGAGAACCTGAAAGGCAAGTTCCATGTGGTCCTACTTCTGCTGCATTGTCTGAAGGTTCAAGGTTAAAGTCATTGGGCACCGCAGCATCAGTGATGGCGTCCAACCGCAGTTGAGAGGCATCACTATTTAAACATTGGCCATGCTCAACAACATCCCTGTTCTCAGTTGGAACAGTAGCTTCAACAGCTCCTAATATGCTATCATCTCTAGCTACATACCGTTCATCGCTTCCTTCTATTCCACTCTCTCTTTCAACACGTGGTTCATTGAACACCATGGCACGCTGTTCGTCCAAATTTGAGATGGAACTTTCAGTATACACAGCAGTTAGCTGTGGGTCAACTGCCATCCCAGTATGATAACAGCTAACATCACTAGAAGAGACCTTCACCGTACTCAAGTCAAATTTTTGCTTATGTAAAGAAGCCAATTCTACTGACATATCTGCATCAAAATGAAATTCAGTCAATATGATGAACTAGAATCCATTACAGGAAAGACCATTGGTATTATGCAGCGCCAGAAACAAAGTTAAGAGGAAGGCAATAATGTAACTTCTCCTAACATGAAACAATTAGTAAATGGAACTTAAACACTTTAAATGTGCTTGTACATTGAGGGTGTCTTCAGAAAAGCTATCTGACAGCACTTGACATAAAGTCCAACTATACTTGTTTGCCAAACACATCAGTTTAACAGCTCCACAGTGTACATCCGAGTAGAGAGATGTTAAATTAATCAATGGAAACGAATCTCCAAGGAACTTGAGGTGTAACTAGCTCATATAAGCACTTCGACGAATTAAAAACAGACAATATGTCATCTTTTATAATGTTCAGTTATTGATCCACAACAAAAACAATTGCATGATTCAACAGAGAAGGAGATAATCAAATAGCAGAATGTGTAGAGTTGTATGTTGAACCCACCAGTTAATACAGCTTCTCTGAAAATTTCATCTTCCAACAACTTTTTCTGGATTGCTGCGATTTCAGCATGTGTGCAAGGAGCTTTCTTCCTTATGCGGCGTATGTCCTCAGCATGTATCAACTGTTGTCTTATCATACTATCACAAATGCAAATATGCTTTGTCAGTCAGTTAAAAGGTGAGGCGAGTCAAGCTATTTAAACAAAAACCAATTTTTCAGTTCATCGAGGAATAACTTATCAGGAAAAAAGTATTCCGCTGGGAAATAAGGCAGAATTGACAAAATAAAAACTAACTATTTGGAGTAAGAGTAACTGAAAGGGAACCTAACTGAATTGGCCATCATTCAGATCCCACATAAATTCACTACTAGATAGCAAACACTGGAATAGCCACTAGAAGGGTCAGCTATTGGCATGCCGAAAACGAACAAAAGACAGTCAGTCCTTTTTCTGTTTTAAACGTAAAAGATAATTAACTCTTTAGTGGACTACAAACAGGTGAAGATGTATTATGGTAGCAAGGCAGCAGTAAGGGTTTATTCAAAGTTAACGCAGCTTACAAGAGGAAGAATTATTCCAACCGGCAGATAGCCAACTGGCCTTGGAAACACATCTGGAAAACAAAAATTCCTCACAAAGTCGCATGTTTTGTGTGGCTACTGGCTAAAGAAGCAGCCCTTGCACAAGATAATTTGATGAAAAGAGGTTTCATTTTATGTTCCATAAGCTTTTTGTGTAGGGAAACAACAGAGACAGTTAACCATCTCTTCCTTCACCGTAAGGTAACAGCTCATCCATGGAGAATTATTCTTAATCTCAAGGGCATTTCCTGGACCATGCCTGGGAAGGTTACAGATGCTCTTAATAGCTGGGAGGAAACAGGCCTACAAGCAAAGGATAGGACCAGATGGCGAATTATCCCTGCTTGCATTTGGTAGACAATTTGGAAGGAGACAAACTCCAGGTGTTTTGAGAATGCAGAGAAGGGGGTGCAGAAGATCAAGTTAAGCGTTATTTTGCTGCTGTGTTTTTGGCGTAATCAGATCTACACAAATAATGCTGTCACTATTATTGATGTTTTAGATTCAATATAGAGAGAGGACAGTAATAGTTAGAGCCTCTTTTAGATATGGTTTCATTGCTATCTAAGAACTGTTTTGCCACATAAGAAGTATGAAATATAGAAAAAGTTACCAGTTCTAAAAAGATAATCAATTCTCTTTCCACTTTTTTTTTTGGGGGGGGGGGGGGGGGGGGGGTAACTGTGGTTCGAGCCAGCTTGCGAACCTCGACTATTCTACAAGTACCTACATCCTCCCACCAACATGCACCGGATAACTCTGCCCACCAATACATAGGCATAGATGGGAATAAATCACTTAGCTTTTTTGTCTCTGCTGGGATTCGAACCCTGGTCTCCCATGGTCTTTATTCCAGCTTCATCGACCGCTAAGCCACAACCTTGGTTGCACAATTGGAAATGATGGAAAAAGGTGTTAGAGGTATCTCCAATCCAACCAAGAACCAACTTGATTATAAGAGGACATGTTCAGGATAATTAGGAAGTACTAGGTTGTCCTATTTGTCATCGACATTATATTTTTTAACAGCACTGACCTAGTATAACACGAGAACCAGAGTGCTAGACTATAAGTCATGATAACAGTTGCCATATCGCTGAAGCACTAAGGAATAGGTTACCCCAATAACAAGGGTTGTTCACTGAAAGTTGACTGGGAAAAACACAGAGCAACAAGACGAGGCGACCACAACAAATGTGCAACATGGAAACAAAGCCTATATAAAAGAAATGCCTTTGACCAGTGGATCGGAGTAAGACCAGCACCTAAACTCTGGCACACACTAAAGAATTCAGTTATGCAAGAGCAGCTAGACCAAGATTTTATTACGCTACAGATGCAGATCTTATTTAATAGCAGACCGAAAAGCAAAGCCAAGAAAATGTGAGTTCCTATTTTCAGTCTGCTTGATGATATGGATCCATTTATAATTGTTTAAAGCCCGAGATACATTTTTATTCCTTTCATATGGTTTAATTCTGCTATATTTTGATCACAAGACGGGAAATACAAATCACCCGGCAGATTGATATAAACTGATGAAAAACCAATATGTATTTGCAGGAAATGAAACAAAAAAATACAGTTGATGGAACATACTCTCCATGCAAGACCATGATATCATCCATAAGAACATTCCTCCTTTTCCTGGCACTCATTCGGGCAGCAGAACGGGGACGCTTGCTTGATGTTATCTCAGAAGGTGGAGGAGTAGGCTTAAGCTTCAGTGCTGAAGATATTCTTCCAACTGAAATGGCAATGAAGATTGTAAGCTGGTCGTAGGTTCGATCCTTGCATGCGACATAATATTATCCTTACTTTGACAGGCATATTATAAACATTACTCTTTGCAGAATTGTGGCAAATAATTTGGAAAGTGGGAATGCTTCACAGGAATCAGAAAAGAGGATATATGCCATATTCTAAAGAAGAAGAGCCAGAAATTTTCATTAAGATGAAAAATAGTCGCCCTTTCATTTTATAAAGTCCGAGAGGAGAATTCTAATGTACCTAGGATAGAAGAAAGCAAATCATCATCATCAGGAATAAATCCTGCAATCATTTTGGAACGGACCATCCTTAAAGATTCAGCTGAGTAGAGACTCTGCTCTGTTAGTGTGCTCTCAGCATAACTGCGCTTCCTTCCTGAAATGAGTTTACCACTAGCATCAGCTTCATTGATCCCAGCCAAGTAATCCGGTGTAGCCTCTGGAAAAATACTCCGAGGTAAATCAACAAGCCCTTCTGGCATCGATAGAATCTTTTCAGGAGGTGGCAAGGCAGAAGCAGCTGAACCACTCATAATTTCCACGTGACGATCTTCTAGAACGACAGTATCCATTTGATTAGTTGATTTGTTAGATTCTTTTGGAATGTCTTCACATGAAACAGGTTCTTTCACGGGTTTCTCTTTTGAAATTTGTTCTAAATCACCTGCTGCATGACATGTTTCAACTGGAAGTGTAAGAGTACATTCGTATTTCGCAAACAAATTACAATAACGCACACAGATTTATACCCAAGAAACCTAGAACTCTAGCAGACATACCTGAAGCATGTGATTCCTCCTCTTTAGAAGTTTCTGGTGGGTGGAAACCCGAAAAAGTAGATGGTGGCTCATGATTAATAACATGCTCAGACCTAGACATTGATGCGTCAAGTTGAGCAGCATTACATCGACTCAGAACATGAACCTGGGCCCCATTGGAGTCTTCAGCAAAAACACTTTGTTCCAGACAATCAACGGTCTTTGGTGTCTCTGAGCAAGTTATATCTTGGGATTCGCCAGCTTCCAAATTTCCTGGACGAGCAACGTTATTTGAGACTGCCTCAGGTGATCTCTGATTACTTGGTGAAATATTTTCAGGAACAGGCTGGCCAATGCTACTTAAAGCAGAAACATCATGGTCAACTTTTGCGGAACTAATTCCATTTGGAAGTGGAGCCTCGATGTGGAAGCCACCCGGGGTAGTTACATCAACCTTGGCTACGCCAGAAAGCATGCACTGCGCGTTCCTCTCATTTGTTTGACTACCAGATGCAGCAATAATCTCATCTGCACATTCTAGTGCAGATGATTTTGAATAATCCTGATGAACAGCAGCAAAGGATGGTCCAGATGCTACAGCAGGATCACTTGATTTCACAGGATCGATTGCCACTTCACTTGGAGGCAGCTGACCATCCGGCACCAGTTGTTTGTCACACGTGTTGCCTAAATGGTAACCATTCTCCTCAGGAATTACGAAGTGAACAGTATCAGCATTCGAGCCATCAGTTAGTGCTTGATTTTCTAGAAGTTCACTCCCGTTATTCACGTTATTTTCACAAAAGAGATTCTCTGTATTTCCTTTTACAGCATATTCCATTAAATGACGATCTTCCAGTCCTATATGGTCCTCACATGCTGATGTTTCCTGAATGTTAGACAAGTTCGGTTCTTCCGCCAACCCAGGAGTGCATGGAGCGTGATCCATGAAATCAGCATCGCCATCAGCTCCATCAATCTGTGCAGAAAGAAAAGCCTTTGATCATTCTAGCAAGTATGCTAAGGTACATAAAATGAGATGTTTGACACAAAAAACAACAAATAGTCAATAACCAGCTATTATATATGGAATAAAGGACAGATAGACTAGTTACCATGCTCTCGGAATTTGCAGCCATCTCTTCATTGTGCTCTTCTTGTTTGAGTGCTGTCATTGGTTCAACGGATGCTAGAGGATCAGCACTAGAATCAGCAAATTTTTGTGTCAGATAGTCATATGATTTAAACTGTAATAATACAGTATTGCAGCCTGATAGATTGACAATCAAACTCCTTTTAAAGATGTTTGATCTTCCCCAACAGAAACCCAAGATTAGAAGTCAAGGCAGTCAGAAAAAATTCAAAAGAAAAAAAGAACATCAAACTGCAATGTTTTTGGCTCATTTCACGCCAAGAATCCAAACTGACATATTAGCCCTGGTATTCAATAACCCTATTTAGCACTAGATGGACTCTGCATCAATTACTTAGTAAACCATGTGTATATAAGTTTTTGGCAAAATTCATCTTGGCAGTAGGGTACTCATACACTTGAAAGAATCTTAACTGCAGAGAGAAATGTGAATATAATAAATTTAAGGTACAGTGAGACTCTAGCAGATAAGATTACAGAGCTTTGTAAATAAGATTGGACAAGTTTCACCACAGTAATATCAACAAAATCACACTCCTCCCCACTTACCGGTAAATCCAAGGGATTTTAGAAACTTAACTAGGTAAATGGCATGCAGTTATAATCAGGTATGAAATGGCTTAAATCTCACAAAATGAGGGCATAATGGGAGGTAAAGAAAACCATATCGTAGTTTTAAATTAGATAAAGATCCTAAGAAACTTGTTACTGGGAACATTCTGCAGAAATATGTCCGATATATATATATATATATGGCTTTAATCAGAAATATCCTTATGGACATGGAGGTAGGGGGATATTGTAACAGAGTGTATAATTTGGGATCAACCTCACACTAGCATCTCCAGTAGCAGCACCCTTGTCCAAAAATAATTCCTGTTTGCAATTAGAAGTCCAAAATCAGAATGGAAGATAGAGAAAATGACATAGCACTGTAATACACATTTCATCCTTTATCAAAAGGAAATACATTTCTTCGTAAAAGGAGCACATGTCCTGCATCAATGGAGGACTACAGATTAACAGCTATCGGACATAATTCATGTAGAAAATATGCCATTAGCAACCATGACTCTTGAACAAGATTTTTTCAGTTAGGAAGTTTCTCTTTCTCATGACAGGATAAATAAAACAATGTACACCATGACCAATTATTCTTCCCTAGAGATCCTCTAGAAAGAATTTTGTATATCCTCATAAACATATACTTCTTTTTCGGTGTCTATTTCTGTCCTGTAAGGCGAAGTGCTCAAGGCAAAAAAATACTTCACACTGGAAAATTAATTTAAAACATTGAACCAATAAAAAGAAAGGGGAAGGTAAAAGAAGGTTAAGAAAGGAAAAAACAATAAAAAGAAAAGGGAAGGGGAAAAAAGGTAAAACAAGAAAAAGGGAAAAACAAAACGTTGAGACACACGCACATGCATGGAGAAAACATTAAATTGGAGAAGCTGCAGTATAACTATCCAATATTCCACAAAGATCAACTGTTCTAGCACCAAAGATATAAATAAACAATTGAGAAACTTTCAATTAGAAGTAATACACACTTGAGAAACTTACGGGTGCTTAACTAGAAACAAAAGACGGGCTTTTATTTTTATAAAAAAATCATTTCCCATGAAAAGCAACCACGGTCCTTTACCCCAATGCACCCAAAACATAGCAAAAGCAGTGACATTCAGTGCTTTGGAAAATATCATTTTCCAACCTTCAATTGTCCTGCTCCTTATTCCTTTGGGGGTTGGAGCTTGTAGGTCCTCCACTTCCTAGAATGCACCTTCTACTTTCAATAGATTTCGTTATTCTATAATACCATTTTATCTCTAGCACTAGACTCTAAAAAGAAATTTCAAGGAACTCAACAAAACAAGACAAAGAGGTTGCATCAGAACATCAGTAGTTTCAGCACAGACAAACATGGAGGTAAAGAAAAAGAAGCAGAACTTGGAAGCATCCCATTTCCAAAGGAAAGAAAAAGTAAAGAAAACACTATATCATGTTCAGTGAAGAGGTGCTTCCAATTGACCAAGTTTGGATTGTAAAACTGGATGAAGAAGTCTTGTCTAAGTGGACATAAATCAATCACGTTCCTGCTTCCAAGTAGCATCCAGGACTACAGAATATGGTCAAACTTTAAGCAGCTTCAATAATCATATTGCTGAAAGGCTGAGATCTCAATTCCAGACCAGCTCATGAACACACTCACCCACCCACCAACCCCCACCCCCAAAAAAAGGAGCTGCAGAATGCTTTCCGGCTCCCATCAAGAAGGCAAGAATAACAAGGAAAGGGAAGGCAATGGAATTAAGGTAAATGAAATAAAGAAAAAAGATAACGCGAAGCTAAGAGGTGAAATAATAATATGATCTTACCTCATCAAGGTATAAACCAGAAGTGTCACCATCCCCAAATCTCTCTGAGCAAAAATCACCATGCAACATATGAGTATCAGTGAAATAACAAATCTAGATTTCAGTTATCCAAAGTAATAATTACCATCCAACCCAAACTTCGAAGTTGAGTAAACCACGCCCTCCATGTTATCTTGGAGTGTAATCTGCTCCCTTGAACTAACGTGATGGTCCACATAGTTACTGCAGAATTGACATTGACTTTAGTAGAAAAAATTGAGGAACAGTGAGCTCTAAGTGGACCATAACACAATCTTCCACAAAAATAGATTAATTGATGAACAGGACGAGAAGAAAAAAATAAGTACTTCAGACACAACTCCCACAGCCAGCAACTATAGTACTCCCTCCATTCCAATTTATGTGAACCAATTTGACCGGACACGGAGTTTAAGAAAGAAATAAAGACTTAAAACTCGTGGTCCTAAATAAGCTGCCCATAACAGCTATTATTCTTTTTGAAACTTGTTTAAACATGCCAGAGTATTTGTGTGGCTATAAAAGCTTCTCATTTAAGGTAGAAGTGGAAGTGGAAGTTTAATTATTTCCAAATTCAGAAAGAGGTCATTCTTTTTAGAACGGACCAAAAAGAAAATACATCCACATAACTGGGAAACGGAGGGAGTATGTTGTATTCTCGTAAAAGCCATGACATGCAGCAAGTTAGTAATATAAACAACAACAACAACAACAACAACAAAAAACCCAGTTTGTCTGGGGAGGGTAGTCTGTACGCAGACCTTACCCCTACCTATAATATAATAAAGAGACAACAAAAAGATAGACTGGAACTGACCCCTGAAAAATCTCATTGTCTGGCAACTCAAAATCATCAAGTTCAAAAGTCTCTGGCAAGGTGATTGAGTGATATGGAGCCTTAGATTCTTCAGGTGGTAAATCCACAGCGGTGGAGCGAAAAGCTTGCTTGACTTTTAGCAAAGCCTCACTGCAATCGTCAAATAGGTAACCCACCTTACGAGAATATATCCTCACAACTCCAAGAAGAAGATGGCTAGATAACCGCAATGCAATTGGAGCTTCAGGAAAAAGGATTGAGTCTGTTGCAGAAGAACAAGACAAGTTAAAAACAAAGGGAAGAATACCTTTCGTGATTGAGCAACAAAAGAAAAATTAATATTCAGAAGAAAAGGATGGAGATAAGATGACCTCGGGCTCTCAACCCAACAATTAGAAACATTGTTGAAAAAGCACATTCATCCTATTTAAGCACGACTTGCATTTCCCGTCTTTATTTATTTTTTTACCCAAAAGTTTCTTCAGTTCAATGTAAAGTAGTTGTTCTTCAAAATATCATAGGCACAACAGTCTGTTGGAACCAAAAGTACCAGACTATTCATATACTCAGATATATATGGAAATAAGCCAGAACTTGCTGAAACTTGTATCGGTTGAGCCATACAGAAGGACGCTATTTTACTGTTAACTAGAGTTAATGAGCAAGCTGTCACTTCTTATACCATAGGCTAAAAACGGGCATGCGCTTTACTGCAGAAGCTCTGGTTTACTAGGTGTAGACTCTTGGTGTTTTCTAATATAACTATACTTATCAGAAGCCAAAATAACTAATTAAAAAAGTGCATACCAATGGTGGTACAAGTTCACAGGACACACAAATTTTGACCACGTTCAAGAAACTTAGCTTTCCACATGCTTATAAGTTAAAACCCTTAGAAAGAGGGTTTATAAGCTGCAAAATATTCTCTTCTTAAATAATAGGTATAAACAGGTAAATCAAAGGTATAATTGGAAAGTTCAAATTTCTTTTAAGCATTGCATTACATAACTCCAATCGCCTATATTTTCTTCAGATTTTGCAGCCTGAGGAGCACAAAATAAACTACTTTTTCATTCATTTTACATGTATGTTCAGCTTGCCTCTTTGTGCAATATACTAAAGAGGAAAAAGTAATTCACTAAAAGAAACTGGAAAGTATTTCTGCAAAGAAACCCAGAAAGAGCCAGAAGTAGAGCTTTCAATCTTTTTTGTGGTGAACTTTGTCACATCTTCATTGCTCCTTTGATATTTAAAGGTAAGTATCTTTATAAGAAGGAACATCCAATGGAAATGCGAGGCCAATACAAAGACCCAGAAAGATTCAAAGATCTCCTATTCGTCACCCATCGAATAGGAGCGGGGTGGTCAAAGTGGAGGCTTGCTTCAGGGGTCCTGTGTGACAAGAAAATTCCACACAAACTCAAGGGGAAATTCTACAGAGCCGTGGTTAGACCTGCGATGTTGTATGGGACGGAGTGCTGGCCCGTGAAGAACTCCCATGTTCAGAGAATGAAGGTTGCGGAGATGAGGATGCTTAGGTGGATGTGTGGGCACACCAGGCTACATAAGATTAAGAATGAAGTTATTCGACAGAAGGTAGGGGTGGCCCCGGTGGATGAGAAGATGCGGGAAGCGAGGCTGAGGTGGTTCGGGCATGTACGGAGGAGGGGTCCCGATGCCCCGGTGAGGAGCTGCGAGCGGCTGGAGATTGTTGGCGGTCGGCGAGGAAAAGGGAGGCCTAAGAAGCATTGGGGAGAGGTGATTAGGAAGGACATGACTAGAATGCAGGTTTCCGAGGACATGACCCTTGATAGGGGAGTCTGGAGGTCTAGAATCAGGGTTGTAGGCAAGGGGCTCATAGAGTTCTTCGTACGCCTCACCCGGTGTTGGGTGTGGGATAGCAGGTTCACTCATAGATGATTAGTGTTTTAGCTTATGTCCCCTTATGGTTGTTAGTATGGTAGTTACGGTTTGTTATTATTGCATGCGACTGTATTTATGTTTCTTATGTTTACATAATTATTTACGTTATTTCTGCGGGATTTACTAATGCTCTATTGTTTTGTTTTATCTTGTTTTTGTTTCTAATTTTGTCTTTGTTTTTGTTTTTGTTTTTGTTTTAATGCAGCTTTTCATTTTATCCTATGCGCCGAGGGTCGAAAGGAAACAGCCTCTCTACCCTTTCGGGTAGGGGTAAGGCTCGTCTACATATTACCCTCCCCAGACCCCACCTGGTGGGAATATACTGGGTAGTTGTTGTTGTTGTTATAGTTGTATTTACTCCACAAATCACTCCCTCGGTCCAAAGCATGACTGATTTTCTTTAATGACACATTTTCCTCCCTCCAACAATTCAAAAAATTATAAACTAAGTAGTAACTCATATTCCAAACTTTATGCAGCATCTTTTTAGGTAACTATTCCATTATGACATTTCTAATCATTACTCAAAATAGCTCTCAAACTGTCTAAAAACATTATATTCATAATCTCCAATAAGCCAATGTCTTTCGTGCATCCAGGTACAGAAAAAGTATAATTCAAGTTCTCTTGATACAACCGAAATAATTAGAACTTTATACATTTGAAAAGTTAAAATAATCATATTTCTCATATACGGATAAATATTGGGTCTTTTTTTCAATAACCAGATATATATTGAAGTCATTAAAGGTTGTATTCAGTGAAGTTTATATTCATATTTCTCTTCTCATCCTTCGTTGCCTCTTCTTTTTTAATGAGTTCATTAACTCTATTTGTCATAAAGAGGGATGGAAGCATCCATGGACGAAGAGTTCCAATGAAAATATTTTACACCATTGCAGCATGAAGATAGCTCACAAAGTCGAACAAGGAGAGTGTAACATCCCGGTACTAAGCCCTTCAAACTTAAAAACATAATGAAACAACATAGAACAACAGTTTGAACGCAGGAAATAATCAATTACTAAAATTTCACTAAAATGTAAAAATGAGAGCAAATCCATTAGTCCACGTTTAACAGAAGCATTGTGACTGCCTATACACTTGAGATGTTAACAGTCAAGGGCATTAAATGGCAGATCCTTCTTTACAAATTTGATGTCAGGACCAACTTACACGCACCTCAGCTAATTCCACATGGTATCTAGTATCTACTAGTTCCGACTGGCAAAGGTACCGGGTAATTCTGCCCATCAAGGTTTGGACGTATGGGAAGAAATCACCTAGTTTATTCTTGTTTCCGCTAGGAGTTGAACCTAAGATGCATTAAATGGCAAGTTTCCTTCTAGGTTAACCAATCAGGTAATCTAACCACAAAATCCTATGAACTAGGATCAAATTTCAGTTACCCCCTTGAAAACCACTTGGTTATAAAGTAGCTTTATGTGTTTTTTTGTTTTTTTTTTTTTTTTGGGGGGGGTTAAGTGGTCTTAAAGTTTTCCAAATGAAAGGCGAAACGTAAAGATTGTAACTATAGACTGTAGAAAGTATCCTGACTACCAAAAAGCAACAGTAACATTGATGAACACCATTAATCGATCAAGGATAATCTACCCGAACAAACTCTTGCACTTACTTCTACCATAAAAAAGGATCTCCACGCTTAGCACCAACATGAAGACAAGAAGATCATTTTGTCCCACATATTGGAAGGCATTATATGCTAGTTATTCAATTAACTATGAGATTTTGAGAGCATTAATGCAAGTGAGCCACATTGCTCCTATATATTTTGTTATTACTTTGTTATGTAAATGTATATTTTACCATGAAATTCATCTAGAAAGCAAGAATTTTAAATACAGCCAAATAATAAGGCAGCCAGTCATAGTAAATAATTGAACAGGAAAATGAAAACAAGGAGAAAGTAACCAATCACATATGGAGAACTGACCTACGGAGACGCCAATATCTGTATCAGCAACTTGATTCTTCCTAAGTTTCCTCTCCAGATGTGCTGCGATCCATATAGTTCCCAAAGGCCCCTTTTTGGCCAATATGAACTGAGAGTAAAACATTTCTCCAAAAGAACTTCAAATTCTTTTAGTACACATACACAAATAGAATCCACAAACACCCAATTATATAACCCTAACTCCAAATCCAAAAACCCTAACTTTTTCCCCAAATTTCAATCAGGACCTGAAAAACCTACAACCAAAGAAGCCAAAGAAAACCCCATCTTTACTATAAACAACATAACAAAAACTTCAATAACACACAACAATTAGCTTCAGTCTACAAAAACCAATAAAATTTCCCAAACCCACAACTCAAATTACTGTGTTGAACTAAAAAGCTAGGGCTATTCCAATAAAATTCACCAAATTCAAACTAAAAACCCCATCTTTACTATAAACAGCATAGCAAAAACTTCAGTAACACAGCAATTAGCTTCAAATCTTCAATAATCCGTAAAATCTCCCAAAACCCACAACTCAAGTTACTAGCTTGAACTAATAGGCTACGGTTTTTCCAAGAAAAGACCCGAATTTTGAGAAACCCTAACTTTCCCTTACTTGGAAAATTTCAAGAATTCAGCTCAACCAATAATGAAATAGCAACTCCCAGAGCTAAGATCCAACTCCAAATCAGACTAAAAGTGGAATAATTAGCAGATATTGATGTAATTAATTTAATTTTTTTTGGGGTGATTTGAACTGAAAGTGGGAAGCTGAGAATTTTGTCAATTTTTGAACTAACTCGTAGTTTTTGGACCAAAGCGCCTTCGAACTGAGAATAGTTGTTGTATTATTCATGTGTGCTTCTGATGGTTTGACATAACCATATGATCAGAGAGATCGGAAATGGACGGTTAGGATTAGAATTGAAAGTCATCGTTACGTCTGTTGGAAGTGTACCACGTACGCTTTTTGTGTGCGCTAATTAAGTAGGCAAGAATTATAAAAATTCCGAAAAAGGTTTTTAAAAAAAATAGTATTTGAATTTGTGTTTGAACATGAATATAGTTTTGAGTTATTTTTGAATTTTTATGAGTAATCTGAATGCTAATAGCTTTTGGAGTTTTAAAAATTTTTAAAAATTCAAAAATTATTTTCAAGTAAAAATTGAAAAATGTTGCTTTTGAAAAAAATGAAAAAATTACGAAAAAAAGTAAAATAAATTTTATGTCCAAACGGACTCTAAACTAGTACGTAAGTTTTTAGGGGTTGTTTGGTTTCATTATAGAAAATAATTATTTTTTTAATAGAATTTTATACTATTATTTATTTCTTGAAACTAATATAATATTTAATTTTTTAATACAAAACCCGCATGAATTGTCCTATGCTGAGTTTAATAATCTATATTATATTAAAAGTATGAAGGCTCTTAGCGAAATGTCGCTCGCCTTTTTTACCCCTTAAAATAAACTTTATATTAGACAAAATCATAATTTTAAGTTTTTTCCCTAATATTTAGGAGTTTTAAATAAACTAAATTAATACATTAAATCCTTCCTTATTTGTAGCATATACACACAATCTTAATATAAAATATCTTGCATAAATCCTTCCTTAATGAAATGATGTAACATAACAAATTTATTAACGAAACACTAAAGTTTGAAAAAGTTTGCGTTAAAAACTTTTGACACTTAGGATTCTTTTTTTTAAACCACTAAAGACTCTTTTTAGGGTTATGAGTATTTGGTTTTGTTAATGAAATATAACGATTAATTTTAGCAACACAACAAACTCAAAAGCAGAAAACTAATATTGCAAAGAATGCAATCTCAACTGTTCGAAGTACATATCAATAGTGCAGGTTTCTTTTCCAATAAAAAAAGATTATTGTTTCAATTATCGTATCTATAAAATAATATGGATAGATAAAGATGAGAATGAAGCTAAACAAAAAAACTTAGAGCAAACAGAGTAACAAATTGATACTCCAAAAAAAAAGGTAAACTGTTATAAAATAATAAAAGAAGAAGAGCAATATTGCAGAGAAAGACAATGGGGTAAGACCCCTCTATTTATAGGAAGAAAAATGACTTACCTTCAAAGTAAAACTCTCTACAAGTAGACATTCACTCTAAATAGAATTATATTCTTAACACTCCGCATTGAATGTCTACTCAATAAGTAATGTGCCTCGTTAAAACCTTAACAAAAACAAAACTCAATGGGAAAAATTTTTAGAAAAGGAAAAAGAGTACACATGTTTATAAATGCGCCTATTGGTTGTCTCGTTAAAAACCTTACAAGAAAAACCCAGTGGGACAAAACCTTGTAAGGGAAAAGAGTGCAACGCGCATTAACTCCCTCTGAAGAGAGCATCAATTCACATCCTTAAGTATTTGCATTCCAATCTTGTACGCCATCTTCAAAAGATCTTTGGTATATACTTGATAAACAAATCAGCCATATTAACTATAATGAATATTTGCACCTTGAAATCATAACTCGTGATAGATATATAATGTTTTTACAAATATCGTGGAATGCCTCTTCAATATTTTCATAAAAGTATCATCGCTATCACATTATCATGCTTATAGTTATAGCAAGATACATTTGTGCATAAATTGCACTGAGGAAGTGGTACCTCAAGATCAATAATTGTAGATCCTTCAAGCAACTTAAATCCTTCATGGATTGTCATATAAGTTAAGTCATATAAGCCATATTATAGACTTTAGATGCATATCAAGTTTTCATGTCATGCTAGACAAATAAGATATCGAAACCTGATTGCACATACCATTGATTTTATACTTTTAAATATTTGAACTACATGTCCAAAATTACATGTCTTTCATATGGAATCAATTTTACTTGAATTGTATCTCTTTCATTTGGCCAATACTTTTGTGTCTATATTTGATATACTTAAGAACCTCATCTAAACTTAGCTCTATGATAGATGTCGTCGACAAATATGTTATATCAGTTCCAATAAATTTTCATAAAGACATAACATATAGATCTTTTCATTCATATATTCAGGTACATGAATCTCTCATGAAATTTTATGAAGTGTTATGTCATGTGATATTCTAGATCACTTGCCTCCTCTATTATGATCACTTTGATCATTTGCTCATCTTCTTTATCAAGAAGTTTATTTGAAACCGATTTGTCTATACGCTTTAAGTGTAGCATAGACTTTTTCCTTCTAGGACTTAATATGGGCATTTGCAATGAGAATATAATTACTTTCTTTGGGTCAGCAAATGCGTATGGCATGCTTTGCAATATGTTGCAAATGAATTATCTTTTTATGAACTTAAAGTTCATATTATCGTAATCGAGGATCTAGATATACAAATAATAATTCATTCCACGTAACTTTTTCTCAACTGTTTATCATGTCTCCCCCTCGTGTTAGAAAACTAACTTATTTTCTCAATTTTGAGAACCCATCTTTGTGTTTTGTGGTGTTAATTAAAATATACACCGCACATCAATAATATTGAGATGGAATTATTTGGTTCCTGACCCTGAACCACTTGTGAGGGGAGAATATAATATACTCTTGTATATAACGTATATCAAACTTATATATATAATTTTGTTATTATAAGAAACAATTTAGTTATTAAATGGATGCACTCAATAAATTATTTTGCTAAACCAACTATGATGTAAACCAACTTATCAACATGAACTTCTTGAATAGAAAATCTGGAAATTGTGCTCTAAATTGAATTATTGAGCAAGTTACCTCGCAAAACACCATGTTGCGGGTTAGTAATAATCGCACATGTAACCATCTCATAGATGCATTTTATGTGGTATATATGGCAGATGAATGGACTCATATTCACCTTTGATATTTCCAGCATTCATGGGATTCAATCCCAATTTTAATTGATCTATCAATTAACGAGAACAAGAAACCTAAGAGAATTCGTAAAGATCTTTCTAGTTCTTTAATATTTACCCATATAGATTCTCGTTTATTTTTGCACATCATACTTTAATTAATATGACTAAACCAGTTATGCCAACTGGATATTGATAAACTCCAAGTTTATTATGATATGGGTTTTATGTCAATGAAGTTCTACTTTATTGTGGCATTTTTTTATTTGTGTAGTACAAACTGGAGAATAAAGCGGATAACTTTTCGCATACAGCTACAAGTTGTAGTAATAAAAGATATCAAATCTTTCCTTTATTTATAGTCTCAATACAATCAACCGTTTTCCCATATACTTTGGAAATTGAATAAGTTTCTTTGAGACTTACTACAACACAATACATTATTGGTAATCAATTGTGTTTCTCCAAAATAGTATAATTGGTTCTTACATCGATTAATTTGGTACTATCGCATATTAATCAATATCCATATAGTGAATATTTCTTTTAAAGAGAAAGTTGTACCATTATGGTCATGGTCAAATCTATATGCAAGATATGTTTCTTGCATTATTATTGTCCTTTAATAATCACATTACCAAAATATTTTGGCGTACAATAGGTACGTGATCAATGACCATTCATGCCATAATAATGACATTATTTCTTATATCATATCAAACCTCCTTCTAGATGCGAGTGTGGTATACTCACTACCACTAGCACGTTTATATTCTTCCAAGAATGAATATGTATTCATAAATTAGATGTTGTCACACTCACATCATGAATGGACCATAATCATCCATATGTGCTTTATAAAATCTCATATTATCAAATTGATGACAAATATTACTTTCACAGAGTGAAAGATTATTTTGAGAATTCTTATTATCTTCATTATCACAATGATGACGATTATAATTTCGTCTATTGCCACGTCCACATCCATTGATACCTTCACGGTAATAGTTTTGTCTTCTTTCAGACTTATCACATACTGCTATCACATTCTCTATAGGGGATGAGAATGGAGCAAATTCAATGGAACGGATTTTCAATTCTTTGCCTACAATCATACGTGATTTTGGTCATGACAAGGCATAAAAATTTATCACTTCATATGGTGTAATTTCTTACAAATTCCATTAGAGTTATAATCAAACTGTTGTCTTTGCTTATATATAAAATCAAATTATAGAATTTGAAGAATTTAAAAGAAAAAAGTAAAATACTTGCCTTAAATCCAGAATTTTAATCACGAAGGAAGTTTATGGAATAATTGACAATTATTAAGCTCAATACCAAAGCTTATACTCAATTGGTTAGAGTCTCGTGCCGATAAGGTGCTATGAAATAATAAAAGAATAAGAACAATATTGTAGAGAAAGAAGAGAGAGAATTCTTATTAAATTTTGGGGTAATTTACAATAGGGTAAGACCCCTCTATTTACAGGAAGAAAAATAACTTAGCCTCAAGGTACAAGTAGACACTCACTCTAAATAGAATTTTATTGTTAACATAAATGAAAAAAATTAGCCACTTTAGATAAATCTTAACCACTAGTGTTTTTTTCTAGAAAAGCTCTTAAATTTTTAAAGGCTATGTGTTTTGCTGAAACTAAAAAAGAAGCATAATCAATATTCTTAATTTCAAGAGTTTGAATTTTTATTTTATAACTTAAATATAATTTTTAATATAATATTTTACTCACCATGTTAGGATACACGATCAACGCGCGAATGTAGATTTAAAATATTATACAAATAATCAATAAAGAAAAATATTATTCGAAAAGGAAAAGAGTTCAAAATTACTATATTTGTTATATTATCGTAAAAGTACTAAAGCCCAATGCGAAAAAAATAAAATTATTTTGTAACATTAAGAACAAATAGTTAAGTCTTTGAATTAATTACTCCTTCGGTTTCAGTTTATCTACAACCTTCTAGTTTTTTCGAAATTGAAACTATATAAACTTTGACCAAAACTTTTATATTTTTTTATCATATTGACATGAAAATATTGCAACTTAATAATATTTCTTGTATTGTTTTATAAATTTTAAATATCAAATTAATCTAATTCATTTTAGCTTAAATAGTCAAATTAACTCTTGAAAAGCGAAAAGATTCACATAAAATAAAAATGAGGGAGTAATTAGAAAAATAATTATTTTATTTATTTTTTAACACTATCATACAAATAAAATTATTTTTTAAATTGATAAAACTCTTAAGGTACATAAATTTATTTTTATAGAAGAGCATTAGCGGTTAAAAAAATATAAAATAGAGCAAAATTGATTATGTTATAGTTTAACTTAATTTTTTTTTCATATTACGTAAAAACAAATAATAAGAATATTCGTAAGATATCCACATACATCCTAAGATATTACAAGAATGCATATGTCATACATAAATTATAAATAAACTAGCTAAATTGGATTAATATTTATATTTTTAGGAGCTTAGATCTTTTTTGTTAATTTTTGGTTGATAATTCAAATAAATTATTTAATATAGCTATCTATTTTTTTAAAAAAAATATTCATGATATAGGTACGAGCGCAAAACGCGTACCCTAAAACTAATAGAAATAAAGTAGTTGTATAAATTCTGATAATTCTATATGAAAATCTTTTTATCGATTGTAATACATATATGTGTATTTAGAGACAAAAATATATTTAAATTAGGAAAAATCTTTCGTAACAATTCATGTATTATTATTCATCACATAACAATTTATAACTATTACACCACATAAACACTCTGTGCATTATAATTATGCATAAATACACTATAAACTCATGCGACCTATAATTTTTCTTATTTTAGAATTTTCAATGTATTATGCTTTTAACATCATAATTTGTTTTTAACTCAAAAAAGAACTCGGCCTTTAGGCCTCATTTGTTTTTTTATAAGATTAAGACGTCTGAATCTGAATACACAATATCAAGATGTGTATTAAAATTAACACATCTGAATCTGAATACACATCTGAATATATTAAGATGTGTATTAAGATTTGAATATAAATAATTTTAACATCTGAATGTATAAAATTTATTTTTATTTGAAAATTAACAAAACATAAAATTCAAATGAAATACTAACTAATCTAATATTCTATCAATAAAATATGTAATTTTTTAAAATATGATAGTTGTTGGTGGTGATGACTAACGGGTGGATGCCAACTAGAGGCGGTGGTTGGTGGTAGTTTTGGTTGATGATGGTGGTTCATGCTAGTAGCTAGGAGTAATTGGTAGTGGTGGCGATTATGATTAATGGTGATGGTGGTGGGTAGTGATAATTAATAATGTTGGGTGTGGGTAGGTTAAAATGATGGGCAGTACCGGCTGTGGTTGTTGATGGTAATTGGGTGGTCAGTTGTAGTAGTTGATGTGGATAAGTGTTGCTTGAATGATGGTGGCCGAAGTAGTGGGGATAATAGGTGGTGATGGTCGATCATGGAGGCTATGATTGAGGATGATGGTGGCGTGGTGGTGGTGGTGGCGTGGTAGTGGTGGTGGTGGTGGTGGGTGGCGGCGGCGGTAGCGGCGGCATGATGGTAGTTGATAATAATAAGCGGTGGTGGTACTTAATGATGAATATGTGATAACATCTTAATAAAATTAAGTCTCTATTATATATCTTAATCATATAGACCTATTCAGACCCATTAAGTGGTTGTGACGTAAAAAAAATACTTAATAATTAAGATCTGAATAACTAAAATTCAGACTTTAAAATAAATACATTTAATGGCTGGGATCTGAATGATTAAGATTCAAACCTCCATTAAGTGCAAACAAATTAGGCCTTAATGTGTTTAGCGTATACTGTACTTACTTTAAGGAGACCTATTCAAAATATTAAAACTAGGAAAATTACCAGCTATGTCCATTTATAGGTAGCTCATTACAAAAATTGGTCAATTGATAAAATATTATTAATAATAACCAAATTAGCCAATTAGCTATTTGTTGCAAATAAATATCAAATTTTTGCTTTGTTTTCAGTGGGTGTTATTATAATAGATTTGGCATAACTTAAGGAGCTTGAATCTTAGTTCTGAAATGATTTGGTGAAGTTTTGAGGTGGCTTGAATTGAAAATTCATAGTAAAAGTTGAACATGAAAAAAATGATGTGTATCACATATGAATCATATTGGTATCAGTTGTGTATCACATGTCCATGTATACATGTGTATGAGATATATGCGTGATACATGTTTGATACATGTGTCGCATAAGACTTTTTTGAACTCGATTTAATTACGAATTTTGATACAAACTAGTGCAAATTGTAACGACCAGACCGGTCGTTTTGAGTACCAGCGCTCCGTTCAGCAGTCGGAGGCCGTGAATAGCTTCATTTTGGTTATTATTACTTGCTCGCATGGTCAGAATCTAAATTCAGGGAGATCAGAGTTAAATTTAGATGAGAATTCTCATTCGAGAAGCTTAAAGTTGAAAGAATGAACTAGGATTGGAATTTTGAGTAAACGACCTCGGAATCGGGATCCGAATGTTCCAACAGGTTTGTATGATGATTTCGGACTTGGGCGTATTATAATGGATAACCCTCGAGCGTTTTCGGCGCCTATTGTGGTTATTAGTATTTTAGGAGAAATTTCATAAGTTTTGTTTGAAGTGCATTTTGGTGTTAGCAATATCCATTTGGAATTTCGAGACTGTGAGTAGCTCCGTATGACGATTGTGCAGTTGGAGCGCAATCTGAAGTGAATTCGGAGGTCCGTATGTCATTTTGAAGCCATTTGGCTAAAAATGGCAATTTTCAAGTTTTTTGAAGAGTTTGACCGGGTGGGTTGACTTTTTGATATCGGGATCGGAATTAAATTTCGGAAGTTGAAATAGGTCCGTAATGTCAAATATAACGTGCGTGCAAAATTTGAGGTCAATCGAACGTGATTTGATAGGTTTAAACATCGGAAGTAGAAGTTGGAATGTTCTAAGCTCATAAAGTTTGGATTGGAGGTCGTTCGATGATATTGTCATTGTTTGATGTGATTTGAGGCATCGAGTAGGTTCTTAATGTGTTTTAGGATTGGTTGGTATAATTTGTTGGGGTTCCCGGGGCCTCGGGTGAATTTCGGGTGGTTAATAGATCAAAAATGGGATGTTTGGAAATAACTAAGCAGCTGGTACCTGGTATTTCCGCTTCTACGGAAATGGGATTGCAGAAGCAGCCCCGCCGAAGCGGAGGAGAAGCCGCAGAAGCGGACAAGCGTGAGGCAGCCAGGAATGTAGATGCGGCTAAGGCTCCGCAGAAGCGGAACCGCATCTGCTGTGGAAATATCACAGAAGCGAAAATGGTCTACGCCAGGGAAGCCGCAAAAAAGCGACCTATTTTACGCAAAGGTGGTGGCCGCATAAGCGGCTATGATTCCGCAGAAGCGGAAAGACCTGAAGGCAGTAGGTTTGTTTTAAATCGGGATTGGCAGCTCATTTCTCTCATTTTTCTCTTGGCTTGGGGGCGATTTTGGAGAGCTTCAAGAATATTTCCGTCATCTATGTTAGATTAAGTTACTTATACTCATTTCCAAGTTAAATACAATAATACCTGGATTTAGGCATGAAAATTGTGAGAAAATTTAGGGTTAAAGGAAAACCTAGAAAAATTATTGTTCTTGGAATTTAACCATGAATTTGAGGATGGAACTAGGAGTAAATTATTTATTTGGGTTCCTAAGGTCATGGGTAAGCTTTATCTCCGAGAAATTTTGGATTTCCAGGCATGCGGTCCCGAGGGAATTTTGGTCATTTCACAAATAGAGTTAAGAAATTGTATAATTTGAATTGTTAGCAAGTATTTGAGTATATTCTCATTAGTTTGCCGTTTTTTGGCTAGTTTTGGAGCATTTGTGCATTGGTTTAAGTCTTTGGATGGATGAAGAATGCCGATATTGAGTCTTCAGGCGAGGTGAGTCTCCTTTCTAATCCTTTGAGGGGGAAATTACCCCATAGGTGAATTAAACTGATTATGTGCTCCTATTTGTGGGGGCTACATACGCACAAGGTGACGAGAGTCCGTGCGTAGCTGCTATTATGCTATTGTTCGGGTAGTCTAGGACCCAAAAGCATGTTATACTTGAATCATTTGTAAATCATTGATGGATTGAAATGTTTTGATCATATTAAATTAATAAGGGGATTTCTAAAAAGACTAAAGCTATGTTTTTCTCTGATTATTAAAAGGGAATAGACCTTACTTGGATATTTGCTCCATGCTGACTGTTTGACTGATTATCTATCTGTGTGTGTTTATATTTCTATTGGAACGGGCCGATCGCCTCGGTGAAATGGATGCATCTATGGTACGGGCCGCTCGACCCTCGGTAGTGCACAAAGTTACATTTTTGTTGGAGCGGGTCGTCGCTTCGGCATGATTTGCGCATGTTTGTGTTGTTATCTTGAACTCATTTGAGTTGTTTTATGCCACATTATGGCTCGAGATCATTTATTTAATAACAACAAGAAAACTAAGAAAATTTTCCATGAAAGAATTGTTTGACTACATGTTTTCCAATATGTAGATTAGAATCCTGTTTATAAAACAATATTACTGCATGGATCTATTTTTAAGGATAAATATTCATTGGACTGCTAGTGAGTGTCATGATTGACCATCTCGTCTCTACTCCTTCGGGATTAGGCCGGACACTCATTGGGTACAGATTATTGTACTCATACTACACTTGTTGTGCATTTTGTTGCACGGGTATATGTGATTTCAGTAGTCTACTGGACGTAGTAGCACGGATGATTCCGGGGACTACAGAGATGTATCATTCGAGACGACAACATCTAGGCTAGTCCCTTCCAGTACTGTGTTTATTTTCCATCAATTTTTATTCTAGACGGATGATGTATTTATATTCCTCTTATCAGTAGATGCTCGTGTACTTTTGACTCCGGGTTCTGGGATGGTTGAAACATTGTAATAATTGCTTAACTTTAAAAGAAATTTGATTTGAAAATGACATTCTTTAGAATTTCTAAACATGGAAGAAAAATTATGTATTTACAAAAGCGTTAAAACGAGATTTGATTAAGTAATCTGGTTGGCTTTCCTGATAGCAGCGTCCGGCGCCATCACCACCCTTAGTGGACTTTTGGGTCGTGACACATCACCTCCAATCTTTCTCAAATTTTGTATATTGACTTATCTATATATTCTCAATGAATTACAACTATACCAATTGAAAAAGTTTTTTTTTGTTTAGATTCTTAGAATATGGTATAGATTTATGCATTTCATCACCTTACTTACTACCTCGCCCATGAAATTTCCTTTCCATCTTGTATCTAATGTTGCTAATCACGCCTAAAAATATGAAATGTGATTTTTTCATGTGATTTTTTGAGATAAAGAACCCTATTAATTAATTTTTTAATTTTTGTTGGCTAGTTTTGGTAAGCCTATGACTAATAATTAGAGGTTGGTACGTTGAAATTTACTTGAGATATTTGTGTAAATTTCCTTTAAAACTATTGTATTCACCAATTATAATAATATCAAATCGGTTAGGTTTGTCTCTGTAGCTCCTTTTGGGTCTTTTCTAATTAAGTCCTACTAGTATACTTACCTGCACTATGCGCGAAGAATATTAAATAAAAGTAATTTCACAATATTCCTATCTTACCAATATTGTAATTTTCTCTGCTTTATTATTGGAGTTTCTTGTCGCCCTAATTGTACTTGTAACGACCCGACCGATCGTTTTGAGAAATTAAGCTCCGCTCAGCGGCATAAGGTCTAGAGCAGCTTTGAAACACGAGTATCGACTTGCGTGCATGGTAGAATTTGGTGTTCGGATGGTTTAGAGTCAATTCTAGAGAAGAAACCTTAATTTGGGAGTTAGAACAGTGGAAATTTTACCGAAATTAGACTTTTGAGTAAACAAACCTGGAATGAGTTGTGGATGATCTCAATAGCTTCGTATGGTGATTTTGGACTTAGGCGCGCGTCCGGATTCAGATTTGGAGGTCTGTAGAGTAAATTGAGGCATTTCGGTGAAAATTGAAGTTGGAAAACGAAGAAGTTTGACACACAGTTGAATTTTAGGAAATTGGGGTTGGAATGCGATTCGGAGAGTTAGAACTACTCCCTTATGTTATTTTCATTCCGAGTCGAATTGATAGGTTTCGGCATGAGATATTTGAAGAACTGAAAGTTCATATGCTTGATTTTTGGTTCAATTCGTCGATTCGATGTTGTGTTATGTGATTTGAAGCTTCAAGCGAGTTCATGTTAGGTTATATGACTTGTGTGTGTGATTAGACGGGTTTTCGGGTGCCTCGGGTGTGTTGCGGATGGGCTACAGACCCTTTTGTTCTATTTTTGAACTGATGTATCTGCTGCTTCTGATATCCTTCCATGCGATCGCGAAGAGTCTCCCACGATCGCGATGTTCTGTGTATTCCTTTACCGCGTTCACATCAAGCTTCCCACAATCGCGAAGGTCTAATGGTCTTCACTTCGCGATCGCATCCCTGATTTCGCGTTCGCATAAACCAACCACTGGACCCCCATATATTTCCTTAAACGCGTTCGCATCAGTGCTTCCGCGATCGCGAAGCACCGCCTGTTCCTTCACCGGGATCGCTTCCACATAATTGCGTTCATATAGAATATTTCTGGTCCAATCAATATTTCCTCCACGCGATGCGTCCCTTGTTCCATGATCACGATGCACAAATAATTGGGCAGACAGATTTAATTCCCAAATTCGAGGGTTTCATCATTTATTCATATTTTGATTTCTAGAGTTCGGTTCTTGGCGATTTTTGAAGGGATTTTCACCTGGGAAACTTGGGTAAGTGTTTCTCACTCGATTTAGTAATCTCCTCTTGGTTTCATCCTTAAATTTCAGTTTTTGAATTTAAAATGGGTAGAACTTCATAGACCGAATTATTGGGTTTTGAAGGAGTGTTTGACCTTTGATTGGAGATATTTTTATATGGTTAGGCTCGTGAGAGTACGAGGGTTCTAAATATGTTAAATTCATCTGGTTCTGAGATGTTGGCCCGAGAGGCATTTTGGTCATTTTACCTGATTCGTGCTTTAGCTTTGAATTAAATTATAAAATCAGTTGCTTGAGATGTTAATTGCAATGTGTGATTTAATTGAATAGATTTGGGCCATTTGGAGTCGAAAACTCGTGGCAAGAACGCGGTTGCTAGTTGATTTTAGCCAGTTTGAGGTAAGTATCTTGCCAAACCTTGTGTGAGGGACTTGCCGTTAGGATTTGACTCTTCTCTGTTGATTGTATTCCGTGTACGCGAGGTGACGAGTGCGTGCTCGAATTTATTTGTGGTATTTTAGGCTCTTAGACACTATAAATCCCTGAGTGCGAAGATGATATTGATACGATTGAGCTCCCTGTTATTAGTTTCCCCTCTACATGTCTGACTTGCCATTTATTTGCCATTGTTGATTTATTCTTGTTGTTTAATGGACTTTTACGTGTTTAACTGAAGACAACTATCCTTCTATAGTCATTACCCGTCCTAACTACTCGCCTTTAATTGAAATCATAAATGTTATATCTCATGTAATTATTCGGTCTTAATTGGAAAGAAGATAGATATCTTGTACTTAGTTGATTCATGTTATCTTACTTACTGCTTGGATACTCCTTGATTGTAAGTCCATTTGTGACTTCGTGCAAATATAACACATCTCCAACTGTTGTGGTATCGGTGTAGTTATTATGCCCTTATTATGTCTTGTTTTGTCGTTGAGGTTATTGTGTTTTTCCTTGGTGTTCCGTGACCTCATTAGGTATTATTGATTCCCTTGCCAGGACGTTATTGTTTCTATTGTTGATTCCCTTGCCGGGATGTTATTGTTCTATTGTTGATTTCCTTACCGGGACGTTATTGTTTCTAATGTTGATTTCCCCTTGCAGGGACGTTATTGTTTCTATTGTTGAATCCCCTGCCGGCATATTGCTATTCTATTGTTTGGGTTGTAAATCCATGTTGATTGTGCTGTAGTGCGGGATACCAGGAGATCCCATCACACATACTGAGGATACCAAGAGATCCTCGGGATATCAAGAGATCCCCAGTGCATCAATTGAGAATACGAAGAGATACCCGGGATACCAAGAGATCCCTAAAACATCTATGGAGGATACCAAGAGATCCTCGGGATACCAAGAGATCCCTAGTATATATATTGAGGATACCAAGAGATCCTTGGGATACCAGAGATCCTCGGTGCATCTATTGAGGATACCAAGAGATCCTCGGGATACCAAGAGATCCCTAGTACATCTATGGAGGTTACCAAGAGATCCTCGGGATACCAAGAGGTCCCTATTCATGATTTGGGACTACGGGACGATATCCTGGGAGATCCCCGTTAAGCTTATTGTGTTTTGAATTGATATCTTCTTTGATTCTATTCGTGTGCGAATATTCGGGCGTTGGTCGTTTTTCTTATACTTACTAGTTGGTAGAATTCTTGTTAGGTACACTTGCACAAGCATACACGCAGTTTGACCCTCCTATTACAGATGAATCCCTCATGTTTTAGCTACGGGTGGAGATACGCCCTCGGTTATCCCTTATATATGTGAGAGTGGCCCTAGTTGACGAGTTAATTGTTATCATGACCGTTTGAGTGATGGGGCACAAGGTGCCAAATGTTAGATTTCAGATGCTGGGTTTTCATGAATTATGGATGCTCTGAGATTTTGGTAAAATTGGGGAAAGAGTTGAAAGGACCTTATGTAAGCATCATTGCAGAATAATGAATTAGTGACTTGTTTGTCTTTAATGTGTTGTGACTTTAGGATTTGGATTATGATTATGCAGTCATTTCACATAATCATTTATTATACTCTCATTGTTACTTCTTGCCATTTTCCTTCATTGTGAGTCGTGGCATTAGGTCATTCATGCAATATTTATATAATTATATATTGTTTCTATTATCCCTGATTATACTGTTTATTGACTGGTAGGTGTCCTGTCACTCGTCACTACTCCATTAATGTTAGTCTTGATACTTGTTGGGCACCGCAGTGGTGTGCTCAGGATACTCTTCTGCACACTTTTGTTGTGCAGATACAGGTACCCTCATTCAGTTCTGTCAGCCGTGGAGAGTTGGCATACAACTAGAGACTTTGAGGTATATCTGCTGCGTTCGTAGGCCGAGGAGTCCCTTTCCAGCTTTCTGTAATAAGTACAGTTCTTCCAGTATTTCTCCCTGTATAGACATCTTGAGTCAAAACTTCTTATGTATCCCTTAGCTTGTGATTGGTGAGATTCTAGGTTTTAGGAACTTTGTTTAGCTATGAGAGTTGATATTGTATGTGCCAGATAGAACCTTGATCATTGATTTATTTATTTGGTTCAATTTAAATTTTTTCTTCCGCAATTGATTAAACGTCCGCATTGGTTAAGCTTACCTAGTCGTAGCGACTAGGTGCCATCATGACATGTCCTCGGAGGTCAAACTGGGGTCGTGACAGTACTATAGTGCATTATAAGCTACTTGTCACGGCCCTAGTTCACCAATCGTGTGAACCTGTCATGACGGCACCCATTCTTCACGACTAGGTAAGCCTAACATATTGCGGAAATTCAACAATCTTTGCGGAAACAATAAACAAAACATAAATAGCATAAGATAATGTATAGAGTGCCGCCTGGCACATACATGTTGACTCAAAATAATGTAAGGAACCTCCAAGACCCGGAAACCAACGGGCAACACAGGCTAAGAGTAAACATATTACAATGCTCTAAAATCGTGAAGTGTCTATAACAAATAAGTATATGAAAGAAACTATCAACTAAAGGTAGAAGAATAAAAGAAGGCTCTTCGGCTACGCGGACGCGGCAGATGCATACCTCAAGCCTCCAAAGTAGCTTCGAATCCCTAATAGCGCGCCTGAACAGAAGTACCTGGATCTGCACAACAAAAGTGTGCAGAATAGTAGCATGAGTACACCACGGCGGTACTCATTAAGTGCCGAGCCTAACCTCGATGGAGTAGTGACCAGGAAGGTCGGGGCCCTTACTAAGATAAACATATGGATAAATATGAAATGAAATAGCACTAGGAAATACATAAATCTCGAATATCTAACAAACAATAAGAAGAACGGAATAGACTATATTACAATTCTACAATACAAGAACAACTGTTACAGGCTATTTATCATCAGGGATCTCCAAGTATCCCGAGGATCTCCCAATATCCTCTTCACATAAGCAAGGGATCTCCAAGTATCCTGAGGATCTCCAAGTATCATCATCACATAAGCAAGGGATCTCCAAGTATCCCGAGGATCTCTTAGTATCCTTCAGTAAATAAGTCCTGCCCTGTGGATCTCTTAGTATCCGCCAGAAAATAAATTTTGCGCTGGGGATATCTTAGTATCCGCCAGTCATATAATCCAGTGCCGGGGATCTCTTGGTATCCCGCACTTCCAAACCTCGAAACCAAAATACGAATATGGGGAGCTCCCGGTATGCCTTCCCGTAGTCCCAATAGTAAATACACCACAACATACCAATATTTTACGGCAATGAAGCGAAATGCGAACAACAAATAAAATTGACAATCTAGCATGCTTCACAAGAAGGACATATATTGCAATTTAACCAAAAAAGGTTTTAACATGCTTTACAAGAGAAAAAAAACATTACCATTTAGTCAAATTGATCAAATAAGTTACTAACATGCTTTTCCTAAGTCAAAACAATTGAAGTTTTATTTTTTTAACAATTAAATATGTGAAGAGACAAAGTCTAAATAAGCCAAGTAAGGTGAATTTTCAACAACTAGCACAAGTACACGCCCCTCACCTCGCGTACAAGACACTTAAACAATGACAAGGATATCCTAAGGGGAAAGGTACCCCACACAAAGTTTGGCAAGCCACTTACCTCGAATTGGTACAAAACCGGTTAGAAACAATGTCCTTGCCACGAGTATCTGACTCCGAGTGGCCCAAATCTATTCAAACCAATTACATATTGTAAATAACATCGCAAGCAACTGATTACACTATTAAAATTAAAGCTAAGGCACGAAAATAGGTAAAATGACCAAAATGCCCCTCAAGAAAACGTCTTGGAATCGAATAGTTTTCACATTTTCAGAAAAACCGTACTCTCACGAGTCTAACCATATAAAAATCTCCCGAATCAGAGGTCAAATGCCCCCTCAATTCCCAATTGTTTAGCCAAAGAACTTCTACTCAAATTCCTCCATTTTTGGACCTCAAGTTGAATTTAAAAGATGAATTTAACAACTAAATTATGGTTTAAAGCTAGAAAGGATCATAGGAACATTACCAAATAATCTCTTCTTCAAAGCCCCCTTGAAATCGCCTTGGTCTGAGCTCTCAATTAATTTTTCAACTTATGAAATTAAACCCTCGGATAAATCTCTTGATACACAGCGATTTTCGCTTTCACGGACCAGGGACCGCTTCTGTGGTCCCTTTTTCACGGTCAAATTAGTTGCTTTAGCGGTCTCACTCAAAATCCAAATTTTCGCTTCTGTGGACAAACTGCCGCGTCCGCGGTCACCGCTTATGACGTTACTTTTCCACTTCTGCGGTCCCAGACCTACTCCTCAGACCGCGTCCGCAACTCAAGCACCGCGTCTGTGGTAACCGCTTATGCGGCTCCCCTTCCGCAAATGCGAAAACAACAAAAGCAGCAGCAAACTTCATCCAAAAAAATCCCAAAATCAACCCGTCGAGCATCTGAAACAAACCCGAGGCCCCCGAGACCTCAACCAAACCCACAAACCTATCCCCTAACATCATTCGGACTTGTACCAATCTTTAAATCACCTAAAACAACGGCACAAACACTATTTAATCAATGAGTTGAACTTAAAATTCTCAAAACTTAACTAAACTCACTTTCGATTCAAAATCCAACCAAAACACGTCCGATTGACCTGAAATTTTGCACATACGTCCCAAATGACATGACGGTGCTACAGCAACTTCCGGAAATCTGTTCTGAACCTTGGATAAAAAATTCACTATCCGACCGAAACTTCAAAATCCTAACTTTTGGCATTTCTAGCCTAAATGAGATACGGACATCCAAAATATATTCCGAACACGCTCCTGACTCCGAAATCACCTAATGGATCTAACGGGACCACCAGATTTCCATTCCGAGGTGGTCGTTACATATTTCTGATTACGGACCCTTTTTCCAATACTTAAGCTCTCATTTAGGGACTAAATGTTCCAATACGCTCCGAATTCTATTACCGAACATCCCGACAACCCAAAATAGTAGAAATGAACTTAGGGGAAACGGTAGATGGGGAAACGGGGCATAAACTCCAAAGATGACCGGCCGGTTCAACACATCCTCCTACACTTAAACATTCATTCGTCCTCGAACGAGCATAGAGAACATACCTGAAGTAGCAAAAAGATGAGGGTATTGTCACCTCCTTGGCCGGCTGACCCCGCCACTGAACCTTCACTGAAGCTATATCCTTGGACCTGAGCCTTCGGACATGCCTGTCTAATATTGCCACTGGCTCCTCAACATAGGACAAGTCATTGTCCAACTGGACTGAACTGAACTCCAACACGTGAGACGGGTCACCATGATACCTCCAAAGCATCGAAATATGAAATACTGGATGAACCCCGGCCAAACTGGGAGGCAAAGCAAGCTCGTAACCCACCTTCCCAATCTGCCACAAAATCTCAAATGGGCCAATGAACCTCGGGCTCAACTTCCCTTACTTTCTAAACCTCATGAAGCCCTTCATAGGCGAGACCCAAAGTAAAACCCGATCACTAACCATAAAAGAAACATCACAAACCTTCCGGTCTGCATAACTCTTCTGTCTGGACTGAGCCGCACGGAGTCTATCCTGAATCACCTTGACCTTCTCCACCGCATCCTGAACCAAGTCAGTGCCCAATAATATGGCCTCGCGTGGCTCGAACCAACACACCGGGGATCTGCATCTACCATATAGGGCCTCATAAGGCGCCATCTGCATACTGAACTGATAACTGTTATTGTATTCAAGGTCAGCCAATGTCAAGAACTGATCCCAAGATCCTCTAAACTTAATCGCGAACGCACGGAGCATATCCTCAAGAATCTAAATAGTGAACTCGAACCGTCCGACCGTCTGAGGGTGAACAGCTGTACTCATGGTCACCCGAGTACCCAACTCATGCTGGACGGCTCTCCAGAACAGTGATGTAAACACTAACCTCTGTCTGAGATGATAGAAACTGGAATGCCATGCAGACGAACAATCTCCCTGATATAAATCCCTGCTAACCGCTCCGCTGAGTAAGAAGTACACACTGGAATGAAAAGAGGGGACTTGGTTAGCCAATCCACAACAACCCAAATAGAATCAAACTTCACATTTTGAAAACTTTGCATACAATTTCTTTTCTCTCAGGGTCTGAAGCACTGTGCTCAGGTGCGGATCATGATCTTCCCAGCTTCGGGAGTATACACGAATATCTATTAAAACAATGACAAAAGAGTCAAGATAGGGACTGGATACACTATGCATCAGATGCATAAAAGCTGTTGGGGCGTTGGTAAGCCCATATGACATGACAACTAACTCGTAATGCCCATACCAAGTCCTCAAAGCAGTCTTCGGGATATCCGGCTCCCGAATCTTTAGCTGGTGATAACCTGAGCGCAAATCAATCTTAGAAAACGCATGTGCGCCCTAAAGCTGGTCAAATAAATCATCAATACGAGCCAAATGATACCGATTATTCACTGTAACTTTGTTCAACTAACGATAATCGATACACATGCGCATAGAACCATCCTTTTTTTTTTTACAAACAAGACAGGAGCGCCCCATGGTGAAATACTGCGTCGAATAAAACCCTTATCAAGCAATTCATGTAACTGATCCTTCAACTCCTTACACTCAGGAAGAGCCATACGGTAGAGAGGAATAGATATGGGCTGAGTGCTCGGCAACAAATCAATACCAAAATCAATGTCTCGATCGAGCGGCATGCCTGGAAGATCAGCTGGAACACATCGGGAAAATCACGTACTACTAGGACAGAGTCAACAAAAAGGGTATCCGCACTGACATCTCTCACATAGGCTAAATACGCGGCACACCCTTTCTCAACCATACACCGAGCTTTAAGAAAATATATAACTCTGCTGGGAGTGTGATTAAAAGTACCACTCCACTCAATACGAAAAATATCTGGCATAGCCAGCATCACGGTCTTAGCGTGACAATCAAGAATAGCATAATGGGGCGACAACCAGTCCATGCCCAAGATAATATCAAAATCAACCATATCAAGTAATAAAAGATCTGCCCTGGTCTCAAAACCACGAATAGTAACCAAACACAACCGATACGCACGGTCCACAACAAGAAAATCTCCCACCGGAGTGGAAACTTAAATAGGAGAGCTCAAGGTCTCTCGAATTGTACCCAAATGTGGAGCAAAATAAGATGACACATAAGAATAAGTAGAACCTGGATCGAATAGAACCGATGCCTCTTTGTGACTAACCAGAATAATACATGTGATAACAGAATCGTAGGCGACAGATTCGGCACGATCAGGAATAACATAAAATCTGGCCCGACCCCTACCTCGAGGGTGACCTCTATCTCCCCGATCCCCGCCCCTGGCTGGCTGGGCAGGTAGAGTGGCAGCTGGAGCTGGAATAATGACCTGAGAATCCTGCTGGGTGCGCTGCTGCCGAGGCTGCTATGGAGGTGCACTCCTCCCGAGCCTAGGGCAATCCTTTACGACATGGCGAGTGTCCTCACACTCATAATAAGCTCTGGGAGGGCGCAGTGTTTGCGACTGACTAGACCCACCCCTGCTAGACTATCCTCTGGAAGTACCCTGCGCAGGAGGCGCACTAGAAATCGGGGGTGCATAATAAGGCTCCTGAGATCTGGGAGGAGCTGGAGTACTGCTGGGTGAAAGAAGAGCTGAGTGAACTGGGCGATCCGTATAGCCCCTACCATGACATCCTGCTCCTGAAGTACGGTTACCAAAAACATAACTAGACTCTCGAGACCTCTAGACCTCTCTCTCCTCTCGCTCCCTGGCATGCATACCCTCTATCCTCCTGGCTATACTCACCACCTGCTAATAGGGTATATTCATCTCCAACTCTCGTGCCATTCCAGTCCTGATGGAAGGAATAAGGCCCTCAATAAACATGAGAACCCTCTCACGAACAGTAGCCACCAAAGAAGGCGCATGCCTGGCCAACCTAGTATAATAGATGGCATACTCAGAGACAGTCATAGGGCCCTGGCGCAAGTGCTCAAACTTCGCGCGCCATGCATCTCGGAGGTTCTGAGTCCAAGTCAGGTAGGCACCCTCATCCGGACTGTCTAGCTCAAAGGTGCGCCACCAGTCATAGGCAGCTCCCTGAAGCTGGAAAGCTGCAAAAGAAACCCAACTCGAAGCACTGATACCCATGGTGCGAAAAATGCGATGACCGTCCTCCAAAAACCCCAAGGCATAATATGTAGCTAGTCCGCTGAAAATAGGAGGGCCATACTTCTTGAACTGCTCCAATCTACGCTGCTCATCATCTGAAGCAGGTGCCCCATCCTCGGGTTGAACTGGAACTGGCATCTAGAATCAGTCCCATATGCACCCTCTACTCTAGGGTGCGGGCTACAAGAGTCTGGGCTCCTCCCCCGGCCTGGGACATAGCTGCAGGAAGTGGAAGCAACCCTGCCTGCAATAGCATGGTATACATACTCATAAACTGCGTCAATACCTCCTGAACAGCAGGAGTAGTAGTGGTTGTGGGCGTCTCTGGTGCCTCAGGCATGACTGGGTCTGCTGGTGGCACCTCAGCGGCTGCTCGCGCAGGTGCTCTGGCTGTAATCTGTGCACGTCCACACCCCTACCCCGGCCCCTATCTCTGCGGATACAGGAGGGGGTGCGGGTGCATGATCGTCCCGGGTCTTGCTTGTCCTCACCATCTGTGAGAGAATAGAAGACAGTAGTTTAGAATCGAGGTCAAGAACATAGCACGATAAGAATTCAAATGAAGTGAAAATTTTCCTAAACAGTTACATAGCCTCCCGTAGATTAGTACATACGTCTCCTTACCGATCAGCGAGACTCTAAATAAGCAGGCTGTGTCCCGTGACTCCTATGAACCTATACCTTTGATACCAACTTGTCATGACCCTAGTTCACCAATCTTAAGCCTGTCTTGATGGCACCCAGTCTTCGCGACTAGGTAACCCTGACACATTGCGAAAATTCAGCATTTTTTTCAGAAACAATAAATAAAATATAAATAGCATAAGATAATGTATAGAGTGCCGCCTGGCACATACATGTTGACTCAAAATAACGTAAGGAACCTCCAAGACCGGAAACCCACGGGCAACACAGGCTAAGAGTAAACATATTACAATGCTCTAACATCCCGAAGTGTCTATAACAAATGAGTATATGAAAGAAACTATCAACTAAAGGTAGAATAGAAGAAGGCTCTTCGGCTCTGCGAACGCGACAAATACATACCTCAAGCCTCCGAAGTAGCTCTGAATCCCTAATAGCACACCGGACCAGAAGTACATGGATATGCACAACAAAAGTGTGCAGAAGAGTATCATGAGTACACCACGACAGTACTCAGTAAGTGCCAAGCCTAACCTCGAAGGAGTAGTGACGAGGAAGGTCGGGGCCCTTACTGAGATAAACATAAGGATAAATATGAAATGAAATAGCAGTAGGAAATACGTAAATCTCGAATATAACAAACATTAAGAAGAACAGAATAGACTATATTACAATTCTACAACACAAGAACAACCGTCACATGCTATTTATCATTAGGGGTCTCCCAATATCCTCTTCACATAAGCAAGGGATCTCCAAGTATCCTGAGGATCTCCAAGTATCCTCATCACATAAGCAAGGGATCTCCAAGTATCCCGAGGATCTCCCAGTATCCTCATCACATAAGCAAGGCATCTCCAAGTATCCCGGGGATCTATTAGTATCCTCCAGTAAATCAGTCCTGCCCTGGGGATCTTTTAGTATCCGCCAGAAAATAAATTCTGCGCTGGGCTTCTCTTAGTATATGCCAGTCATATAATACACTGTCGGGGATCTATTGGTATCCCGCACTTCCAAATCTCGAAACCAAAATACGAACATGGGGAGCTCCCGGGATGTCGTCTCGTAGTCCCATTAGTAAATACACCACAACAAACCAATATTTAACGGCAATGAAGCGAAATGCGAACAACAAATAAAATCGAGAATCTAACGTGCTTCACAAGAAGGACAAATATTGCAATTTAACCAAATAAGTCAAATAAGTTGCTAACATACTTTACAAGAGAAAACATATGTTACCATTTAGTCAAATTGATCAAATAAGTTACTAACATGCTTTTGTAAGTCAAAACAATTGAAGTTTTATTTTTTTAACAATTAAATATGTGAAGAGACACAGTCTAACTAATCCAAGTAAGGTGAATTTTCATCAACTAGAACAAGTACACACCCATCACCTCGCGCACAAGGCATTTAAATAATGACAAGGATATCCTAAGGGGAAAGGTCCCCCACACAAAGTTAGGCAATCCACTTACCTCGAATTGGTACAAAACCGCTAAGAAACAATGCCCTTGCCGCGAGTATTCGACTCCTGGTGGCCTAAATCTATTCAAACCAATTACATATTCTAAATAACATCGCAAGCAACTGATTACACTATTAAAATTAAAGCTAAGGCGCGAAAATAAATAAAATAACCAAAATGCCCCTCATGCCAACGTCTCGGAATCGAAGAATTTTCACCTTTTCAGAAACCTTGTACTCTCACGAGTCTAACCATTTAAAAATCTCCTAAATCAGAGGTCAAATGCTCCATCAAATCCCAATTGTTTAGCCAAAGAACTTCTACTCAAATTCTTTCATTTTTGGACCTCAATTTGAATTTAATAGATAAATTTAACAACTAAATGAAGGTTTAAAGCTAGAAAGGATCATAAAAACGTTACCCAATAATCTCTTCTTCAAAATCCCCTCGAAATCGCCTTGGTCCGAGCTCTCAATTGATTTTTCAACTTATGGATTTAAACCCTCGGATAAATCTCTTAACACACAGCGTTTTTCGCTTTCACGGGCCAGAGAACGCTTCTGCGGTCCCGCTTTCGCGGTCAAATTAGCTGCTTCAGCGGTCTCACTCAAAATCCCCGCTTCTGCGGACAAACGGCCGTGTCCGCGGTCACCGCTTATGCAGTTACTATTCCGCTTTTGCGGTCCCAGACCTACTCCTCAGGCTGCGTATGCGACTCACACGCCGCGTCTGTGGTAATCGCTTACACGGCTCTCCTTCCGCAAATGCGGAAACAACAAAAGTTGCAACAAACTTCATCCAAAAAAAAATCTCAAAATCAACCCGTCGAGCATCCGAAACAAACATGAGGCCCCCCGGACCTCAACCAAACCCACAAACCTATCCTTTAACATCATTCGGACTTGTACCAATCCATAAATCACCTAAAACAACGCCGAAACCACCATTTAATCAATGATTTGAAATTAAAATTTCAAAAACTTAAAAAACTCAGTTTCTATCCAAAACTAACCAAAACACGTCCCATTGACCTAATATTTTGCACGCACGTCCCAATTGGCATGACGGTGCTACAGCAACCTCCCAAAATCCATTCCGACCCTTGGATCAAAAATTCACTTTCGGACCGGAACTTCAAAATTCTAACTTTCGGCATTTCTAGCCTAAATGAGCTACGGACACCCAAAATACATTCCGAACATGCTCCCGACTCCAAAATCACCTAACCTAACGGTGCTAACGGGTCCATCAGATTTCCATTCCGAGGTCGTCTTGACACTGTTATAATTATGGATCCTTTTTCCAATACTTAAGCTCTCATTTAGGGACTAAGTGTCCCAAAACACTCTGAATTCTATTACCGAACATCCCGGCAACCCAAAATAATAGAAATGAACTTAGGGGAAATGGTAAATGGGAAAACAGAGCGTAAATTCCAAAGACGACGGGCAGGTTCGTCACGCTACTTTACTTTGCATATCGCAAGCAATGAACTTTACATTTGTATAAAATTATTTGACCCTTTGAATGCAGATTTTTTTTGAGAAGCTCAACACATTCTTTATATTAGGAAGGAACTCCTGCAAGAATATCCATGCTAATTGGACTTCGACTGTGCAATTTCGAGTACAAAGGAAGGAATGTGAATTAGAAAAATTATGGAAAATAAATAATTTTAATGGATAAATTATTTTGGTAACTATCTCAAACTTGTCAATCGAAATAATATAGAAAGATGTTACTGATACTTAATTTATCATATAAAGCTACTTGTTGCATATAAATACCGGTGCATAATATTAATTTACCTCAGATAAGCCTACATAACACTCAATAAAAAATCTATCCAAAGCAACATTTTATAAATTCTCACAATAATTTAAAAGATCTATTCTTCTCCCTAAGACATAATGTTATATATTAAAAACTCAACAACAACAATGCATTTCAAAAACTTTGGTACATCTCCAATTTTTGCAAAGCGTCATTACAAATATTATTCATCTATCCAAAACTGCAGATGTCCAATTCAAAGTGTTTGGATATCAGCACTATTGGTTGACTGAGCTGAAGCCATGTAACCTCCAACACAAACCATGTTATACACTTCTAATATATGTACCATTTAGCATGACAATAACCATTTGTTGAGGATTTATTCCCTCAAGATTGCTGTTTCTCAGTATTAATTCCAAATTAAAAGCTTCAAAATCAACCTCTAACCCAACAATGAGAAGGACACCTTTAATTTTTATGTTTATGCGTCTCTGTCGATAAACAGATAAAATAACTTGATGTAAATTGGATAAACAAAAATTGTTAAAGCAAAAGTGTCTTGAAAGTAAAAAGGTCAAATATGATAACTAAATAAAAAATAATTGTTAAGCCTCACAAAGTTACTTATTGTATCTCAAAAGTTATTGACAATACATAATAACTGGACTGGTATATGAGTAAGAAAGATATAGATTTGAGGCTTACATTTGTAAACATTATCATCAAGTCTAACATATAAGACAAGTGATATGCTTGTAGAAATATAATGAATAAACTTTCATAATGTTCATAGTACACATGAGAAAAGCAAGTAAAAAATGGAAGAATATAATAATAATAATAAATATTAATCTGGTTGCAAAATGCAAAAAGCTAATTCAGTTCTATCACGAGGTGCATAATGTCCTTGAAACTGTGTAAATATCTAGTTAAAAAATCACTATATTTTGAAGAAAATTTTAATAAATTAACAATCAAAACATATGCAAAGATAAATCTTTAAAGACGTGCCTCTTCCCAAGTACAACTTTATCTGAATATCCCTAATTTAGAAAAAAGAAGCACTACATTTTGAATAAAACTGTAATAAAATAACGAAAGATATGTCAGACTATATACAAAGATAATTTTTACATACCAAGAGGAAAATGTTGTAACATGATAAAATGCTTAATTTCTAGTTACTTTCCTTTGCATTACGTTCCACTACCAGAAGGGGTCAACTCTGTAGCAGGTACAAATGATGCAGACCTAGACCACCCAACATATCTTGGTGAGCTTTTTATAGCCACTAATTCATTTTGATCTTTGTATGTCATAAAGCAGTCATGTGCAATAAAAGTCTTCACATATGCATGCTTACAACTACTATGAGGTTTGACTTGTTGGTTTATATAATGACATCTTATTAGTCTAATATTCTTTAAATAGAATAACTTGGCACATTACAATACTAATTTTTCTTCTACTTGTTTGAACTTATAACTTACATTGCGACCTTAAAGGCTCCACAAATTCACTATCATATTCATATTCACACACAACTAATACAAAAAATATACGAACGCAAACCTTTTCTTCATAAGGAGATACGCTAAAATTGCAGATTTGTCTATACATATACAATTCAATTTTAATCGTTGCCTATTCGGTGATTTCATAAATATTTACTCGTCAACCTCTTTCTCACATATTTTTGTGGTTGTTGAGTCGCATATTTTGACCGAACAACCTTATTTTGCCCTAACACTATCACCCCACTTCATAGTTTAGCGATTCAAACCATTTTTCCTTTTTTGCATATAAAACATCAATTACTAATTTGAAATGAGGGCATCTTGATATCACTTATTTTTTTCTCTTTGTATAGCGAAAAGCATAGATTCGAAGCATTTTATGAAATACAATTACAATCTGTTGTTTCTAAAGAATTTTTTTTGTCTCTTACCTTGTTACCACGATATTCACATGAGTCCCTTCTTACATTCACAAAGTTAGTGTATCACATCGCTTATGTATTAGTTTTAGAAGTTGAACCTACCAATTCATAAAAATAAATAACCATTTTTGTTATTACCATAAATGGACAAATCAGTATATGGTAGATATATACGAAATCAAAAGCGTACAATAAAGGTAAATCTATATCTCATTTTTTTCTTCTTTTTAGAGTAAAATATTCATTCTCTTCACACTAAAATTGCAAATTTCTCTATATATATACAATTCAATTTAAACCATTGCCTATTCGGTGATTTCATAAATATTTACTCGTCAACATCTTTCTCACCTATTTTCGTGGTTGTTCAATCACATCTTTCGACCGAACAACCTTATTTACCATAGCACTATCACGCCGCTTTATAGTTTAGCGATTCAAATCATTTTTCCTTTTTTCGCATATAAAACATCAATCACTAATTTGAAATTACGGCATCTTAATATCACTTGTTTTTTTTTTCTGCTTGTATAGCGGAAAGCATAGATTCGAAGCACTTTACGAAATACAATTAAAATATGTTAATTCTAATGATTTTTTGTCTCTTACCTTGTTGTCACGACCTTCACATGAGTCTCTTATTGCATTCACAATGTTAGTGTACCACATCACTCATGTATTATTTTTAGAAGTTGAACATGCCAATTCATAAAAATAAATAATTATTTTTGTTATTGCCATAAATGGACAAATCAATATACGATAAAATACATAGGAAATCAAAAGCGTACAATAAAGGTAAATCTACATCTCATTTTTTTTCTTTTTAGAGTTAAATATCCCAAAAAAACTTCAAATACATTTTTTGAGGTTAATTTGGTGAATGATTGAGCCAATTAAGATACACGAAAGAAGGACATATAAAAGACTTGATTTTGTAGTTCTTGTATTAAAGCAGTGACCTTTGTCGAAGCAAAGGAAACATTGAAGGGAGTTTCAAGATTAAATGGGTCGAATCGGAATTGAGCGAAGCAACCAGTGAATTCTGCCACTCCTCAATACAATTTCTCACCATCTTCTCTAGATCACATCTTGGTAATTAAGTCAAACATCTAATATGCACTATTTTCCAACCCGTAAAATTCTCACTTTTCACCATCACATAAGTACCTATGATATTCCTGCTCTTTTCTTCATTCGTCTTCTAACCCTTTCTCTGTACCAAATTGATTTGGATATACTAAAATTTGATTCAAATTTCAAATAGAAGATAAATCAAATTTGTAAAAAGGAGGAGAAAAAATCTGGTTTCTATTTGAAAAACTTAAGATTTTGTCCCCACAACCACCAATTGGGTCGTCTTTTTTCGCAATCGGAATTGTTGGTTCTTCGATATATTCATCATTTATATAAATCTTCTACCGTTCGTGTCAATGAAAATAGTAGAACAATATATGGTTCTTCGATCTGGTCATCTTGATGAAATTAGAGAAGTTTAAACTTCTGCAAAAAAGAGAAGAGAGAAACTGATCTGCAGCAGTTTTTTGCGCGTTAAGTTGTTATCCTTTACGCTTGATCTTGTAATTTCGTGGGATCACGGGGAGTTTCTGATCTTTTAATTTAATTTTATGAAATAACATAGAATTAAGCTATAGGTTTTTAACAAAAAGTAGGGCAAAAAAAAAAAAAAAGAAAAGGTGTTATAAAATAGAAGTCTATTTAGAGTGAATGTCTAAGAGTTTTAGCTTGAAGCTAAGTCATTCTTCTCCCTATAAATAGAGGTGCTCTCTACCATCGTAAATCACCCCCAAGTATTAATAAGAATACTTCTCTCTCTCCCTATTCTCTCTCTATTTGCTCTTATTCTTGAGTTATTGTTCTTGTCTTTTATATTATTTCATAACACGTTATCAGCACGAGACTCTACCGTCTCAAGAACCATTCTCGAGAAATCTAAGGTATTTCCCTCTTCCTAATTTAATTTTCGATTATGTCTGACATTACGAAAAGAAAGTTCATTGCCCTTGAAATTTCGGGCAAGAACTATATGACATGGGTGTTGGATGCTGAAATCCACTTAGATGCTATGGGTCTCGGAGACACCATCAAAGATAAAGAAAAAGCATCCACCCAAGAATGTGCGAAGGCCTTGATTTTCTTGCGCCACCACCTTGATGAAGGTTTGAAGATTGAATATCTCACCGTCAAGGATCCACTCGTCTTGTGGAACGGCTTAAAGGAGAGATATGACAACCTGAAGTTGGTCACTCTGCCACAAGCACGATATGATTGGGCTCATCTGAGGCTCCAGGACTTTAAGTCCGTTTCTGAATATAATTCTGCTATGTTCAGAATTACTTCTAAATTGAAGCTATGCGGGGATAATATCTCCGATTATGATATGCTTGAGAAAACGTTTACAACGTTTCATTCCTCCAATATAGTACTGCAACAACAGTACAGAGAGAAAGGCTTTACGAAGTACTCTGAACTGATTTCTCTTCTACTAGTGGCTGAGCGAAATAATGACCTGCTCATGAGAAATCATGAAAATCGACCCACTGGGTCTACACCACTGCCTGAAGCAGATAAGGTGCACTCTCATTATGCCAAACATGAAAAGGACCATGGTCATGGTCGTAAACGGGGTCATAGCCAGGGACGTAGACAAGGAAGAAATTCCAATGAAGTCCGTCACCCCCCGAAGAGAGATAACCACCGAAAGCAGAAACGGGGTCATGAAGATCCTAAAGAAAATGGTTCAGAAACGATATGTTATCGTTGCGGTGGGAAAGGGCACTGGTCAAAGATTTGCCGTATACCAAGACACTTGGTTGACCTTTATCAAGCATCTCGAAAGAGAAAAGGCCCTGAAACAAATTTTGTCTATGACGACAATGAGGACATCACCCACCTGGATGTGGCAGACTTCTTTGAGCAACCCGAGGGGAAAATAGACCACCTAATCGGCGATGGGACCATGATGAAAGAAGATGGAGTTATTTGATTTTGTTCTACTTATTTGTATTAGTTAGTGAATAATCTAATAGTCATTAGTATTAGCTCGTATTAGCTAGTTCATGATGCAATGTTAGCAGTAGTTCTTTAGAATATCTTCAATATGCTCAAATATCAATAAAACTTTTATTTTCCAGTGGGGGTAATCGACTAGCCTGAAAAACTAGTCGATTATCAACTATTTTCGCATTAAAGTTGAAAAACAATTGATCAACAATCGATTGTCGTTGACTAACAATCGATTGTCTTGAAACAGAGGTCTGGAAATTTTCAAAAATCATCCACAATCGATTGTCGTTGATTAACAATCGATTGTCTTGAAACAGGTCTGAAATTTTTCAAAAATAGCCAACAATCGATTGTCTGTGCATAACAATCGATTGTCTTAAGACAGTGATCTGAAGTTTTTCAAAAATAACAAATAATCGATTGTGTGTGTTTAACAATCGATTGTCTATGTTCAAACAATCGATTGTGTGTGTTTAATAATCGATTGTCTTATGAAAAACGCTGAAAATTTTCAAACTGCAAAGTAATCAATTATGGATAACATATCTGATTTTGTTAGTCAACTGTTAGCAGCAGATTTTGAAAATATTATGTGACACAAACGAATTGAACTTATTTATTCATATGTTCGTGTATTTCTTTTATATGTGAAACCATGGGAAGTAAATTGATTGAAGGCTCCGGAAGAGCAACTGTAACTCTGCCCAAAGGCATGACGTTTATCTTAGAGAATGCAATATTCTCCTCCAAGTCTAAGAAGAACTTGTTGAGTTTTAATGATATCAATGTTCTCCTCCAAGTTTAAAAGGAACTTGTTGAGTTTTGAGAATCCATTTTAGAGAATGCAATGTTCTCCTCCAAGTCAAAAAGGAACTTGTTGAGTTTTAAAGATATCATTCAAAATGGATATTATATTGAGACAATAGATGAGAATAATCTTGAATTCTTCATGAAAACGAGGCTGCCCATTTCGTTTTGGGTTCACGCCATTTTGCATGCAGCAATGCTAGTTCGTCGGCTGCCCACTTTGGTTTGGGTTCATGCCATTTTGCATGCAGCATTTTAGTTTGTCGGCTGCCCACTTCGGTTTGGGGTCACGCCATTTTGCATACAGCAATGCTAGTTCGTCTCTGACTGACGAATTGACACAAATATTCCCCGTTGCAATTGGTTTTGGGTCATGGACCCAATATATCCCATTTAAGAATTTTTGGATGCGCAGTATATGTGCCTTTAGCACCGCCATCCCGCACCAAAATGGGTCTGCAAAGAAGGTTAGGAATATATGTTGGGTTTGAATCGCCCGCTACCTCGAAACATTGACAGGCGACTTGTTTACTGCACGATTTGCAGACTATCGATTTGATGAGACACTTTTCCCAAAATTAGGGGGAGAAGTTGGTGAAACCAAACGGGAAATTTTGTGGAAAAATGCATCATTATCTCATCTTGATCCACATACCTCTATTTGTGAGAAAGAGGCACAAAAGATTATCCATTTGCAAAGAATAGCAAATCAAATGCCTGACGCATTTATAGATTTGAAAAGGATAACAAAATCACATATCCTCGAAGTGAATGTGACAACATTTGATTCACGAATACATATTCATTATTGGAAGAATATGAACATGAAATTGGTATTAAATATACCACACTCACCCCTAGAAGGAGGTTTGAGATGATACCACACTCACCCCTAGAAGGAGGTTTGAGATGATATATGGCATGAATGATCGTTGGCCACGTACCTATTGTACGCTAAAGTATTTTGGAAATATGACTATTAAAGGACAACGATAATGCAAGAAACATATCTTGCATATAAGTTTGATATGACCATAATGGTATAACTTTCTCTTTAAGAAAGATATTCACCACATGGATGTTGATGAATCTGTGGTAGTACAAAATTAATTGAGAGCTCTAGAAGAGCCAATTATTACTATGTTGGAGAAACACAATTGAGTATTGTGTTGTAGTAAGTCTCAAAGAAACTTATTCAGTTTCCAAAGTACACGCGAAAGCGATTGATTATATTGAGACTATAAATAAAGGAAGGCTTTGATATCTCCTATTACTATAACTTGTAGCGGGGTAATTTGCATATGAAAAGCTACCCGCTTTGTTCTCCAGTTTGTACTACACAAACGAAAGAATGCCACAATAAAGTGGATATCTATTGGTATAAAAACCCATGTCATAATAAACCTGAAGTTTATTGATAAGTGCACATGTCATGGTGTAAATTTGAAGTTTACCAATATTGATAATTTATTCAGTTGGCATTCGTGTTAGCCATCTCATTTTAAGTATGATGTGCAAATTCACATAGGTGAACATTAAAGAACTAGAAAGTTCTTTACGAATTCTCTTGTATCACTTGTTCTCATTAATGAACTAACCAACTAAAGAGTTCGGGTTGAAGCCCCTAAATTCTGGAAATATCAAAGGTGAATATGGGCCCATTCACCTGCCATGTATACCACATATGATGCATCTATGATATGGTTACATGCGCAATTGTTATTGACCCGCAGCCTGGCCGGTGCTTGCGAGGTAAATTGCTCAGTAATCTAACTTCGAGCATAATTTCCAGATTCTCTACTCAAGACAGTTCATCTTGATAAGTTGGTTTATATCAATGTTGGTTTAGCAAGATAATTATTGAGTGCTTCCACTTAATAGCTAAACTGTTTCTTATGAGAATAAAGTTATACATATCAGTTTGATATAAGTTGTATACGAGAGTATATTCTCCCCTCACAAGTGGTTCAGGGTCAGGAACTAAATAATTTCATCTTATTATTAATGTGCCGTGTATATTGACATGATAATGCACAAAGATGATTTCCCAAAGTTGAGGAAACAAGTTAGCTTTACTAACATGAGGGGGAGACATGATAAACACTTGAGAAAAGGTTATATGAGATGAATTATCATTTGTATATGTATATCCCCGAATATCATGATATGAACCTGAAGTTCATAAAAGGGATAATTCAATTGCAACATATTGCAAAGCATGCTATACGCATTTGCTGACCCAAAGAAAGTAACTAAATGGAAGAGATACAATTCAAGAAGAATTGATTCCATATGAAAGACATGTAGTTTTGAACCTATAGTTCAAATGCTTGAAAGTATAAAGTCAAAGGTATGTATAATCAGTTTTCGATATCTTATTTGACATGAAAAACTTGATATGCATCTAAAGTCTATTATATGGCTTATATGACTTAACTTGAAAGATTTAAGTTGCTTGAAGCATATGCAATTCGTGGTCCTGAAGTACCACATCCTAAGTACAATTTGTGTACATATGTATCTTGCTATAACTATAAGCATGATGGCATTGAGAATGCATCTATGGAGATATTGAAAAGTTATTCCATGCCATTATATGAAGATGTTTATATCTATCAAGAATGATGATTTCAAGGTGCAGAATATTTATTTAAGTCAATATGGTTGATTTATTTATCAAATCTCTATCAAAGATCGTTTTGAAGATGATGCACAAGATTGAAATGCAAATGCTCAAGGATATAAATTGATGTACTCATTAGGGGGAGTCAATGCGCGTTGCACTCTTTTTCCCTTACAAGGTTTTGTCCCATCGGGTTTTCCTTGCAAGGTTTTTAACGAGGCAACCAATAGGCGCATATTCAAACATGTGTACTCTTTTTCCTTTCTCTAATTTTTCCCATTGGGTTTTGGTTTTAAGGTTTTAACGAGGCACATTGTTGAATAGACATTCAAGGGGGGGGTGTTATAAAATAGAAGTCTATTTAGAGTGAATGTCTAAGAGTTTTAGCTTGAAGCTAAGTCATTCTTCTCCCTATAAATAGAGGTGCTCTCTACCATTGTAAATCAACCCCAAGTATTAATAAGAATACTTCTCTCTCTCCCTATTCTCTTTCTATTTGCTCTTGTTCTTGAGTTATTGTTCTTGTCTTTTATATTATTTCATAACAAAAGGTGATTAGTTTTATTTTAAAAGTTATATGTAGAAAGAACGTCGGACTTCACAAAACTCCAATGACTGAATTGGAGTAATATATTTTTTTTAATTTTAAGGTTTAGTAAATAATTTTTTAAAAATACCCAAAAAGAGTTTGAATCCAACGTGGGAGTCCATCTTGTAGTTAAGTAGGGAGTTTTAAAAAATTCAAATTTTATTATTTTAAATTATTTTTGATTTTCCAAATGTATTGGAAGTTTGTCCTAAAATTTAACACTTCTTCAATTGTGGTTGTGCCACTTGGCATTCTAATATTGTTTTGCCTTTTCTATTCTATATAGATAGATTCTTTTTATTTTTGGAACACCTCATATATGTTGGATCCTGCACCTCTTTCGATATTGTAATGACCACAAGTTCATAAATCGTGTTATGTCTAATTTGAGGTCGTTTGAATATTATATTCTATTTTTGCATCACCATGTGAACACTATAAATATATGAGCCTTCGTTTTTCTCAAACTAGTCTTACCGATATTAATAAGTATATGATATTAAAATATTATACTTTTGAATTATAAAATAAAAATATAACTTCTTGAAAAGGATAAATATTGGTCAAAAGTGAACTTTCTACTTAGTAAGTAACCACTTCTAATAGCTTTAATAGATTTTAAAGTCCTACAAAATAGGACTTTCTACCTCAAAGAAAGAACACTTTTTCTTATTTTTAGAATACACGCTTTGTGCATCTATCCATAGTATTAATTTGGCATTCAATTGTTATTTGTCATTGTGAAAGTATTTATTGAATTTGATGTTGAGTTAAAAAATATCATATTATAAAATTTAGGTATTATCTAAATATAATACTATTTATAAGAATATATATTTATATTTTGATACATTAATATATAGAAGGTGCATATGATTAATGTTTCTAATGTTGATATCCCCTTGCATGGACGTTATTGTTCTGTTGTTGAATCCCCTGCCAGAATATTACTATTCTATTGTTTGGGTTGTACATCCATGTTGATTGTGCTGTAGTGCGGGATACCAGGAGATCTCATCCCACATATTGAGGATACCAAGAGATCCTCGGGATATCAAGAGATCCCCAGTGCATCTATTGAGAATACCAAGAGATCCCCGGGATACCAAGAGATCCCTAAAACATCTATGGAGGATACCAAGAGATCCTCGCGATACCAAGAGATCCCTAGTATATATATTGAGGATACCAAGAGATCCTTGGGATACCAGAGATCCTCAGTGCATCTATTGAGGATACCAAGAGATCCTCGGGATACCAGGAGATCCTTAGTACATCTATGGAGGTTACCAAGAGATCCTCGGGATACCTAGAGGTCCCTAACACACCTATTTATGATTTGTGACTACGGGACGATATCCTGGGAGATCCCCGTTAAGCTTATTGTGTTTTGAATTGATATTCTCTTTGATTCTATCCGTGTGCAAATAAATCGGGCGCTGGTCGTTCCATTTCTTATACTTACTAGTTGGTAGAATTCTTGTTAGGTACACTTGCACAAGCATACACGTAGTTTGACCCTCCTATTAGAGATGAATCCCACATATTTTAGCTAGGGGTGGAGATACACCCTCGTTTATCCCCTATATATGTGAGAGTGGCCCTAGTTGACGAATTAGTTGTTAGCATGACCGTTTGATTGATGGGGCACAAGGTGCCGAAGATTTCAGATGCTGGGTTTTCATGAATTATGGATGGTCTGAGATTTTGGTAAAATTGGGGAAAGCATTGAAAGGACCTTATGTAAGCATCATTGCAGAATAATGAATTAGTGACTTGTTTGTCTTTAGTGTGTTGTGACCTTAGGATTTGGATTATGATTATGCAGTCATTTCACATAATCATTTAATATACTCTCATTGTTACTTCTTGCCATTTTCCTTCATTGTGAGTCGTGGCATTAGGTCATTCATGCAACCTTTATATAATTATATATTGTTTCTATTATTCTTATGATTATACTGTTTACTGACTGGTAGGTATCTTGACTGTCACTCGTCACTACTCCATCAATGTTAGTCTTGATACTTATTGACCGCAGTGGTGCGCTCATGCTACTCTTCTGCACACTTTTGTTGTGCAGATACAGGTACCCTCATTCAGTTCTATCAGCCTTGGAGGGTTGGCGTACAGCTAGAGACTTGTATATCTGCTGCGTTCGTAGGCCGAGGAGTCCCTTTCCAGCTTTCTGTAATAAGTATAGTTCTTCCAGTATTTCTCCTTGTATAGACATCTTGAGTCACATCTTCTTATGTATCCCTTAGCTTGTGATTGGTGAGATTCTGGGTCTTAGGAACTTTGTTTAGCTATGAGAGTTGATATTTTATGTGCCAGATAGAACCTTGATCATTGATTTATTTATTTGGTTCAATTTAAATTTTTTCTTCCGTAATTGATTAAACTTCCGCATTGGTTAGGCTTACCTAGTCGTAGCGACTAGGTGCCATCACGACATGTTCTCGGAGGTCAAACTGGGGTCGTGACAGTACTACAATGCATTATAAGCTACTTGTCACGGCCCTAGTTCACCAATCGTGAACCCGTCATAACGGCACCCAGTCTTCGCGACTAGGTAAGCCTGACACATTGCAGAAATTCAACAATCTTTGCGGAAACAATAAACAAAACATAAATAACATAAGATAATGTATAGAGTGCCGGCTGGCACATACATGTTGACTCAAAGTAACGTAAGGAACCTCCAAGACCCGGAAAACCACGGGCAATACAGGCTAAGAGTAAACATATTACAATGCTCTAACATCCTGAAGTGTCTATAACAAATAAGTATATGAAAGAAACTATAAACTAAAGGTAGAATAAAAGAAGGCTCTTCGGCTACGCGGGCGCGGCAGATGCATACCTCAAGCCTTCAAAGTAGCTCTGAATCCCTAATAGCGCGCCTGACCAGAAGTACCTGGATCTGCACAACAAAAGTGTGCGGAATAGTAGCATGAGCACACCACGGCGGTACTCATTAAGTGCCGAGCCTAACCTCGATGGAGTAGTGACGATGAAGGTCGGGGCCATTACTAAGATAAACATAAGGATAAATATGAAATGAAATAGCAGTAGGAAATACATAAATCTCGAATATCTAACAAACAATAAGAAGAACGGAATAGACTATATTACAATTCTACAAAACAAGAACAACCGTTACAGGCTATTTATCATCAGGGATATCCAAGTATCCCGAGGATCTCCCAATATCCTCTTCACATAAGCAAGGGATCTCCAAGTATCCCGAGGATCTCCCAATATCCTCGTCACATAAGCAAGGGATCTCCATGTATCCCGAGGATCTCTTAGTATCCTCTAGTAAATCAGTCCTGCCCTGGGGATCTCTTAGTATCCCCCAGAAAATAAATTCTGCGCTGGGGATTTCTTAGTATCCGCCAGTCATATAATCCAGTGCCGGGGATCTCTTGGTATCCCGCACTTCCAAACCTCGAAACCAAAATACGAAAAGGGGGAGCTCCCGGGATGCCTTCCTGTAGTCCCAATAGTAAATACACCACAACATACCAATATTTAACGGCAATGAAGCGAAATTCAAACAACAAATAAAATCGAGAATCTAGCATGCTTCACAAGAAGGACAAATATTGCAATTTAACCAAATAAGTTGCTAACATGCTTTACAAGAGAAAAAAAATATTACCATTTAGTCAAATTGATCAAATAAGTTACTAACATGCTTTTCCTAAGTCAAAACAATAGAAGTTTCATTTTTTTAACAATTAAATATGTGAAGAGACAAAGTCTAAATAAGCCAAGTAAGGTGAATTTTCAACAACTAGCACAAGTACACACCCGTCACCTCGCGCACAAGACATTTAAACAATGACAAGGATATCCTAAGGGGAAAGGTACCCCACACAAAGTTTGGCAAGCCACTTACCTCGAATTGGTACAAAACCGGTTAGAAACAATACCCTTGCCACGAGTATCTGACTCCGAGTGTCCCAAATCTATTTAAACCAATTACATATTCTAAATAACATCGCAAGAAACTGATTACACTATTAAAATTAAAGCTAAGGCGCGAAAATAGGTAAAATAACCAAAATGCCCCTCAGGCCAACGTCTCGGAATCGAATAGTTTTCACGAGTCTAACCATATAAAAATCTCCTAAATCGGAGGTCAAATGCTCCCTCAAATCCCAATTGTTTAGCCAAAGAACTTCTACTCAAATTCCTACATTTTTGGACCTCAATTTGAATTTAAAAGATGAATTTAACAACTAAATGATGGTTTAAAGCTACAAAGGATCATAGAAACGTTACCCAATAATCTCTTCTTCAAAGCCCCCTTGAAATCGCCTTGGTCTGAGCTCTCAATTAATTTTTCAACTTATGAAATTAAACCCTCGGATAAATCTATTAACACACACCGATTTCCGCTTTCGCGGACCAGGGACCGCTTCTGTGGTCCCTCTTTCACGGTCAAATTAGTCGCTTCAGCGATCTCACTCAAAATCCAAATTTTCGCTTCTGTGGACAAACGTCCGCGTCCGCGGTCACCGCTTATGCGATTACTCTTCCGCTTCTGCGGTCCCAAACCTACTCCTCAGACCGCGTCCGCAACTCAAACGCCGCGTCTGTGGTAACCGCTTACGCGGCTCCCCTTCCGCAGATGCGGAAACAACAGAAGCAGCTGCAAACTTCATCCAAAAAATCCAAAAATCAACTCCTCGAGCATCTGAAACAAACCCGAGGCCCCCGAGACCTCAACCAAACCAACAAATCTATCTGTTAACATCATTCAGACTTGTACCAATCCTTAAATCACCTAAAACAACGCCAGAAACACTATTTAATCAATGATTTGAACTTAAAATTCTCAAAACTTAACTAAACACACTTTCGATTTAAAACCCAACCAAAACACGTGCGATTGACCTGAAATTTTTCACGCACGTCCCAAATGACATGATGGTACTACAGAAACTTCCGGAAATCCGTTCTGACCCTCGGATAAAAAATTCACCATCCGACCGAAACTTCAAAATCCTAACTTTTGGCATTTCTAGCCTAAATGAGATACGGACATCCAAAATATATTCCGAACACGCTCCTGACTCCGAAATCACCTAATGGATCTAACGGGACCATCATATTTCCATTCCGAGGTGGTCTTTACATTTTTCTGATTACGGACCCTTTTTCCAAAACTTAAGCTCTCATTTAGGGACTAAATGTCCCAATACGCTCCGAATTCTATTACCGAACATCCCGAACACCCAAAATAGTAGATATGAACTTAGGGGAAACGGTAGATGGGGAAACGAGGCATATACTCCAAAGATGATCGGCCGGTTCAACACATCCTCCTACACTTAAACATTCATTCGTCCTCGAACGAGCATACAGAACATACCTGAAGTAGCAAAAAGATGAGGGTATTGGCTGCGCATATCCCGCTCGGTCTCCCAAGTCACCTCCTTGGCCGCCTGACCCCGCCACTGAACCTTCACTGAAGCTATATCCTTGGACCTGAGCCTTCAGACATGCCTATCTAATATTGCCACTGACTCCTCAACATAGGACAAGTCATTGTCCAACTGGACTGAACTGAACTCCAACACGTGAGACAGGTCTCCATGATACCTCCAAAGCATCGAAATATGAAATACTGGATGAACCCCGGCCAAACTGGGAGGCAAAGCAAGCTCATAACCAACCTTCCCAATGTGCCTTAAAATCTCAAATGGGCCAATGAACCTCGGGCTCAACTTCCCTTTTTTTCTAAACCTCATGAAGCCCTTCATATGTGAGACCCAAAGTAAAACCCGCTCAAACCATAAAAGAAACATCACAAACCTTCCGGTCTGCATAACTCTTTTGTCTGGACTGAGCCGCACGGACTCTATCCTGAATCACCTCAACCTTCTCCACCACATCCTGAACCAAGTCAGTTCCCAATAATATGACCTCGCGTGGCTCGAACCAACACACCGGGGATCTGCATCTCCTACCATATAAGGCCTCATAAGGCGCCATCTGCATACTGAACTGATAACTTTTGTTGTATGCAAACTCAGCCAATGGCAAGAACTGATCCCAAGATCCTCTAAACTTAATCGCGAACGCACGGAGCATATCCTCAAGAATCTGAATAGTGAACTCGGACCGTCCGTCCATCTGAGGGTGAAAAGCTATACTCATGGTCACCCGAGTACCCAACTCATGCTGGACGGCTCTCCAGAACAGTGATGTAAACACTGAACCTCTGTCTGAGATGATAGAAACTGGAATGCCATGCAGACGAACAATCTCCCTGTAATAAATCCCTGCTAACCGCTCCGCTGAGTAAGAAGTGCACACTGGAATGAAATGAGGGGACTTGGTCAGCCAATCCACAACAACCCAAATAGAATCAAACTTCATCGCCGTCAGAGGGAGACCAGTCACAAAATCCATGGTGATATTCTACCATTTCCACTCCGGAATCTCCATCTGCTGGAGTAACCCTCCCGGTCTCTGATGCTCAGCCTTCACCTGCTGACAGTTGAGGCATCTAGTACAAACTCTACTATGTCCTTCTTCATCCGCCTCCATCGGTAATGCTGCCTCAGATCCTGATACATCTTTGCGGCACCCGGATGGATGGAATACCGCGAGGTATGGGCCTCGGTCAATATCAACTCCCGAATATCATCAACATTGGGCAAACAAATACGACCCTACATCCTCAATACCTCGTCATCTCTGACAGTCACATCCTTAGCATCGTCATGCTGAACTGTGTCCCTGAGGACAAGCAAATGAGGGTCATCATACTGCCGCTCCCTGATAGGATCAAACAATGAAGGCCGAGAAACCACACAGCTAGAACCCGACTGGGCTCCAAAAGGTCCAATCTCATGAACTGACTGGCTAAAGCCTGAACATCCTTCGCCAGGGGTCTCTCTGAAGCTGGTAAATATGCCAAACTCCCCAAACTCTTCGCCCAACGACTCAAGGCATCGGCTACCACGTTGGCCTTGCCCGGGTGATAAAGAATAGTAATATCATAATCTTTCAGTAGCTCCAACCATCTCCTCTGGCGCAAGTTCAGATCCTTTTGCTTGAACAAGTGCTGCAAACTCCAATGATCCGTATAAATCTCAAAAGGCACGCCATACATAATGACGCAAGATCTTTAAGGCATGAACAATAGCATCTAACTTAAGGTCATGAACATGATAGTTCTTCTCATGCACCTTCAACTGTCTAGACGCGTAGGCAATCACCCTACCGTCCTGCATCAATACCGCCCCAAGTACAATTCGTGAGGCATCACAATAAACCTTATAGGACCCCAAACTAGTAGGAAAAATTAGAATATGGGCTGAAGCCAAAGTCGTCTTGAGCTTTTGGAAGCTCGCCTCACACTCGTACGTCCACTGAAAAGGAGCCCCCTTCTGGGTTAATCTAGTCATACGGGCTGCAATCGACGAGAACACCTCCACAAAACGACGGTAATACCCTGCCAGGCCAAGGAAATTGCGGATCTATGTAGCTGAGGAGCGCCTGGGCCAACTCTACATGGCCTCCACCTTATTCGGATTTACCCAAATGCCTTCACTCGATACCACGTGGCCTAGGAATGCCACGGAACTCAACCAAACTTCACATTTTGAAAACTTTGCATACAATTTCTTTTCTCTCAGGGTCTGAAGCACTGTGCTCAGGTGCTGATCATGATCTTCCCAGCTCCGGGAGTATACACGAATATCATCTATTAAAACAATGACAAAAGAGTCAAGATAGGGACTGAATACACTATGCATCAGATGCATAAAAGCTGCTGGGGCGTTGGTCAGCCCAAATGACATGACAACAAACTCGTAATGCCCATACCGAGTCCTCAAAGCAGTCTTCGGGATATCCGGCTCCCGAATCTTTAGCTGGTGATAACCTGAGCGCAAATCAATCTTAGAAACCACATGTGCGCCCTAAAGATGGTCAAATAAATCATCAATACGAGGCAAATGATACTGATTATTCACTGTAACTTTGTTCAACTGATGATAATCGGTACACATGCGCATAGAACCATCCTTTTTCTTTACAAACAAGACAGGAGCGCCCCATGGTGAAATACTGGGTCGAATAAAACCCTTATCAAGAAATTCCTGTAACTGATCCTTCAACTCCTTAACCTCAGGAGGAGCCATATGGTAGAGAGGAATAGATATGGGCTGAGTGCTCGGCAACAAATCAATACCCAAATCAATGTCCCGATCGAGCGGCATGCCCAGAAGATCAGCTGGGAACACATCGGGAAAATCACGTACTACTAGGACAGAGTCAACAGAAAGGGTATCCGCACTGACATCTCTCACATAGGCTAAATACGCGGAACACCCTTTCTCAACCATACACCGAGCTTTAAGAAAATATATAACTCTTCTGGGAGTGTGATTAAAAGTACCACTCCACTCAATACGAGGAATACTTGGCATAGCCAGCGTCACGGTCTTAGCGTGACAATCAAGAATAGCATAATGGGCGATAACCAGTCCATGGCCAAGATAATATCAAAATCAACCATATCAAGTAACAAAAGATATGCACTGGTCTCAAAACCACGAATAGTAACCAAACATGACCAATACGCACGGTCCACAACAAGAGAATCTCCCACCGGAGTGGTAACATAAACAGGAGAGCTCAAGGTCTCTCGGATTGTACCCAAATGTGGAGCAAAATAAGATGACACATAAGAATAAGTAGAACCTGGATCGAATAGAACCGATGCCTCTCTGTGACTAACTAGAACAATGCATGTGATAACAAAATCGAAGGCGACAGATTCGACACGATCAGGAATAACATAAAATCTGGCCCGATCCCTACCTCGAGGGCGAGCTCTATCTCCCTGATTCCCGCCCCTGGCTGGCTGGGCAGGTAGAGTGGCAGCTGGAGCTGGAACAATGGCCTGAGAATCCCGCTTGGTGCGCTGCTGCTGAGGCTGCTATGGAGGTGCATTCCTCCCGAGCCTAGGGCAATCCCTTACGACATGGCGAGTGTCCCCGCACTCATAATAAGCTCTGGAAGGGCGCAGTGTTTGTGACTGACTGGACCCACCCCTGCTAAACTGTCCTCTGGAAGTACCCTACGCAGGAGGCGCACTAGAAACCTGGGGTGCATAATAAGGCTCCTGAGATCTGGGAGGAGCTGAAGTACTGCTGGGTGAAAGAAGAGCTGAGTGAACTGGGAGATCCGTATAGCCCCTACCATGACATCCTGCTCCTGAAGTACGGGTACCAGAAAAACGACTAGACTCTCGAGACCTCTAGGCCTCTCTCTCCTCTCGCTCCCTGGCATACATACCCTCTATCCTCCTGGCTATACTCACCACCTGCTAATAGGGTATATTCATCTCCAACTCTCACGTCATTCCAGACCTGATGGAAGGAATAAGGCCCTCAATAAACCTGCGAACCCTCTCACGAACAGTAGCCACCAAAGTAGGCGCATGCATGGCCAACCTAGTATAATAGATGGCATACTCAGAGACAGTCATAGGGCCCTGGCGCAAGTGCTCAAACTCCGCGCGCCATGCATCTCGGAGGCTCTGAGTCCAAGTCAGGTAGGCACCCTCATCCGGACTGTCTAGCTCAAAGGTGCGCCACCAGTCATAGGCGGCTCCCCGAAGCTGGAAAGCAGCAAAAGAAACCTAACTCGAAGCAGTGATGCCCATGGTGCGAAAAATGCGATGACAGCCCTCCAAAAACCCCAAGGCATAATATGTAGCTAGTCCGCTGAAAATAGGAGTGTCATACTTCTTGAACTGCTCAAATCTACGCTGCTCATCATCTGAAGCAGGTGCCCCATCCTCGGGCTGAACTGGTGCTGGCATCTAGAACCAGTCCCATTTGCACCCTCTACTCTAGGGTGCGGGCTGCAAGAGTCTGGGCTCCTCCCCCGGCCCGGGACATAGTTGCAGGAAGTGGAAGCAACCCCGCCTGCGACAGCATGGTATACATACTCATATACTGTGCAAATACCTCTTGAACAGCTGGAGTAGTAGTGGTTGTGGGCGTCTCTGGTGCCTCAGGCATGACTGGGTCTGCTGGTGGCACCTCGGCGGCTGCTCGCACAGGTGCTCTGGCTGCAATCTGTGCACGTCCACGACCCCTGCCCCGGCCCCTGCCTCTGCGGATACAAGAGGGGGTGCGGGTGCATGATCATCCCGGGTCTTGCGTGTCCTCACCATCTGTTTGAGAATAGAAGACAGTAGTTTAGAATCGAGGTCAAGAACATAGCACGACAAGAATTCAAATGAAGTGAAAATTTTCCTAAACAGTTACATAGCCTCCCGTAGATTAGTACATACGTCTCCGTACCGATCAGCGAGACTCTAAATAAGCGGGCGGTGTCCCGTGACTCCTATGAACCTATACCTTTGATACCAAATTGTCATGACCCTAGTTCACCAATCTTAAGCCTGTCATGACGGCACCCAGTCTTTGCGACTAGGTAAGCCTGACACATTGCGAAAATTCTACATTTTTTTCAGAAACAATAAATAAAATATAAATAGCATAAGATAATGTATAGAGTGCCGGCTGGCACATACATGTTGACTCAAAATAACGTAAGGAACCTCCAAGACCCGGAAATCCACGGGCAACACAGGCTAAGAGTAAACATATTACAATGCTCTAACATCCCAAAGTGTCTATAACAAATGAGTATATGAAAGAAACTATCAACTAAAGGTAGAATAGAAGAAGGCTCTTCGGCTCTGCGGACGCAGCAGATGCATACCTCAAGCCTCCGAAGTAGCTCTGAATCCCTAGTAGCACGCCGGACCAGAAGTACATGGATATGCACAACAAAAGTGTGCAGAAGAGTATCATGAGTACACCACGACGGTACTCAGTAAGTGCCAAGTCTAACCTCGATGGAGTAGTGACGAGGAGGTCGGAGCCCTTACTGAGATAAACATAAGGATAAATATGAAATGAAATAGCAGTAGGAAATACATAAATCTCGAATATCAAACAAACAATAAGAAGATCAGAATAGACTATATTACAATTCTACAACACAAGAACAACCGCCACATGCTATTTATCATTAGGGATCTCCAAGTATCCCGAGGATCTCCCAGTATCCCCTTCATATAAGCAAGGGATCTACAAGTATCCCGAGGATCTCCCAGTATCCTCATCACATAAGCAAGGGATCTCCAAGTATCCCGAGGATCTCACGGTATCCTCATCACATAAGCAAGGGAACTCCAAGTATCCAGGGGATCTCTTAGTATCCTCCAGTAAATCAGTCCTGCCCTGGGGATCTTTCAGTATCTGCCAGAAAATAAATTCTGCGCTGGGGTTCTCTTAGTATATGCCAGTCATATAATCCAGTGTCAAGGATATATTGGTATCCCGCACTTCCAAACCTCGAAACCAAAATACGAGCAGGGGGAGCTCCCGGGATGCCGTCTCGTAGTCCCAATTGTAAATACACCACAACAAACCAATATTTAACGGCAATGAAGCGAAATGCGAACAACAAATAAAATCAAGAATCTAACATGCTTCACAAGAAGGACAAATATTGCAATTTAACCAAATAAGTTGCTAGCATACTTTACAAGAGAAAACAGATGTTACCATTTAGTCAAATTGATCAAATAAGTTACTAACATGCTTTTCTAAGTCAAAACAATTGAAGTTTTATTTTTATAACAATTAAATATGTGAGGAAACACAGTCTAAATAATCCAATTAAGGTGAATTTTCAACAATTAGAACAAGTACACACCCATCACCTCGCGCACAAGGCATTTAAATAATGACAAGGATATCCTAAGGGGAAAGGTCCCCCACACAAAGTTAGGCAAGCACTTACCTCGAAATTGTACAAAACCGCTAAGAAACAATGCCCTTGCCACGAGTATTCAACTCCTGGTGGCCCAAATCTATTCAAACCAATTACATATTCTAAATAACATCGCAAGCAACTGATTACACTATTAAAATTAAAGCTAAGGCACGAAAATAGTAAAATGACCAAAATGCCCCTCATGCCAACGTCTCGGAATCTAAGAATTTTCACCTTTTCAGAAACCTTATACTCTCACGAGTCTAACCATTTAAAAATCTCCTAAATCGGAGGTCAAATGCTCCCTCAAATCCCAATTGTTTAGCCAAAGAACTTCTACTCAAATTCCTCCATTTTTGGACCTCAATTTGAATTTAAAAGATGAATTAAACAACTAAATGATGGTTTAAAGCTAGAAAGGATCATAAAAACGTTACCCAATAATCTCTTCTTCAAAATCCCCTCGAAATCGCCTTGGTCCGAGCTCTCAATTGTTTTTTCAACTTATGAAATTAAACCCTCGGATAAATCTCTTAACACACAACGATTTCCGCTTTCACGGACCAGGGGCCGCTTCTGCGGTCCCGCTTTCGCGGTCAAATTAGCCGCTTCAGCGGTCTCACTCAAAATCCAAATTTCTGCTTCTGCGGAAAAACGACCGTGTCCGCGGTCAGCGCTTATGCAGTTACTCTTCCGCTTCTGCGGTCCCAGACCTACTCCTCAGACTGCGTCTGCTACTCAAACGCCGCGTCTGCGGTAAGCGCTTACGCGGCTCTCCTTCTGCAAATGCGGAAACAACAAAAGTAGCAACAAACTTCATCCAAAAAAAATCCCAAAATCTACCCGTCGAGCATCCGAAACAAATCCGAGGCCCCCCCGGACCTCAACCAAACCCACAAACCTATCCTTTAACATCATTCGGACTTGTACCAATCCTTAAATCACCTAAAATAACGCCGAAAACACCATTTAATCAATGATTTGAACTTAAAATTTCAAAAACTTAAAAAACTCAGTTTCGATCCAAAACCCAACCAAAACACGTCCGATTGACCTAATATTTTGCACGCACGTCCCAAATGGCATGACGGTGCTACAGCAACCTCCGAAAATCCGTTCCGACCTTTGGATAAAAAATTTACTTTCGGAGCGGAACTTCAAAATTCTAACTTTCATCATTTCTAGCCTAAGTGAGCTGCGGACACCCAAAATACATTCCGAACATACTCCCGACTCCGAAATCACCTAACGGTGCTAACGGGTCCATCAGATTTCCATTCCGAGGTCGTCTTTATACTGTTATAATTATGGACCCTTTTTTCAATACTTAAGTTCTCATTTAGGGACTAAGTGTCCCAAAACACTCTGAATTCTATTACCGAACATCCCGGCAACCCAAAATAATAGAAATGAACTTAGGGGAAATGGTAAATGGGGAAACAGAGCGTATAGTTATGGAAAATAAATAATTTTAATGGATAAATCATTTTGGTAACTATCTCAAACTTGTCAATCGAAATAATATAGAGAGATATTACTGATACTTAATTTATCATATAAAGTTACTTGTTGCATATAAATACTGGTGCATAATATTAATTTACCTCAGATAAGCCTACATAACACTCAATAGAAAATCTATTCAAAGCATATGACAACAACAAACATTTTATAAATTCTCACAACAATTTAAAAGAACTATTCTTCTCCCTAAGACATAATTTTATATATTAAAAACTCAACAACAACAATGTATTTCAAAAACTTTGGTACATCTTTTTTGCAAAGCGTCATTATAAATATTATTCATCTATCCAAAACTGCAGATGTCCAATTCAAAATGTCTGGATATCAGCAGTACTGGTTGACTGAGCCGAAGGCATGTAACCTCCAACACAAACCATGTTATACACTTCTAATATATGTACCATTTAGCATGACAATAACCATTTGTTGAGGATTTATTCCCTCAAGATTGCGGTTTCTCAGTATTAATTCCAAATTAAAAGCTTCAAAATCAACCTCTAACCCAACAATGAGAAGGACGCCTTTAATTTTTATGTTTCTGCGTCTCTGTCGATAAATAGATAAAATAACTTGATATAAATTGGATAGACAAAAATTGTTAGAGCAAAAGTGTCTTGAAAGTAAAAAGGTCAAATATGATAAATAAATAAAAAGTAATTGTTAAGCCTCACAAAGTTACTTATTGTATCTCAAAAGTTATTGACAATACATAATAACTGGACTGGTATATGAGTAAGAAAGATATAGATTTGAGGCTTACATTTGTAAACATTATCATCACGTCTAAAATATAAGACAAGTGATATGCTTGTAAAAATATAATGAATAAACTTTCATAATATTCATAGTACACATGCAAAAAGCAAGTTAAAAATGGAAGAATATAATAATAATAAAAAATATTAATCTGGTTGCAAAATGCAAAAAGCTAATGCAGTTCTATCACGAGGTGCATCTTCTTCAAATATAACTTTGTGCATCTGAATGTTCTTGAAACTGTGTAAATATCTAGTTAAAAAAGCACTACATTTTGAACAAATTTTTAATAAATGAACAAAATAGAGGTCAAAACATATGCAAAGATAAATCTTTAAAGACATGCATCTTCCTCAAGTACAACTTTATCTGAATGTCCCTAATTCAGAAAAAAGAAGCACTACATTTTGAATAGAACTTTAGTAAAATAACGAAAGATATGTCAGACTATATACAAAGATAATATTTACATACCAAGAGGAAAATGTTGTAACATGATAAAATGCTTAATTTCTAGTTACTTTCCTTTGCATTACGTTCCACTACCAGAAGGGGTCAACTCTGTAGCAGGTACAAATGATGCAGACGTAGACGACCCAACATATCTTGGTGAGCTTTTTATAGCCACTAATTCATTTTGATCTTTGTATGTCATAAACGAGTCATGTGCAATCCCCGAAAAAGTTTTCACATATGCATGCTTAAAACTACTATGAGGTTTGACTTGTTGGTTTATATAATGACATCTTATTAGTCTAACATTCTTTAAATAGAATAACTTGGCACATTACAATACTAATATTTCTTTTACTTGTTTGAACTTATAACTTACATTGAACATCACATAGCGACCTTAAAGGCTCCACAAATTCACTATCATATTCATATTTATACACAGCTAATACAAAAAATATATGAACGCAAAGCTTTTATTCATAAGGAGATACACTAAAATTGCAGATTTGTCTATACATATACAATTCAATTTTAATCGTTGCCTATTCGGTGATTTCATAAATATTTACTCGTCTACCTCTTTCTCACCTATTTTTGTGGTTGTTGAGTCACATCTTTTGACCGAACAACCTTATTTACCCTAACACTATCACGCCACTTCATAGTTTAGCGATTCAAACCATTTTTCCTTTTTTGCATATAAAACATCAATCACTAATTTGAAATGTGGGCATCTTAATATCGCTTAATTTTTTCTCTTTGTATAGCGGAAAGCATAGATTCGAAGCATTTTACGAAATACAATTAGAATATGTTGTTTCTAAAGATTTTTTGGTCTCTTACCTTGTTACCACGACATTCACATGAGTCCCTTCTTACATTCACAAATTAGTGTATCACATGCTCATGTATTAGTTTTAGAAGTTGAACCTACCAATTCATAATAATAAATAACCATTTTTGTTATTACCATAAATGGACAAATCAATATATGGCAAATATATACGAAATCAAAAGCGTACAATAAAGGTAAATTTATATCTCATTTTTTTCTTCTTTTTAGAGTTAAATATCCATTCTTTTCATACTAAAATTGCAAATTTCTCTATATATATACAATTCAATTTAAACCATTGCCTATTCGGTGATTTCATAAATATTTACTCGTCAACGTCTTTCTCACCTATTTTCGTGGTTGTTCAATCACATCTTTCGACCGAACAACCTTATTTACCATAGCACTATCACGCCGTTTCATAGTTTAGCGATTCAAATCATTTTCCTTTTTTCGCATATAAACACCAATCACTAATTTGAAATTAGGGCATCTTAATATCACTTGTTTTTTTTCTGCTTGTATAGTGGAAAGCATACATTCAAAGCACTTTACGAAATACAGTTAAAATATGTTAATTCTAATGATTTTTTGTCTCTTACCTTGTTGTCACGACCTTCACATGAGTCTCTTATTGCATTCAGAATGTTAGTGTACCACATCGCTTATGTATTATTTTTAGAAGTTGAACATGCCAATTCATAAAAATAAATAATTATTTTTGTTATTGCCATAAATGGACAAATCAATATACGATAAAATACATAGGAAATCAAAAGCGTACAATAAAGGTAAATCTACATCTTATTTTTTTTCCTTTTTAGAGTTAAATATCCCAAAAAAACTTCAAATACATTTTTGAGGTTAATTTGGTGAATGATTGAGCCAATTAAGATACACGAAAGAAGGACATATAAAAGACTTGATTTGTAGTTCTTGTATTAAAGCAGTGACCTTTGTCGAAGCAAAGGAAACATTGAAGGGAGTTTCAAGATTAAATGGGTCGAATTGGAATTGAGCGAAGCAACCAGTGAATTCTGCCACTCCTCAATATAATTTCTCACCATGTTCTCCAGATCACATCCTCTTGGTAATTAAGTCAAACATCTAATATGCACTATTTTCCAACTCGTAAAATTCTTACTTTTCACCATTTTTTCTCCATCACATAAGTACCTTTGATATTCCTGCTCTTTTCTTCATTCGTCTTCTAACCCTTTCTCTGTTACATCATTGAATCATTTAAATTCAATTTCTTGGGCAAAAAGTCAAAATCGTGTACCAAATTGATTTGGATATACTAAAATTTAATTCAAATTTCAAACAGAAGATAAATCAAATTTGTAAAAAGGAGGAGAAAAAATCTGGTTTCTATTTGAAAAACTTAAGATTTTGTCCCCACAACCACCAATTGGGTCGTCTTCTTTCGCAATCGGAATTGTTGGTTCTTCGATATATTCATCATTTATATAAATCTTCTGCCGTTCGTATCAATGAAAATAGTAGAACAATCTATGGTTCTTCGATCTGGTCATCTTGATGAAATTAGAGAAGTTTAAACTTCTGCAAAAAAAGAGAAAGAGAAACTTATCTGCAGCAGTTATTGCTGCATTAAGTTGTTATCCTTTACGCTTGATCTTGTAATTTCGTGGGATCACGGGGAGTTTCTTATCTTTTAATTTAATTTTATGAAATAACATAGAATTAAGCTATAGGTTTTTAACAAAAAAGTAGGGCAAAAAAAGAAAGAAAAGGTGATTAGTTTTATGTTTTATGTTATAAATACACTTTTATTTAAGGTGAATGTCTTTAATTAGAGAGATTCTAGAGTCCTATTATTGGTAGCTAGATCATCCCACTCCCTATAAATAAAGGGGTCTTCTACCATTGTAAGACACTCCTAACATTCTCTAAGTATCAATAAGAATACTTCTCTCTCTCTATTCTCTCTATATTGTTCTTGTTCTTGCATTATTATTCTTGTCTTTATATTATTTCATAACACGTTATCAGCACGAGACTCTACCGTCTCAAGAACCATTCTCGAAAAATCTAAGGTATTTCCCTCTTCCTAATTTAATTTTCGATTATGTTTGACATTACGAAATGAAAGTTCGTTGCCCTTGAAATTTCGGGCAAGAACTATATGACATGGGTGTTGGATGCTGAAATCCACTTAGATGCTATGGGTCTCGGAGACACCATCAAAGATAGAGAAAAAGCATCCACCCAAGACTGTGCGAAGGCCTTGATTTTCTTGTGCCATCACCTTGATGAAGGTTTGAAGATTGAATATCTCACCGTCAAGGATCCACTCATCTTGTGGAAAGGCTTAAAGGAGAGATATGACAACCTGAAGTTGGTCACTCTGCCACAAGCACGATATGATTGGGCTCATCTGAGGCTCCAGGACTTTAAGTCCGTTTCTGAATATAATTCTGCAATGTTCAGAATTACTTCTAAATTGAAGCTATGCGGAGATAAAATCTCCGATTATGATATGCTTGAGAAAACGTTTACAACGTTTCATGCCTCCAATATGGTACTGCAACAACAGTACAGAGAGAAAGGCTTTACAAAGTACTCTGAACTGATTTCTCTTCTACTAGTGGCTGAGCGAAATAATGACCTGCTCATGAGAAATCACGAAAATCGACCCACTGGGTCCACACCACTGCCTGAAGCAGATAAGGTGCACTCTCATTATGCCAAACATGAAAAGGGCCATGGTCATGGTCGTAAACGGGGTCATAGCCAGGGACGTAGACAAGGAAGAAATTCCAATGAAGTCCGTCAACCCCCAAGGAGAGATAACCACCGAAAGCAGAAACGGGGTCATGAAGATCCTAAGGCAAATGGTTCAGAAACTATATGTTATCGTTGCGGTGGGAAAGGGCACTGGTCAAAGACTTGCCGTATACCAAGACACTTGGTTGACCTTTATCAAGCATCTTGAAAGAGAAAAGGCCCTGAAACAAATTTTGTCTATGACGACAACTTGGACATCACCTACCTGGATGTGGCAGACTTCTTTGAGCAACCCGAGGGGAAAATAGACCACCTAATCGGCGATGGGTCCGTGATGAAAGAAGATGGAGTTATTTGATTTTGTTCTACTTATTTGTATTAGTTAGTGAATAAACTAATAGTCATTAGTATTAGCTCGTATTAGTTAGTTCATAAGCAATGTTAGCAGTAGTTCTTTAGAATATCTTCAATATGCTCAAATATCAATAATATTTTTATTTTCCAGTAGGGGTAATCGACTAGCCTGAAAAACTAGTCGATTATCTACTATTTTCGCATTAAAGCTGAAAAATAATTGATCAACAATCGATTGTCTTTGTCTAACAATCGATTGTCGTTAAGACAGTGTAATCTGGAATTTTTCTAAAATCATCCACAATCGATTGTCTTTGTCTAACAATCGATTGTCGTTAAGGCAGTGTGCTCTGGAATTTTTCAAAATAGCCAACAATCGATTGTCTATGCATAACAATCGATTGTCTTAAGACAGTGTGATCTGAAGTTTTTCAAAATAGCAAATAATCGATTGTGTGTGTTTAACAATCGATTGTCAATGTTCAACAATCGATTGTTTGTGTTTAACAATCGATTGTTTGAAGAAAATGCTTAAACTGAAATTTTCAAACTGCAAAGTAATCAATTATGGATAACATATCTGATTTTGTTAGTCAACTGTTAGCAACAGATTTTGAAAATATTATGTGACACAAACAAATTGAACTTGTTTATTCTTATGTTCGTGTATCTCTTTTGTATGTCAAACTATGGGATAGCAAATATGGATATCTCACAAAGCGAACTTGGATCAACGTCCAACTGTAAAAGTATTTGCCTAGTTGATTCATGTACTACACATACAATACTCAAAGAAAAGAAATATTTCTCTCAACTAAATATGTGTAAGGCAAACGTTACTACAATCTCTGGAAGTAGTAAATTGATTGAAGGCTCCGGAAGAGCAATTGTAACTCTGCCCAAAGGCACGACGTTAAACATAGAGAATGCAATGTTCTCCTCCAAGTCTAAGAGAAACTTGTTTGAGTTTTAAAGATGTACGCCGGAATGGCTATCATATTGAGACAATTGATGAAGATAATCTTGAATATCTCGTCATCACAAAGAATGTCTCCGGCCAAAAGAGGGTTATTGAGAAATTCCCGTCTTTATCTTGTGGCCTGTATTGGACAAGAATTAGTGCAATTGAGGCACATTCAACAGTAAACCAAAGGGTTACTGATTCCAATACCTTTGTACTTTGGCATGATCGATTGGGACACCCAGGATCGGTCATGATGAGACGGATTATAGAAAGCTCATATGGGCATCCGTTAAAGAATTTCAAAATTCTTTCGAATAATGAATATCCTTGCACTTCGTGTTATCAAGGCAAGTTGATTATCAGGCCATCACCAACAAAGGTTGGGACTGAGTCACCCACGTTTTTGGAACGTATACAAGGGGACATTTGTGGACCTATTCACCCACCTAGTGGGTCGTTTAGGTATTTCATGGTCTTGATAGACGCATCCTGTAGATGGTCTCATGTGTGCCTATTGTCATCACGCAACCTTGCGTTTGCGAAATTAATGGCACAAATAATTCGACTACGAGCACAATTTCCAGATAATCCAATCAAGTCCATTAGACTGGATAATGCTGCTAAGTTTACATCCCAAGCATTTAATGATTATTGCTTATCAATCGGGATAAAAGTTGAACATTCTGTAGCTCAAGTTCACACTCAAAACGGTCTTGCAGAATCGTTAATTAAACGCCTGCAGTTGATTGCAAGGCCGTTACTTATGAGAATGAGGCTGCCCACTTCGGTATGGGGTCACGCCATCTTACATGCAGCAATGCTAATTCGTCTCAGACCGACGAATTACCACAAGTATTCCCCGTTGCAATTGGTTTTGGGTCATGAACCCAATATATCCCATTTAAGAATTTTTGGATGCGCAGTATATGTGCCTATAGCACCGCCATCCCGCACCAAAATGGGTCCGCAAAGAAGGTTAGGAATATATGTTGGGTTTGAATCGCCCTCCATCATTCGCTACCTCGAAACATAAACAGGCGACGTATTTACTGCACGATTTGCAGACTGTCGATTCGATGAGACACTTTCCCCAAAATTAGGGGGAGAAGTTGGTGAAACCAAACGGGAAATTTTGTGGAAAAATGCATCATTATCTCATCTTGATCCACACACCTCTATTTGTGAAAGAGAGGTACAAAAGATTATCCATTTGCAAAAAAAAATAGCAAATCAAATGCCTGACGCATTTACGGACTTGAAAAGGATAACGAAATCTCACATTCCCGCGGAAAATGTTCCAATCCGTATTGATGTCCCTGTTGGACAATCATCTAGTGTCATAACCAATGAGTCGAATGCACGCCTGAAGCGTGGCAGACCATTAGGTTCCAAAGATCGAAATCCTAGAAAGAGGAAAAAGAACGATCAAAATGACACCACGAAAGAATCTCATGATTTAACAAATTCTGAGATTCATGAAGAATCCATTGAGCCCGAGACTCTGGAAAATATGGAACTATCCCTAAATCCAATTAATATTGAGGCAAATATTAATCGAGTGGATATTGTGGTGGATAATGCCTTTGCTTATAATGTAGCATCTAGCATTATGCAAGAATGTGAGGATCTCGAACCTCAATCTGTTGAAGAATGTCGAAAAAGACAGGATTGGCCAAAGTGGCAAGAAGCAATTCAATTAGAATTGAATTCGCTGGCAAAACGTGAAGTTTTTGGCCCTATAGTTGAAACACCTAATGGTGTTAAGCCTGTCGACTATAAATGGGTCTTTGTACGCAAAAGAAATGAGAAAAACGAGGTACAAAGATATAAGGCACGCCTTGTTGCACAAGGTTTTTCTCAAAGGCCTGGTGTCGATTATGAAGAGACATATTCGCCTGTAATGGATGCGATAACCTTTCGTTATCTCATAAGTTTTGCTGTCCATGAAAAGCTCGACATGCACTTAATGGATGTGGTTACTACCTATCTTTATGGCTCACTTGATAATGAGATATACATGAAAATTCCCGATGGACTCAAGATGCCAAACGCGCATAATTCAAAATCTCGGGAAATGTTCTCAATTAAATTGCAAAGATCCTTGTATGGTCTAAAGCAATCTGGACGAATGTGGTATAATCGTCTTAGTGAGTACTTGTTAAAAGAAGGCTATATAAATGACGCCATTTGCCCGTGTGTTTTTATAAAGAAAACAACATCGGAATTTGTTGTACTTGCCGTATATGTCGATGACATAAACCTTATTGGAACCCCTATAGAACTCTAAAAGGCAATTGATTATCTAAAGGATGAATTCGAGATGAAAGATCTCGGAAAGACTAAACTATGTCTTGGTTTGCAAATTGAATATTTGGCAAACGGAATTTTTGTTCATCAATCTACCTATACAGAAAAGGTACTGAAACGGTTTTACATGGATGAAGCACATCCTTTAAGTACACCGATGGTTGTTCGATCACTTGATGTGAACAAAGATCCATTCCGACCACAAGAAAGGAATGAAGAGCTACTTGGTCATGAAGTACCATATCTTAGCGCAATTGGCGCACTAATGTATCTTGCAAATACTACAAAGCCTGACATATCCTTTTCAGTTAATGTCTTAGCAAGATTTAGCTCGGCTCCTACGAGGAGACATTGGAATGGGATCAAACACATATTGCGGTGCCTAAAGGGAACTACTGATATGGGCTTATTTTATGGCAAGAATTGCAGCCCGGATCTTGTTGGTTATGCTGATGCTGGATATTTGTCCGACCCACACAAGGCTCGATCTCAAACGGGTTATGTGTTTACCTGTGGAGAAACCGCCATATCTTGGCGATCGACTAAGCAATCAATTGTGGCTACTTCATCTAATCATGCCGAGATAATTGCTATTCATGAAGCAAGTCGGGAGTGTGTGTGGTTAAGGTCGTTAATACATCATATCCAAGACAAATGTGGTTTGAAGTGTGATAAACTACCCACAACTTTGTATGAAGACAATGCAGCATGTATAGCTCAATTGAAGGGAGGATTCATAAAAGGAGATAGAACGAAGCATATTTCACCAAAGTTATTCTTCACACATGATCTTCAAAAGAATGGTGATATCAATGTTCAACAGATTCGTTCAAGCGACAATATGGCTGATTTGTTCACAAAATCTCTACCAAAGTCAACCTTCAAGAAGCTAGTTCACAAGATCGGGATGCGAAGACTTAAGGACATAAATTGATGTTCTTATCAGGGGGAGTTAATGCGCGTTGCACTCTTTTTCCCTTACAAGGTTTTGTCCCACCGGGTTTTCCTTGCGAGATTTTTAACGAGGCAACCAATAGGCGCATATTTAAACATGTGTACTCTTTTCCTTACTTTAATTTTTCCCATTGGGTTTTGTTTTAAGGTTTTAACGAGGCACATCATTGAATAGACATTCAAGGGGGAATGTTATAAATACACTTCTATTTAAGGTGAATGTCTTTAATTAGAGAGATTCTAGAGTCCTATTATTGGTAGCTAGATCATCCCACTCCCTATAAATAAAGGGGTCTTCTACCATTGTAAGACACTCCTAACATTCTCTAAGTATCAATAAGAATACTTCTCTCTCTCTATTCTCTTTATATTGTTCTTGTTCTTGCATTATTGTTCTTGTCTTTATATTATTTCATAACATTTTAAAAGATATATGTCGAAAGAACGTGAGACTTCACAAAACTCCAATAACTGAATTGGAGTAATAATTTTTTTTAATTTTAAGGTTTAGTAAATAATTTTTAAAAAATACCCAAAAAGAGTTTGAATCCAACGTGGGAGTCCATCTTGTAGTTAAGTAGGGAGTTTTAAAAAATTCAAATTATTTATTATTTTAAATTATTTTTGATTTTCCAAATGTATTAGAAGTTTGTCCTAAAATTTAACACTTCTTAAATTGTGGTTGTGCCACTTGGCATTCTAATATTGTTTTGTCTTTCCTATTTTATATAGATAGATTCTTTTTATTTTTGGAACACCTCATATATGTTGGATCCTGCACCTCTTTCGATATTGTAATGACCACAAGTTCATATGTTATGTCTAATTTGAGGTCGTTTGAACTTAATATTATATTCTATTTTTGCATCACGATGTGAACACTATAAATATATGAGCCTTCGTTTTTCTCAAACTAGTCTTACCTATATTAATAAGTATATTATATTAAAAAATTATACTTTTGAATTATAAAATAAATATATAACTTCTTGAAAACGGTAAATATTGGTCAAAAGTGAACTTTCTACTTAGTAAGTAACCACTTCTAATAGCTTTAATAGATTTTAAAGTCCTACAAAATAGGATTTTCTACCTCAAAGAAAGAATACTTTTTCATATGTTTAGAATACACGCTTTGTGCATCTATCCATAGTATAAATTTGACATTCAATTGCCATTTGTCATTGTGAAAGCATTTATTGAATTTGATGTTGAGTTAAAAAATATCATATTATAAAATTTAGGTTATTTATCTAAATATAATACTATTTATAAGAATATATATTTATATTTTGATACATTAATTTTATAGAAGGTGCATATGATTAAAGGATAATGGATATTCTATTGTATCTTCAAAGATCAATTATATTTTTTTTTGAGAAAAAATCATAGTTTTTCATGTAATGTGTTTTTCTATTTCTTATTTTTACTAAAATAACTAAATTACATAAATTTATGGGTTTAATTTCTGTGATCGATTATAAATCTAGAATTGAGAATAAGAAAACTTGGAGAATTGCTGATCAACTTTTTCGACGTTAGGTATAAATTTTATTTTGTCTTTCTCTAAATTTTGTATTTTATTTTTACTAAATTAGAATTAATTGGTTATATTTCTCTACCAAAGAGTAATTCAAACATATAGCAAGTAATAACTACTTTTTACTTATTCCCTGTGGATTATTTTATTTTTCGTATTATGTTTTTATAAATTACTAATTTTAGGATACGCGCGATGCGCGTGTATCCTATAACAATGTGTATAATTTTTTTTAAAAAAATATAAGCTCTTGAAAATAAAATTTAAACAAAATATAAACTCTTGAAAATGATATCATATTCAGTCGATAAAGTAGAGGATGTCATAGCTAAACATTAAAATAATCAAGATAATTATAAAGGCTCAATGAATTTTTATGTGTCCCCTTCTTTTGATTTAATTTCGTATCAAAATAGAATGCCGTCTTCTGGTCCTCATGTGGATGATTCCCCATATGAGAAGTGAAAGGTTGGTTTATCTGTTTGAAGATCGCTGCTGTGGGATCTAACGGCCCCAGCCGCATTGACGATAGTCCTTCATTGCATCTTAGATTGCACGATCAATGGTCTATGTACCATGTATTATATATAAACATGTGAAGTATAATTAAAAAAGATTAGCAACATACCAATTATGTAGTTAATAAAAATTTATAGCTAATTCTATGTAGTGGCAAATTAGAGACAGATAATTGAAAAAATCATGTTAGCTATAACATGAATTTCATAGATAATTCTCATTTTTTAAGTCAAATTATGTAATAAACTACTTTATTAATAATATTAGTTTGTTTTGGCCAAAACTTTGCCCATGTTATAAAACAATAAAAGAACAAGAGCAAAATTGCAGAGAAAGTGACAGAGAAAATTCTTATTGAATATTGGGGTAGAGGAAAAATGACTTAACCTCAAAGTAAAACTCTCTACAAGATAGACATTCACTCTAATTAGAATTCTATTCTTAACACTCCCCCTTGAATGTCTACTCAATAAGTAATGTGCCTCGTTAAAACCTTAACTAAAATAAAACCCAGTGGAAAAAAATTCTAAAAAAGGAGAAAGAGTACACATGTTTAGATATGCGTCTATTGGTTGCCTCGTTAAAAACCTTGCAAGAAAAACCCAGTGGAAAAAAACCTTGTAAGGGAAAAAGAGCGCAACGCACATTAATTCCCCCTAAAGAGAGCATCAATTCACATCCTTGAGCCTTCACATTCCAATATTGTGCACCATCTTCAAGAGATCGTTGGTAGAGATTTGATAAATAAATCAGTCATATTAACTATAATGAATATTTGCACCTTGAAATCATAACTCGTGATAGATATATAATGTCTTCACAAATATCATGGAATGACTCTTCAATATCTCAATTAAGGTATCCTCGCTATCACATTATCATGCTTATAGTTATAGCAAGATACATTTGTGGATAAATTGCACTGATGAAGTGGTACCTCAAGATCAAGAATTATAGATGCTTCAAGCAACTAAAATCCTTAAGTCATATAAGCCATATTATAGACTTTAGATGCATATCAAATTTTCATGTCATGCTAGACAAATAAGATATCGAAAATTGATTGCACATGCCATTGACTTTATATCTTTAAGAATTTGAACTACATGTCCAACTACATGTCTTTCATATGGAATCAATTCTACTTGAATTGTATCTCTTCCATTTGGCCAATACTTTTGTATCTATATTCGATATACTTAAGATCATCATCTAAACTTAGCGCTATTATAGATATCGTCGATGAACATGCTATATCGGTTCCAATAAATTTTCATAAAGACATAACATATAGATCTCTTCATTCATATATTCAGGTACCTGAATCTCTCATGATATTTTATGAAGTGTTATGTCATGTGATCTTCTAGAGCACTTGCCTCCTCTATTATGATAACTTTGATCATTTGCTCATCTTCTTTATCAAGAAGTTCTATTTGAAACTGATTTGTCTATACGCTTTAAGCGTACCATAGATTTTGTCCTTCTAGGACTTAATATGAAAATTTGTAATGAGAATATAGTTACTTTCTTTGGGTCAATAAATGCGTATGGAATTCTTTGCAATATATTGCAAACGAATTATCTTTTTATGAACTTCAAGTTCATATTATCGTAATCGAGGATCTTGATATACAAATGATAATTCATTATACGTAACTTTTTCTCAACTGTTTATCATGTCTCCCCTTAATGTTAGAAAAACTAACTTGTTTCCTCAACTTTGAGAACTCATCTTTGTGCATTATGGTGTTAATGAAAATATACACCGCACATCAATACTAATAAGATGGAATTATTTTGTTCCTAACTCTGAACCACTTGTGAGGGGAGAATATAATATACTATCGTATATCATAATGATATAGATAACTTTGTTCTCATAAGCAATAATTTAGCTATTAAGTGGAGGCACTCAATAAATTATCTTGCTAAACCAACTATGATGTAAAACAACTTATCAAGATGAACTATCTTGAATAGAAAATCTGGAAATTATGCTCTAAATTGAATTATTGAGCAAGTTACCTGGCAAAACACCATGTTGCGGGTTAATAATAATCGCACATGTAACCATCTCATAGATGCATCTTATGTAGTATACATGGCAGGCAGGTGAATGGGCCCATATTCACCTTTGATATTTCCAGCATTCATGGGATTCAATCCCAATTTTAATTGGTCTATCAATTAACGAGAACAAGCAACCTAAGAGAATTCGTAAAGATCTTTCTAGTTATTTAATATTTACCCATATAGATTCTCGTTTATTTTTGCACATCATACTATAATTAATATGACTAAACCAGATATGCCAACTGGATATCAATAAACTCCAAGTTTATTATGATATGGGTTTTATGTTAATAAAGTTCTACTTTATTGTGCCACTCTTTTGTTTGTGTAGTACAAACTGGAGAATAAAGCGGGTAGCTTTTCATATACAGATTATCCCGCTACAAGTTGTAGTAATAGAAGATATCAAATCTTTCCTTTATTTATTGTCTCAATATAATCAACCGCTTTCGCGTATACTTTAGAAACTGAATAAGTTTCTTTGAGACTTACTACAAAACAATACCTTATTGGTAATCAATTGTGTTTCTCCAAAATATTATAATTGGCTCTTGCAGAGTTCTCAATTAATTTGGTACTACCACATATTCATGGACATCCATATGGTGAATATCTCTTTTAAAGAGAGAGTTATACTATTATGGTCATGGTCAAAATTATATGCAAGATATGTTTCTTGCATTATTGTTGTCCTTTAATAATTACATTGCCAAAATATCTTGGTGTACAATAGGTACGTGATCAATGACCATTCATGCCATAATAATGATATTATTTTCTTATATCATCTCAAACCTCCTTCTAGAGGCGAGTGTGGTATACTCACTACCACTAGCACGTTCATATTTTTCCAAGAATGAATATATATTCATAAATTAGATGTTGTCACACTCACATCATGAATGGACCATAATCATCTATATATGCTTTATAAAATCTCATATTGTCAAAGTGATGACAAATATTACTTTCACAGAGTGAAGGATTATTTATTATTCTCATTATCACAATGATGATGATTATAATTTCGTCTATTGTCATGTCCACTTCCATTGATACCTTCACAGTAATAATTTTGTCTTCTTTCAGACTTATAATATACTGCTATCACATTCTCTAAAGGGAATGAGAATGGAGCAAATTCAATGGGACGAATTTTTAATTCTTTGCCCACAATCATACATGAATTTGATCATGACAAGACATAGAAAATTTACCACATTGGGTGGTTATAATATCTTTCAAGATACCTTAAAGTTGCAATCAAAATTTACCGTCTATGCTTGTATTTAAAATCAAATTATAGAATTACCAGAATTTGAAAGAGAAAAGTAAAATACTTACCTTAAATCCAGAATTAATTTTGAAGAAAGTTCATAGAACGATTAACAATCATTATGCTCAATATTATGTAAAAATTGAGCATCGTGCATGTATCCAAAGTCATAGTTATGAAGATTTGCGTGAGCCCCTCTTATGGAGATAAACGTAATATTCTTCATGAGTGTCCTCCTAAATTTAAGACTTTCTTTTCAAACTTTATGAATATGCCAAATAGGAACCTCCAGCCGGCTTACAAAGAAAAGTGAGAAGATATACCGATAAGAGTGAATGCAAAATCTAACTGTGCCGAAAACCTCGTCATGAACTCGAAAGGACCTCTCGAACTCCGCTTTAAACTCCGATTGAAAATATTGAATCTTCACTGTTGGTTTTGGACTGTAACCCATCAAGCTTCAGAGCAATTTTCACGGCCATTTTGGGTGGTGTTTCGATGGTCTAAGGGAGGAGCTAAGGTGATGTTACTGGTGTTTCATTGGGGTTTCAAACCATGGCTGCTAGTTTGCTAGACTCCGACGAAGGTGGGACTGTTATTAAGAAAACGTTCAGGGAAAGGAAGGGTTGCGTCGAAAAAGTCAACGTTAAAGGGGGGAGGTTGTACAATTCCTGCGGCGCTCCTCCTCTTTTTTTTTTCAGCTTAATCTTCTCAAAGAGCTTCTTGAGACGGTAGAGTCTCGTGCTGATAACATGTTATAAAACAATAAAAGAACAAGAGCAATATTGCAGAGAAAGAGAGAGAGAGAGAAAATTCTTATTGAATTTTGGGGTGATTTTTACAATGGGGTAAGACCCCTCTATTTATAGGAGGAAAAATAACTTAACCTCAAAGTAAAACTCTCTACAAGATAGACATTCACTCTAATTAGAATTCTATTTTTAACAGTCCATCTATTTAACACTATTATGTATTACGATAATTTTGTTAAAGTTGTAAATTCCATTATGGTAACTAAATTTTTATCACAAATATATTATTATTATTATTATTATTGTTGTTATTATTATTATTATTCCAACAATAATTACTATTTCAAACTCTAATGGTCAGTGGCGGACCGACACCCCTTCGTCGGAAAATGACACTTTGTAGATGAGTGTTTTAGGTATTTTTTTCTTAAAAATTAAATATTTACAAGGGGTTGACAACCCTTGACACAAGACAAACTCTTAATGCAATGGTTAAGGAATATCAAAAATTACAGAATATCGCAAATTCCATTCCCCATAGTACCTAATATTTTTGACCACTGCTAATGGTAGATATTAGTTCATATCAATACTTGCCTTAGTATTTTAAGAACAGAAACTAACAGATTGAACAACAAAGCAGCTAAAGAAATATACATGATTTAAATTTTAAAAACAGCAAATAATTCATAAGAAAGGAAAATTAAAAGGCAAAATTGGTGTTGTATGATTAAAGGACAAAGAATAAAAAGATTTACACAAATAGGGGACTTTCCTAGTTGAAAAAAGAAACTTTTCTCCTACTTTTTTGTATTCTTTTTATTGTCTTGATATTTTGTTTTCTTATTAGGAAAAGATATCAAAAACTATATTTGCAAAACTTATTTGATTTTGTACTCCTAAATAGTAGGAAATTTTTTTGAGTTTACAATTTTATTCAATGTAAAATATATTTTTAAATGGAAAAAAAGGCGAACATATTTTGCTAAGGGTCTTCGTGCTTTTAATATAGTATAGATTATGTTACATAATTTAAAAAAAGAACATAATTACATAAATATTTAACAAAGAATTTAATGCAAAAAATTTAGTCGATATAAAACTTCTAAATATTAGGAGAAAACTTAAATTTTGGAAAAAAAGTCTTGTCTACTGAGAAGACATCCAATATCAAACAAACTAATAGCTTTGTTAACTTGTTTGAATTTGAAATTAATAAGGCTAACAATCAACTTTGGGTCTTAATTTAATAATAAACTCTGAATACAAAAGTAAAAATTGAAAATGCATTTCTTTGATCGTGCCTATTCAATTTCAGATCACAAATATTGATTACCATATTTGTAAGTAGAGATATGTTGACTTAGAATTTCTAAATACACAAACTTTTACTTGTTTCAAATAAGGACAAACATTAACCAAATTTTAGTTAAAATTAAAGTCTTAAGTAATTAGGAGATAATTAAATGGCTATTCCTAAGTATTAGGGAATTCAATAATGATTCCTAAATATTAGAAAATTAATATAAATGATTGTTTTGTCTAATGTGAACTCTATTTTTAAAGGATAAAAAAGACGAACGATATTTCGCTAAAGGCCTACGTGCTTTTAATATAGTATAGATTATGTGTTATTTTATGTTTATTGAGAATCAATTTAACGTATATGGAATCAAGGAGCCATACTAATCTCTTTAACATGTTTTGAGAAAATGATATAGGAATTATTTGTGCATGCACTGCCCAACAATACCTCAGAATTTGTTGTTGGTACTATGTTTTGTGATTTTTAAAACTGACTAGTTTTTTGGTACGCGTGATGCGAGTGTACCATATCTAAATAAATAAAAATATATTTAAAATTACATTAATATTATATTAAAAATTATGTTATAAAATTAAAATGTTAAAAAAAGGTTTAAATGCTTGAAAATATTAAGAATATTGATCTTATTTAGCTAACTTAATAAAGGAAGCTTGATATAAAAGATCTCGGCAACCTAATTATATTAGTTGCTCGCAATTTATACTTATTTGAGGAAATAACTTGAAAAATAGAGCATGAATGTCGCGAGTATGCAAGTTCTAAATTCTAAGAAGTTGTAGATATATCTTTTATATGAAGTACTTGAAATAACAACTTTAAGATTCTTTCCTAAAAATTCTTCATTACCATTATTTCTAATCTAATATCCCACAGACTAATAATCACAATTTATTTCTAGACCTAACAATAAATACGTTTTCCTTTTTTGCAGAAAAGATATAGCAACTTTGCTTCAGAATTATACCGTTTAGATGTATAAGCAGTATTAGTAAATAAATCATTAAAATAGATTATACTTGGAAGGAAGAATCCTAAACATAATAGAGTTCTAGGTGCACGATATCTAGTTTCCTACTTTGATTTCTCCCATATAGGGGTCAACTTTAGTTTCCTTTTTTTTTTTGGTGTGTGTGTTCATACTTTTTGAATTTGAAAAGATTTAATGACAAAATTTATATTTGATATACTTTGATTTTCTCTACTTATTATTTTTCTTTTACAAATTTGTTATATTACCTAGTTTAAATATGGAAGAATATAATAAACAAAATTTAGTTGATTTTTTTTGAATAAACAGATTTTTTATTCCATTCCGTCAAAAATTGTACACTACAAAACATAGATGCTGACCATCTATACTCATATGATATACAGTCGCTATACCTATTATCAATCTAAGGAGAACTACAATGTCACTATTTGATTACAAATGTGGCAAATATGTCCCAAGAACAGCCCAGGGGTAATGGTTTAAACTTTGTAGAATATCCCTCCATTTATGAGTTGAAGCTTCTCATGAGTGGAGATGGACTACTATTTCCTTACAAACATTATCCCTCAGCATATTACCTCATTGGAATCTCATTTTATTACGCTCTCTCCATGTCACTGTCACCAGAATCCCAAACAGACAAGCAGTGATTTCTGCTACTCCAGTTCTACTTCTTGCCAACTTACTGACCTACTCACATTCCTCCTTCCAGTCAGAAATGGGTCGCTTATAGCCCAACCAGTTTAGGAGTCGATTCCAAAGTGCTTTAGTCTTCAAGCAATCAAAGAACAGATGATCAAAAGTTTCACGATACATTCCACAGAAAACACATTCATGTGGAACCAGGATATTGAGTTCCTGGAGTCTGTCCACAGTTGCTAATCTCTTGTACAGAGCCAGCCACAAAATAAATTTGTACCTGGGGTGTAATTGAGTTTGCAGTATGATGGTCTTCCGTTGGACTTTACAGCATGAGGGTGTTGGTGTCTATATAACTTCTTGATGCTGAATGAATCACCCTTTTGAAGCTGAAGAAATCGACTGTCCAGGTTACCGTGAAGAGTTGCAATGTCATTTATCAACTCTCTCGACTCAAATATTTTCCTAATTGCCCAAGCAACAGATCTAGGCACCGACAAGTCATAAATACAATAATTTTTAATATAGAATGTATGCACCCATTTTATCCACAGACTATCCTTCTTCTTGGTCAGTGCCCATAGGTGCTTTACAACAGCAGCCTTATTCCACTTAAACAGGTTCAACACATTTAAACCCTCTGCACTGTATGGCATACAGAGTGTTTCCCAGGCAACCAGAGCTTTCCTTGACACTGTAGCTGAACTTGTCCAAAGGTATGATCTGCATATTGCTTCAGTCATCCTCAGAACTTTTTTAGGCAGTAGAAAAATTTGGGACCAATAGGCTTGGACACCAAACTGTACTGATTTAATCAGCTGAAGTCGACCAGCATAGGAGAGCAGCCTTGATGACCAGCAGCTTATTTTCTGTGTGATTTTCTCAACTAATGGCCAACATTGAGCAATAGTCAATTTCTTTGAATCCAGAGGCATCCCCAAATATTTAAATGGAAGCCTGCCTTCGTGGAAACCTAATGCCTGTAAGATCTCCTCCTTCTGCAGTTTGTTACCCCTACTATGTACACATCACTTTTGTCAGCATTTGCTTGAAGTCCAGAAGCTTTGGAGAAGTTCTGGAAAGCCTGCTTCAGTAAAATTACAGATTGAATGTCTGCTTTACATAACATAAGAAGATCATCCGCGAAGCAAACATGTGCTACACCCAGCTTCTTACATCTCGGATTAAATTTGAACTCTTTCCTCATCATCATTTGGACAAATTCTCTATGTAGATACTCCATGGCCAGAACAAATAGGTATGGAGACATAGGGTCACCTTGCCTTATGCCTCTTATTCCTTTAAATGGAGCAGTGAGTCCACCATTGATGTTGAGAGAGTAGGTAACAGAGGCTATGCACTCCATTACCCACCCAATGAATTTATGAGGAAAGCCCAATTCCTGCAACAGTCTTTCTAGGAAGCACCATTCAACTGAGTCATAGGCCTTCTTTAAATCTACTTTAAGAACACATCTAGGAGAAATGCCCTTCCTGGAGTAGCCTTTGAACAGTTCTTGTGTAAATAAAATGTTATCAGTGATACTACGACCCTCAACGAATGCTGACTGTGATATTCCAAGCAGGTAGTCAATAACTGCTTTCAGCCTAGCTGTAAGGATCTTAATGATGATTTTGTACAGAGTTGTACAACAGGCAATGGGTCTGTAATCCTTCACTTTACTTGGATTTTGCACTTTAAGAATTAGAGTTAATGTAGTGCTGCTAACTCCTTTATGTAACTTCCCAGTGAGAAAGAATTCCCTCACAGCTTCACTGATGTCTTCCCCCACTCTTTGCCAATGCCTTATAAAAAATTCAATTGGGAAGCCATTCACACCTGGTGCCTTATCATGAGGCATATCCTTAATTGTCATTAGTATTTCCTCCCTTGTGACTGGTTTTACTAGATCATCTTTCTGTTGCAAGTTGAGACAGGGCCCCTGATGGATTACTACAATGTTTGGACATTGGCAGATGTTATTGTTCCCCCCCCCAGTACACTCTTGAAGCAAGTAATAAACTCTTCTTCCACCATCCTGGGATCAGTCAATTTTACTCCCGCATCAGTATATATAGAGTTTATAGTATTAAAGTTTGTCTTCTTCTTCAGTTGAGCATGAAAATATTTAGTGTTTGAATCTCCACAAGCAATCTAGTGTGCTCTAGATTTCTGGTGTAAGATCTGCTCCTCTATGTTACTCCATTTCTCCACATCCATAAGCATCATCCTTTCTTGAACAATCAGACCTTGGTCCATACAATTGATCTGCATCTGATTCTGTATAGCTTCCAGCTTCTGCCTTGCCTCACTGAGGTGTATCCTATACTTTTCCATATAGGTATTCAAGTCCTTTAACCCCACTTTTAGGGCCTTTAATTTATTCCATACTCTATGCATTTTCCCTCCATGATGGCTTTGATTCCATACTCTTTCCACAATGCTAGGGAAATCAACATGATCCATGACAAATGTATACAGTTTGAATGACTTAGGATGGATGTTCCTTCTTTGTTCCTCAGCATTGCACAGTAAAAGGATAGGGGAATGGTCTGAAACTCCCGGGGTCAACATATCAGATTCAATGTGACTGTATTCATGCATCCAGTTCACATTTCCAAAAGCCCAACCAATCCTGCTGTAGACTCTTGCCTTTGGTTTTTTTTTATTGCACCATGTATTAAAACAACCCAAACTCTTCAACTGAGTGAGTTGAAGAGCAATGAGTGTGTCTTGGAAACCTTGAATCTCCTGTGCATAACTAGAGCACCTATCCTATCATCAGTGTGGAGAACATTGTTGAAATCTCCACTGAGTAGCCAGCTCTCCTGAATAGTTTCTCTTAAGGTCACAGTTTGGCCCATAGTTGCTGGCTCTTGTTCATCTCATTATTTGCAAACACTATTATTATTAGTGTTCTGAAATTTGTACTTCTTTCTTTAACCTCACAATGTATAAACTGTTCATCAGTCTTCAATATCTGCATCTCAACATTTAAATTCCACAGTAGCCAGATTCTCCCATTTGGATGTTCATTGTAATTCCCACTATATCTCCAATCATTTCCCAATTTTGTGATAATCCTTTGTACCTTTACTTCCTTCACTCTAGTTTCTATGCATATTCATGAAACAATTTCACATAAAAGCTCTGTACTCGGGCCTAGGACCTCGAATTTCGATTTCGGGAATACGCCCAAGTCCCAAATTTCCATACGGACCCTTCTGGACCGTCACATCACGGATCCGGGTCTATTTTCCCAAACTTTGGCCAAAGTCAATTATAGCATTCTTATTATCAAAATTCTTAGTTTTTAACACAGAATTCAAATATTTTCACATAAGAATTTTCCGGCTTCACGACCGGACTACCTACGCAAATCGAGGCAACCCAATAAGAGGTTTTCAAGGCCTCAGAAGCGCAAGGAAAGGGAGAATTACGGTGATGACTCTTTGGGTCGTCACATCCTCCACCTCTAAAACAACCGTTCGTCCTCGAACGGACAAAAGAAAGAAGTACCCGAGTCATGGAATAGATGGGGATAACGGCTTCGCATATCAGACTCGGACTCCCAGCTCGATGCCTCAGGAGGCTGACCTCTCCACTGAACACATACTTAAGGAAAACTCCGCGACCTCAACTGTCAAACTTGCCGGTCTAAAATAGCCACCGGCTCGTCCTCATATGACAGATCCTTATCCAATTGGAAAGTGCTGACATCTAACACGTGGGTGGGATCACCGTGATACTTCCGAAGCATGGATACATGAAAAACCAGATGCACAGAGGACAAGCTAGGCGGCAACGCAAGCCTATAAGCCACATTTCCCACACGGTCAAGAATCTCAAATGGACCAATATACCTAGGGCTTAGCTTGCCTTCTTCCCGAACCTCATCACGCCTTTCATAGGCGATACACGGAGCAATACCTGCTCACCAACCATAAAAGAAACACCCCTGACCTTAAGATATGCAAAACTCTTCTGCCTAGACTGAGCTTACCGAAGTCTGTCCTGAATGATCTTGACCTTATCCAAGGCCTCTTGTACCAAGTCTGTATCCAATAACCGAGCCTCTCCTAGATCAAACCATACGACTGGGGACCGACACCGCCTACCATACAACGCCTCATACGGAGTCATCTAAATACTGGACTAGTAGCTGTTGTTGTAGGCAAACTCTGCTAAAGGCAAGAACTGGTCCCATGAGCCTCCAAAGTCAATAACGCAGGCTCAGAGCATATCCTCAAGAATCTTAATAGTCCTCTCGCACTGACCGTCCGTCTAGGGGTGAAATTTTGTATTCAACTGGACCTGGGTGCCCAACTCCTGCTGCACAGCTCTTCAGAAATGCGAAGTAAACTGCGGACCCCGATCCGAAATAATTGATATGGGCACCTCATGAATGCGAATGATCTCCCGGATATAAATCTCAGCATACCCCTCAGATGAATAGGTAGTGGCGACTGGGATAAAATGCACTGACTTGGTCAGCTTAAGAATATAACCTATATACCATCAAACTTCTTCCGGGTCATCTGAAGGCCAGTAACAAAATCCACGGTGATTCTCTCCCACTTCCACTCGGGAAGCTCAATCCTCTGAAATAACTCATCGGGTCTCTAATGCTCGCACTTAACATGCTGACAATTCAGACAACGAGCCACATATGCAACAATGTCTTTCTTCATCCTACGCCACCAATGTTACTGTCTCAAATCCTGATACATCTTCGCGGCACCCGGGTGAATAGAATACCGAGAAATGTGGGCCTCCGCTAAGATCGACTCTCGAAAACCATCAACACTGGGCACACAAACTCGCCCTTGCAACCTCAAACGCCATCATCTCCCAAAGTCATCTCCCTGGCACCTCCCCGCTGCACCGTGTCTCTCAGGGCACATATGGAGATCATCAAACTGCCTCTCCCGGATATGCTCCATCAATGACGAGCGAGCAACCGTGCAAGCTAACACCCTGATGGGCTTAGAAATATCCAATCTCACAAATCTATTGGCCAAGGCCTGAACATCCAAGGCAAGCGGTCTCTGGCTGACCGGAATATATGCAAGACTACCCAGGCTAGCGGACTTCCTACTCAATGCATCGGCCACCACATTGGCCTTCCCTGGGTGGTATAAAATAGAAACATCATAGTTCTTTAACAACTCCAACCACCTCTGCTGCCTTAGATTCAACTCTTTCTGCTTGAACAAGTACTGAAGGCTCTTGTGATCCGTGTACACCTCACACGTCACACCATACAAATAATGCCTCCAGATCTTCAAGGCATGAACAATGGCTGCCAAATCTAGGTCATGAACTGGATAATTCTTCTCGTGGATCTTCAACTGCCTCGAAGCATATGCTATGACCTTGCCGTCCTACATCAACACTGCGCCTAGCCCGATACGAGAAGCATCACAATACACGGTATGAAGTCCAGATCCTGTGGGCAAAACCAATACCGGTGTCGTCGTCAGAGTTTTCTTGAGCTTATGGAAGCTCGCCTCGCACTCATCTGACCACCTCAACTGGGCACCCTTCTGAGTCAATCTAGTCATCAGGGCTGCGATGGATGGAAACCCTTCCACAAAACGTTTGTAGTAACCAACTAACCTCAAGAAGCTCTGAATCTCTGTAGCTGAAGTTTGTCAAGGCCAGTTCTTGACTGCCTCTATCCTCTTCGGATCCTCCTGAATACCCTCTGCTGATACGACATGACCCAAGAATGCAACTTTGAGAATTTGGCATATAATTGGCTATTCTTTAGAGTCTGAAGAACCACTCTGAGGTGCTGCTCATGCTCCTCCTGACTGCGTGAGTATACCAAGATATCATCAATGAATATAATTACAAATAAATCCGAGTAAGACCTGAACACTCGGTTCATCAACTCCATGAATGTTGCCGGGGCATTGGTCAACCCAAACGACATGAACAGAAACTCATAATGCCATACCGAGTACAAAACGCTGTCTTAGGGACATCAGAAGCCCTAATCCTCAACTAATGATAACCAGACCTCAAATCTATCTTCGAGAACACCTTAGCACCTGAAGCTGATCAAACAAGTCATCAATCCTCGGCAGCAGATACTTGTTCTGTATTGTCACCTCGTTCAACTGCCGATAATCAATGCACATCCTCATCGACCCATCCTTTTTCTTCACAAACAACATTGGTGCACCCCAAGGTGATACACTAGGTCTAATGAAACCCTTATCAAGCAAGTCCTGAAGCTGATCTTTCAACTCTTTCAACTCTAGCGGGGCCATGCGATACAGCGGAATAGAATAGGCTGAGTACTAGGAGCCAAATCAATACAGAAGTCAATATCCATGTCGGGCGGCATACCCGGCAGGTCTGCAGGAAAAACCTCGGGGAACTCCCGAACAATAGGAACATAGTCGATAGATGGAACCTCTGCACTGGAGTCGCGAACATACGCCAACTATGCTAAGCACCCCTTCTCGACCATATCTCGAGCCTTGACATATGAAATAACACTACGGGTGGCATGAACTGGGGTCCCTTTTCACTCAAGTCAGGTAATTCGACAAGGACAAGGTCACGGTCTTGGCGTGACAATCCAAGATGGCATGATACGGGGACAACCAGTCCATCCCCAATATAACATCAAAGTACACCATGTCTAAAAGCAATAAGTCGACACGGGTCTCAAGAACCTCAAATACCACCACACAAAAATGATGCACTCGGCCGACCACTATATAATCACCAACCGGTGTGGACACATATACAGGAATACCTAGAGCCTCACTAGGCACGATCAAATAGGGTGCAAAATAGGATGACACATATGAATAAGTAGACCCCGGATCAAATAATACTGAAGCACCTCTATCACAGACCACAACAGTACCTGTAATCACAACTTCAGATGACTCGGCCTCCGGCCTGGCTGGAAATGCATAACAATGGGGCTGGCCCATACCTCCCTGAACTGCGTCTCTGGGATGATATAATGCGGGCTGACCCCTACCTCTGGCTGACCGGGCTCCACCTCTACGGTCTCTCCCTCAACCTCTATGATCACTACCCCTGCCTCTAGCTGGCTGGGCGGCCTGAGGATCACCTGCTGCCTGAATCGTAGGGCGAGGACGCTGCTGCTGAGAACTACTCGAGGCTAGAGGGCAAAATCTGACAACATGATCTATGTCACCACAACCATAACATGCCCTCGGCTGTTGAGACTGGTGGCCCTGTCGACAGGTATGTCCTCCCCTGAAGCTCTGAAGTGGAGGTGTACTGATGGGGGCTGGTGGTGCGCTGAAAGACTGCTGATCTGAATGATACTACTGGTGGCCACCACCGCCAGGTGTACCATGAGAAACCTTAAGTGCCGACTGTAAAGGTCTCGCGGTATGGCCTCTGTCATGGAAATTCCTACCTCCAGATGAGGTACCACTAAATCTACCATAATGTCGTGGCCTCTTATCTGAACCCTGACTACCTCCTTGATCCAATGCAATCTCTACTCGGTGGGCCGCATTGGCCGCCTCCTGAAAAGTAATATCACTGCCAACTCCCACAACCATCTGTAGGCGAATGGGCTGAATCAATCCATTAATTAACCTCCGGACCCTCTCCCGATCTGTAGGGAGTATCACTACTGCATGGCGAGCCAAATCATCAAATCTGGTCACATACTGTGTAACTGTCATGGAGCCCTGCTGAAGGTGCTCAAGTTGTCTGCGAAGTGCCTCCCGCTGAGTGACGAGGAGAAACTTTTCCAAAATAACTCCGCAAACTGATCCCATGTAAAAGCTGGAGATCCTGCTAGTCTAGATAGACAATAATCTCTCCACCAAGCATTAGCGGACCCACAAGTTCGAAAGTGCAAAAATTGACCCCATTGGTCTCTACTATCCCCATGGTCCTGAGGATCTCATGACAACTGTATAGAAAGTCCTGGGGATCCTTCGATGAAGCACCGCTTAAAGTAGTAGTGAAAAGCTTGGAAAACCGATCAAGTCTCCACAAAGCATCCGAATACATGGCTGTCCCATCTCCGGCCTTAGCTGTAATGCCTGTCAGAGCTGCCACTGCGGGCTGAACCAAGGGAACCTGAGTCTGGGGAGATACTTGCTCCGGAGTACGTGTAGCAGGAGTCTTAACCCTTCATCCAGCCTGAGAAGTGGTTTGTGTTACTGGTAGCAATCCTGCTCTAGCAACACTGTCCATAAAGCCTGCTATGCGGACAAGAGCATCCTGAAGATTCGAAGAAAACATCACTCCTCCTGGGACCTGAGGTGGGCCCACCGGAGCTGGTGGAGTTGGAACCTCCTTATCAAAGTCAATATGAGGCTCCACCTCTTGAACTGCTGTCTGGGGCTGAGCTCTGCCCCTGCCACGACCTCTGGCACGGCCTCGGCCCCTGCCCCTCGTGGGAGCTGCTGCTGGGGGCCCGGGCTGCTGCGCAGAAGAAGAAGACGCACGTGTTCTCGCCATCTGCGAAAGAACAGAGTAGAACGACAATCAATATTTGAAACAGAATCGCATGACAAGAATGAACAAAGTGAAACTTTTCCGAACTCTGTAGCCTCTGGGGATAAATACAGACATCTCCGTACCGATCCCTCAAACTCTACCGAGCTTGTCCATATGTTGTGAGACCCAAGTAACCTAGAGCTATGATACCAACTTGTCACGACCCGGATTTTCCCACCATCGGGAGTCTTGATGGCGCCTACTGTCGAAGCTAGGCAACCTAACCTTTATAATTATTTTTAAAAAACTCAAATCTAAAACAAGTTAAGTACTAAAATAATTAATTAAAATATGCGTAAGTCTTTTAACAACAATAGCAAAAAGAAGATACGAAAAATTAACAACATGTCTCTACCCAGTATCTGATGTCACTACTCACGGAGGACTAAAGGAGTACTACAAGCACAGTCTGAAAGAAATACAAAATATGTCTGTTTGATACAATTAAACAAACTGAAAAGAAAAGATAAGGGAGACTCAGGGCCCGGGAACGCCAACGAGCTACATCGGAGTCTCTGGACTGAAGGATCACTCCCGAACTATAACTGCGGTCCGTAGGCTGTGACCTGACCTCTGCACAAAAAGGCATAGAAGCGTAGTATCAGCATAACCGACCCCATGTGTTGGTAAATGCACGGCCTAACCTCGGAGAGGTAGTGACGAGGCTAAACCGGACCTACCACAACCAACTTGTACAGATATATGCAATAACAGAAAGAGAATAGGAATTTAAACAATTAAAAGGGAAAAGGGACATGCTGGGGGAGTAGCAGTTCAATTATAACTTCTACAATCAAGAGATGGAACTGAATAAATAATAACTAAATTAGAAAGCCAATGAATCAACAACTGCGCGACATCACCCTTCATGCTTTTACTCTCATTCCTCACCAAAATGGTCAAATATAATGCACTGCATCACCCTTCGTTCATTTACTCTCATTTCACAACAAGAATATCAAATATAAGGCAGGGCATCACCTTTCGTGCTTTACTCTTGATAAACAGTGCACGACATCACTCTTCGTGCTTTTACTCTCAATAAACAGTGCATGGCATCACCCTTCGTGCTTTTACTCTCTCTTCCTCTCCCAATCAATGGTCACAACCAAACGGGAAAAAGGAAATATATACATATCAAGACAAAATATCCCGGCAAGGGAGAATAATTCAACAATAAATCCCGACAAGGGAAATGCAACTCAACAATAGGTCCTGGCAAGGGAATACAACTCAACAAATGGTTCCGGCAAGGGACAAGTACCAAAAATTCCTCTTTTGTTCATTTAATTCTCAACTTTAACTTTATAGTTCTTGTAACAAGTAATTATCACAATTAATAACTTACTTCGTGATTTTAATAGCAAATGTAACATCACGGTCATGCTTGACTCGGGTGCATAGGTAACCATCACCATACCTATACACCGACCCCACATAGCACATACCAAATAACAACCTAATCATATTCCTTCAAGCCAAAGTTAGATCGAACACTTACCTCGAATATGAAAATAGCAACTCAAAGCTCAACAATCGCCTTTCCTCTAGAATTTGACCCCGAACCAACAAACTCAATAGAATCCTACGAACTTGCTCGAGCGATCAAATATCCAAAACAACATCAAAATCAAAGAATCAACCCCCAAAACTCATGATTTTCATTTCTAAGTTTAAAACTTTCAAACTTTCCACTTTTAGTCTAAAACACGTCAAACGACGTCCGTTTTCAATCAAACTTTACAGATAGCGCTTAACGCGCATTTAAGACTTGTACCGGGCGTCGGAACCTAAATACGAGCCCAATACCACTATTTTTTATCAATTTCCATTTTCATTTTTCCTTAAGCATATTCATGAAACAATTTCACAGTAAAGCTCCGTACTCAGGCCTGGGACCTTGGATTTCGATATCGGGTATACGCCCGGGTCCCAAATTTCCTTACGAACCCTCTGAGACCGTCACTTCACGGGTCCGGGTCCGTTTACCCAAAACATTGACCAAAGTCAACAATAGCATTATTATTATTATCAAAATGTTTAGTTTTTAACACAAAATTCAGATATTTTCACATAAAAATTTTCCGCTCCGGGACTGCGCACGCAAATCAAGGATACCCAATAAGAGGTTTTCAAGACCTCAGAAGCGCAAGGAAAGGGAGAATTACGATAATGACCCTTTGGTTTGTCACAATTAGAGTCGATATCAACGTTTGATAGCTTTTATTTTATAGTTTCTCTTGTTAGAGAGTCATCTCTTTCCTTCGTTTTATTCTGTTCCTTTTGTTTGTCTCCTTTGATCGAAAAATTCCCCCACGGAGTCTGTTTGGTCAAGACAAGTAAGAAATGACTTCAAAATTTTCCACCAAACTTCCAATTTTGCAAGACGGGATCTGATTAGAGAATCCAAGTGGTATAAGTCAGGAAGGATCAATCGCGAAGCCAGTGTCAGGATTTCCCCAACAAGAGAAGATTTCCAAAGGGATGGATTAGTGTCAAGAAGGATATCCCCGTAGAAAATCAAAGGTTATAGACCTTAAGTCCAAGGCCAGTGGATGATTCAAGGGAGAATGGCGCTGAGAGAGACGAGCATAAATTGGATATTCATATGAGACTCAAAGTTCGGGGGAAATGCCGGTTCCCTAGCTATGCCATAAAAGAAGAGGGATATCCCTAGTAGAAAGTGTATTTCACTGACATCGGATGAACAAAAAACTGGTTCATCAGTAAAACATACAAGATCCTCAATCAGAGTCACTGTCATAGGGATGTGGGTGGTCGGGATACAAGTGGAAAACAACAGGGAAAGGCTTGAGAATAAGGAGTGGTCAAGAAGGTAGAAATTATCAACCAAGTTTCTAGATGGCCAGACGACGCAAGGTAGGGCAAGTTATGCTATGACCAGCAAATAACATCATCCCCAGCAAGTTTTGATAGTGTAGTGAAATGCCGAGCAGGGAAGGAGAAAGGAAAAGACCATTCCCAGCAGGAGTATCACAACCAACCACCACGTTATGAACTAACAAATTTTCTTTGATGTGAAACAAGGACGGGAAATTCCATTGGTGGCAGGGAGGCCCGATACAAGAAAGATTATCAAACTGGGACAAAAAATTTTCTTTTCATTTCGAAAATTTTCTGGAAATCAGGTATCCACTTGGGGGAGAAAGAAAATAAGACAAGTCTTAAGGGAAGTGGTCTTTGAACTAGTGTTATCCCTAGAATAAGAAGTTTTAAAGAAGGAAGTTGTATTCCCAACGGAAAGAACAAACGGGTGAAACTTGTTGTCAGAAAAAGCAAAAGGACAGTGCCATCCCCAACAGCTTCCAGAACAATGAAGCACCGATTTTGAAGGAATAAAATTCCCCCCAACAACGTTGCCCTCAACAAGGTTATCCCCAGATGATAATACTTTTATCCCCAACAGTGTTAAGAGAAAATAAAAAATTTCAAGGAAGTAGAAAAGGTGGGAAAGAAAAGAGATCCCCCCAACGCTATTATCCCCAGCACGTAAGTAAGTAATTCCCCAGCAATGTTATCCCCAGCGTGTAGATATGTGATTTTTTACCCTCCCCAAGAATTGATACATTTTAGTGTTAAATATTTAGTTTAGGTCTAATATCGCTATTGTAACTAGTCTTAACTATTTTACCTTAATTTAAAATAAAAATGAAAATTACAAAATATTTTTTCTTTTATCCAGTTACTTTAGTTCATCTATCTTTCACAAAATTCAAAAATACAAAAATAGTTACACTTTATTTTCAAGAATATTAGTGTTTTGGGTAATAGTATTATCTTAATTTTGTGATGATTTTAATCTAATATTTTTATTATTTTAGTTTGACATTTGAAAAATAGAAAAAATAATTTCATATTTTATATATAATTTAGTTTAATTTATTAGATAGATTTTTTGCAATATGTAGTATATTTAGTTTATATTAAAAGGTATTTAGCTAAGTTTTAGACATTTTTCTTTTAATCCAATTTCATGAGCCCAAATGAGGAGCCCAATCCCAAACCCATCAAATTTTTCATTTTTTTGGACAATACACAAGACTAAAAAAACCGTAGCTACTAGACTTCATCTTCCACCAACAAGACCCTAGAGACCAAACCACCACCCGAAATCGCCGCCGCCTCTGCTCCTTCTTCTCTCACGTGCATGGCTTCTTCAATAACAAGACAAGAGATGAAACCCTAGGCTGCCATCTTCTTCTTTGATATTGAACCAAAAAGCACCCCCACCTATGTTTTCCGTCGTCAAACCAACCAGCGACCCTACTCGCCGGAAAAACGCCCACAGCCCTCCAGTTATCACCCCATAGGACCCTTGACTTCATATACAAGCAGCAACCGCCGCCGGATCTCACACAAACCATCACTGTTGCCGTTGCTGCCTCTTCACACAAAAACCATCCAACAACCCCTGCAGCATTAACCTCTCCAAGCGTCCATCTCAAATTCTGATGACCACAACACATACATAGAGATGAATGGAATCTGGGCGGCTTTGAACAAAAATTAAAAAGGAGCCGGGAACAATTCAAGTTTTAGTTTCATTTTCTAAATCAGAAAACAAAAAAAAGTCTGCTTCTTCATTCATTTTTTTTTTGGAGTTTGGTTTTAAATATGGAAATTGATTGAGCCGAGAGAGTTTCGAGTTTGTTCATTGCTGCCAAACCAGAATTAGCCTGAGTTTTGCTCGTCTTTGAGCTTCAGTGTTATCCGGCGAGGTTAGAGGTTATGTCGGTCCTTGTCACCGGGTCTCACGACTGTTTTTCGAGCTTCAAACTGCTGTATTTTTTTTGCATATTAACTCGATTGAAACTCCATCTTCAGATTTGGTTATTTATATCTATGCTTGAGTTTCAACTAAATTAAGTCTGGTGGTTCAAGTTATTTCGTTAAGTTTGTGTTGGAATTTCAAATCGGGGTATATTTGAGTTTGTCGGCTCGTGACAGTTTCAATTTCGGTTCGAAGAGTACATTCGGCTTGACTGAATTACGCCAAAAAGATCATCACTCTCATTGAGGTCCAACTCTTAAACCCTTACTCACTTTATCTTAGCTGAATGTTAATTGCTTGTTTAGTGATTTGATTCTATGATTTTTTTAGATATTGTCTCCAGTTACGAGTTTATTCGTTAGTTTACCTGTTTGTATATAGCTCGAATTGGGTTATAGTGGAATATGATTTTATCACAGTATAAAAATTGGGCTGTGGGAAAAATTAAAATAAAATTTAGGTTCAAAATAATAGTGTTGTTCATTTATTCTTGTTTTAGTCAATTTAATCGTTAGGAGCATGCTAGGTCGATTACACTTGGGTAGGCAAGCCATAGGATTTTTGTTAGTTTAAAGGCAAGAGGTCGTTCACTTAGTTATATTTATTCGGGGTATGCCCCGAGGGGTTTGTATATATATTTTATCCAGGGTATGCCCCGAAGTATTTGTATTTGAAGGCCGAAGACGGAATGGTTCGAGGAAGCATAGAATAGTATTTTATTTTTGTTTTATAAGGTGGGGACGACCTCGGGCCTCTTTTGACTGTTTATTTTCTTTTTGTGTGCTTTTACCTCAATTTGAATATCTTAAACGCCAACTAGATCGAGTACTCAACCGTGAACTTCACGGGACTTGGGGAGGGCCTAACACCTTCTCCCCGAATCAAATGAACCCCCTTACCCTAATCTCTGTAATAGACTTAGTTTTAGAGTTAAAAGTTATTAAAGGAAAAAACATTTAAGAATAAAAAATGGTGACCTGACACACCGAAATCAAATGCCAGGTGGCGACTCTGAATTATTTTCCTTTTGAAACACAATTTTTGTCACTCATAATTGGAAAACCCTTTTCAAGCTTTTTACAAAATCTTTTTAATAAATTAAGAGGGTTTTTAGAGTTTTTTTTAGAAAGATGGGTGTGACATCTCTGGCGACTCTGATGGGGAGACTTGCTGGTTCGAGCCAATACTTGATCTTGTTGGCTTTTAGGATTTTCGTTTCAGTTTTTTATGTGTTACTGCATTATGAATTGTCATCATTTTGCATAACCATGGGTCTTCTTTCTGCAACAAGTCTTTCGGAGTACATTTGAGCGTACACGGCCTTTTTCTGAGTCACCCGTGTCTTTGGGGGGGTGGCATGGGAGCGTGGAGTAGCTAGAGCAGCCGCCATCGACCCCGTGACGCCCCGAATTGCCTTGTCTAGTGAACCCCAGCCGTAGGTCAGCCTTTAGGTCATGCTTATTTGCATCATATCATTTAAACTTAGCAGGGTTTTGTCCCAGGCACCGTGTCCCATTGTAGAGGCTTATCCAAATTATGTCAAAAATGGGCTTATGGCCCAAAATGACATTTAATCACCCTACATGCTAAATGCTGCATCTTTGAGGGTAAGAAGGTTATTTGGCGGAGCTACATTTGGGAAAAAAGATTGAAAAATGAAGCAAGTAGGGTCCACTCGCGTTTTTTTTATAGTTTTCGAAAAATCAAAAAAAAAATCCAAAAAGATTTTACTTTTCCATTATTTTCCAAAAAAAAAAGAGGAAAAAAAATTGAAAGTAGAAAATCCAAAAAGATTTTACATTTTTCATCCTTTTCCAAAAAAAAAATTCAAAAAAGGAGAAAAAAGAAAATCCAAAAAGATTTTACATTTTCTGTCATTTTCCAAAAATTAAAAAAGAAGAAAAAAAGAAAATCCAAAAATATTTTACATTTTCTATCATTTTCCCAAAATTTAAAAAAAGGATAAAAATAAAATCAAAAAGATGTTGCATTTTCCATCATTTTTTTCAAAAAGACAAAAACGTAGTTTTTTCAAATTAGATGCATTTTTTAAAAAAAATTCTATCCTATATTTAATCTTTTCGAACTACGAGAACCTGATTCTCGTCTCCCGGGACGAGATACGTAGGCAACCTACATAGGGTCCGGTCTTTCTAGTATCTTCCGTTCTTGCCTTTGCGGGGTCTTAGCCATATCTTACATGTCTAGCCACTTTTGGCAACATCGCCCATTCTTGAAAAATGGGGTCATTTTTGCAAAAGTGATTCAATAACCCATGTCTTTGGATCTTGAGTCCACAACTACGTGTCATTACTTTTAGGTTATCTCTTTTGGAGTTTTCTTCTTTAGCCATTTTCGGCCACATAGGTCATTGTTTCAAAATGGGGTCATTTATGCAAATTAATTAAGGTCATAATTATTTGGAGTTTAATCCATATAAATCTTAGGGAGGTATGTCCATGTCTTTGAGGTCATCTTTGTTGAGTTTGCACTTCTAGCCATTCTTGGTCACATGGGTTATTTTCGCAAAAATAGCCCAATTATGCCTTGCATGTGTCCAATAGGAGATTCCATGTGTCTTGAGTCACTAACTCTATTTGATTTTATTTTTCCCATTCAGGTATGGATTAATATGCTAGAGTTTGAGAATGACTAACCTAAGATTATTCTTGTCAAGACCATTGCAGGCATCGACTGCTTGAGGAAACTTTTTATTTTTTTAGTCTCTTAATCTTTTAATTTTTAGTCCTGTACAATAGTATCGAGTCTGTCAATCTAGTTAAGATTTTCGAGTCTTTTGTTATAGTACTTTCTATTTGTATTTGAAAAACCAAAAAAAAAATAGAAATGAAAAATCCAAAAAGAATTCTGTTTTTTTAGTTTATTTGTCCATTACTTTTCTAGAACTATGCTTGATCTGATTCATGAGGGACATGATATGTAGTCAACCTACATAGGGTTCGATCAAAGCATTAAAAGGGGAAAAAAGGAAAAGAGAACAAAAGAGAATGAAATTGTGGGATTTAAGAAATTAGTGGAAAGGAAAAAATGGTAATCAAAAGAAAAGGGAGCAAAGAAAATGAAAAACCAAGGAGGGTTAAAGAGAAAAATGAAGAGGAAAAGGGGTAAGAAGTGAAAAAAATTGGGATGATACCAAATGAACTTGTGACTCTCGAAGCCATTCTAGAACCATTAATTGTTGCTAGGGGCATTGCACGCAATGTGATATTTCAATCTGATAAATGCTCTAACACTAACCTGTTGGCTTTGTTTTGATCCTCTTTGTTACTTTCATTACAACAGAGAGTGGTTAGTTTGTGGCACTTTGGTGATTTGTCCATACAACACAAGGTCAAAAAGCAAGGAAACCATGGCTAGCAAAGACTTGGATACAAGAGTTGTCGACCCCTCGAGGGAGATTGTGGGTTCAGAATCTGAATTAAAGGAGGAGGTCCAAAGGATGAAACAATAGATGAGAGAAATGTATCAGTCTTGGATCAGGGGGGATTCTCCACCTTCATTCCCCAATAACTACACTGAACACCCTGCAACTATCATGCCACTCTCACAATCCCTGATGCCCAATACCGTTGATCTCTCGCCACAACACACACCATGCTTTACCCCTTATTAGAATTACCCTGGCACTTCCTCTGAATCTTTTCATTTTGCACCAGCCAAAACAACCACATTCCCATCTCCAGATACCCAATACTATGCCCTGGGACCCACATTCAAAGTTCTAGATCCTTACTCTTACACTCCTCACTTTAAGCCTCATGTTGAAATTGAGAAACCACCTAAGAACGCGAAGCAAGAGGAGATGTTTAAGAAAGTAAAGAGCCTGGAGAAATCATTTAGAAATATGCAAGGGTTAGGAAGCCAGGTGAGTGTGGCTTATAAGTATTTGTGTTTGTTCCCTGATGTCCAATTGCCCCCCGGGGTTCAAGATGCCCAAGTTTGACTTGTATGATAGATATGGGGATCATGTAGCTCATCTGAGAGGTTATTGTAGTAAGATGAGAGGTGCTAGGGGAAAAGATGAATTATTGATGGCGTATTTCTGTCAGAGTCTGAATGGAGAACTCTAGAATGGTACACCCGCCAGGATGCCAACAGGTGGTACACATGGGACGATTTAGCTAAAGCCTTTGCTCGGCATTTTCAGTACAACATAGACATTGTCCCGGATCGCCTGTCTCTGACCAAGGTAGAAAAGAAGACCAGTGAAAGCTTTAGAGAATATGGGTTCTGATGGAGGGAGAAAGCTGCACGAGTTAATCCTCCGATGGAAGAAGACGAGAAGGTTAAATACATTCTTCAAGCCCTGGAGCCCACTTACTATGGCCATTTGATCTCAGCAATTGGCAAGCCTTTCAATAATGTGGTAAAGATGGGAGAAATGGTGGAAGAGGGATTGAAGTCAAGCAATAGCATGAGCTATTCTGCCTTGAAAGCCACAACACGGGCAACTAAGAACGACACAGGAAGCTTGCCGGGTCAGAAGAAACATGATGATGTTGTCATGGTTGACTCAGGATGATGACATGGCCCAACGGGTCCACCTCACCAATATACTCAGCCTCGACCCCCACCCCAACTCCAAACCTATCCCTGAGCTCCACATAATCCACCTTAGTATTATCCTCTGAACAACCTCTAGTCATTTGTTCAACCACTGGTCCACCCCAGAAGGCGAGCGCCAGCACCACAAAATCTCCACTAGCCTCCATTAAATTTTTAAGTGCCCCATAATCCACATCCAAGCCAGGGGTGTAGAGGTAAACAAAGGTTGAAAGATGATATTACACCGATAGGAGAGTCCTACGCAAGCTTGTTTGAGAAACTAAAGCATTATGACCTGATTGCACCTATTCCCCCGAATCATGTGGACAAGCGTGCAAGAAGCTTTGACCCTTCTAAAAGGCGTGAATAGCATTCCAATCCCAGGGGCACAATGTCGAAAGTTGTCGGGATTTGAAAAGAGAGATAGAAAGAATGATTCAGGACGGGATAATTGTGGTCCAGGAAAGTGACACCCAAAACATTTCACAGAATCCTTTACATGTACTTGATGATAAACACGTTGTGGGGATGATGCAGGGTAACACAGAGTATGAGAATCCTCTTGGAAACTTGTTGACTGAAGTTAATAATATTGAAACTGATGAAGGTCCAAGTAATTTTGATGTGCAGTCCAGTGGCTAAGATGCCGAGCTTGCTGATTGGAAAGACACTCCTTTCTCGGCTAGCCAAGGAGGAGTTTTGGTAGTTTATTTTGTTGTCATTTATGTTGTTGGGGTTATTCCAAGGTTGTAATCCGGATATTATCTTGTGGCTCCAACTCTTCTTCTTCTTGTTGCCTAGTTTGTTTTATTGTAGTAACTCATATAATATTATCTAGGATTATCCCTGGGTGTAAACCATGTCTATTTTGCTTGTTTTGTTCAAAACCCTCTTCACCATCCGTCTAATGCAATCTCTTGTTTTCTGTTAATTCTATTCAGTTTTTGTTTAAGTCACTTTTCCTTTTATAGTCCTTTTCATGATGATTCTACTTACATGGCATGCACACATAATTCTCATCCTGATCTTGATAGTTTAGTCTAATCATGAAGCAATGACATAGTTTTGAACATGATTAAAAGAGGCATTTGAGGAAACAAGTAAAAATTCATGCATTTGAGATAACCTGAAGTTTAAATTGAGTGAAACTGAGGCAGTAAGAATGGAAATCGAGAGGTTGATAAGGGCATACAATAAGGAAATATCTTTCAAGCACTTTGAGGTAAATTAGTCAGTACTGAAATGTTTTCTTCCACATCAGGATAAGGTTGAGTCAAGTTTGCTTCGAACTGACAAGGGTCATTCTTTGGGACAAAGGTATTGCTCATTCTTACTTTGTGTTTGTATTGATGCCATCAAAATATAATATGTGCGATTTGTTTGCTTATCTTCAATTGCACGTTTGCACTTGGCATTTTTAAAGGTGGGTATGATAAAGACATTTTATTCCATTACCCAAATACTTTTATCCTTTGCTACCCATTTTGAGCCTTAATTTTTGTTTTATACCCTCTTTTGGAATTAGAAATAGAGTTAGGAACTAGAAAAAAGAGAAAAAGAAAACAAGAAAAGAAACAAAAAGGAGAAAAGAAAAAAGAGGGAAAGAAAAAAAATGAAAAAAGAAAAAGAAAAGAAAAAAACAACTTTATCGTTTGAACTATGTTTGACCTGATTCTTGACACCTCAAGATATGTAGGCAGCCTTACGGTTCAATCGCACCAAATAAAATATTTAATAATTCCCCGAAATCAATACTGGGGTAGATTTCCTTAGTAACCCCATAAAAAGAGAGAAAATAATCCCCCCAAACTCCGAGAAACTGGGGCAGAAGTTTTAATTTTGCTAAAAGGCCTGATTCCAAAAGTTGTAATTTTGAACCATTTCATCTTAAATTATTTTGAGCCTTCATACAACCCTTTCTTTCTAACCATGTCCAAAAGCCTACATTACGGTCCAAAGAAATACCTTCTGACCAATCTTTGAGGATGCCAAATCAAGTGGCTAGTGAAAGTATGATCTTCTTGCATCATGGGTAATCAGTGGCGGATCTAGGAATTCAAGTTTGTGGGTGCTGAATTATTTTTGTACATAAAATTAATGGGTACTTTTGTAAATTTTTATACGTTTTCTCAAATTTTCTATATAACTATACATACTCTACGTCGAAATTAATGAGTGCTCGAGCACCCAATTTTCATAAGTACATCCGCCACTGTGGGTAATACTTTATTCTCAACACAAAGAGAGAAAATGATAAAATGAGAGAGTCTTATCGGTGAAAACCCTCCGGGCACCGTAAGGTGATGGTGAGTTGAGAAAAGAACAAAATGAGAGAGGCTTGATGGTGAAAACCCTTCAGGGCACTACAAGTCGATTGAGGATATTGGATCAGATGGGACAATTGAAGCGTTGAAGCCCATTTTCACAGCGAAGAGGTACAACAAGAGTTAAATATTAGACTTTCTCGAGAGATAGGTCGCCTAATCCAAAATGCATGTCATGGTCAGTGGAGATGGCCTTCAAATCAGCTTAGTTTCTTCTTTATTCTTTTTCCTAGGTAATTTTTTTTTCTTGTTAGATACCATCTTTTCTCGTTTTCCCCTTTATTTTGTTCCTCTTGTCTTATTTGAATCCCTTTTGAGTCTGTTTTATCGAAACAAGTGAGAAATGACTTCAAAATTTGCCACCAGCTTTCCAATTGCACAAAGCCGAGTCTGGCAAGCACATCAAAATGGCATAGGATATAGGAGAAGAGTGTGTGCACTGAGTTGGTGATAATAGATGTTCTTTGGGATTGACGTAAAATGCAAAGATTTGATGAATGTTAGAACACTAGTGCAATGCATCGGGCATAAGGTATTGGACTTGAACGAATCAAGAATATTTCGTTGTGATAAGGTTTGAAATAAAATGGGTAGTCGACAACATACAAGGTCTTCCAAGTTGAAATCAAAATTATCTTGGCAAGTGCAGAAGCGCTCGCCTTCAAGGTCAAGGCCACAAACTAACCACTATGTTTAAACTCACAAGTTTTCTTTGTCTGAAACAGGAATGAAGGTTATGTTCATATCAAAGCTTGAATTTTTCAAGTGTAATGTCCCAATTCTGCTTGCGCAAAGGCTATTGAGAAGATCACATATTACCCCTAGGAGAAGAAATTCCTAGTCTGGGCCTTTCAAGTTATATTTTGTTTAGGAGACACACTTCCTAAATTGAAATATTACTCCTAGGAGACGCACTTCCTAGTTTTGGTCATTGAAGTTTCACCCCTAGGACACACACTTCCTAGCCTGGGCATTTCAAGTTATATTTTGTTTTAGGAGACACACTTTCTAATTGAGATTTTACTCCTAGGAGATGCACTTTCTAGGCTGGTTATTTCAAGTTATATTTTATTTTTAGGAGACGCACTTCCTATTGTTAGTCAATAAAATTCATACCTAGGAGACACACATTTTAGTTGGAGTCATCGAACTTTTACCCGTTAGGAGACGCACTTCCTAGTAGGGATCTTTTAGATTATACTTGTTAGGAGACGCACATCCTAGCTTTGGTCATTCAAATTCATTACTAGGAGACGCACTTCCTAGTTTTAGTCATGTAAGTTTATTCATAGGAGAATCACTTCCTAGTTTGAGTTATTAAAGTTTCACCCCTAGGAGACGCACTTCCTAGTTTGGGCATGTCAGGTTGTATTTTTGTTTTAGGAGACACACTTCCTAAATTGAGGTTTTACCCTAGGACACACACTTCCTAGTTTGGGTCATGTAAGTTCATTCCTAGGAGACGCACTTCCTAGTTTGAGTAGTTGAAATTTACCCCCTAGAAGACGCACTTCCTAGTCTGGGTCCTTTAGGTTATATTATTGTTTTAGGAGATGCACTTCCTAAATTGATGTTTTACCCCTAGGAGACGCACTTCCTAATTTGGGTAATTTAAGTTCATTCCTAGGATACGCACTTCCTAGTTTTAGTTATTGAAGTTTTACCCCTAGGAGACGCACTTCCTAGTATGGGTCTATCATGTTATATTTTGTTCTAGGAGACGCACTTCCTAAATTAAAATTTTACCCCTAGGAGACGCACCTCCTAGTTTGGGTTATTTAAGTTCATTCCTAGGAGACGCACTTCCTAGTTTTAGTTATTGAAGTTTCACCCCTAGGAGATGCATTTCCTAGTATGGGTCTGTCAGGTTATATTTTTGTCCTAGGAGATGCACTTTCTAAATTAAAATTTTACCCCTAGGAGACGCACTTCCTAGTTTGGGTCTTGCAGGATATATTGTGTTTTAGGAGACGCACTTCCTAAATTAAAATTTTACCCCTAGGAGATGCACTTCCTAGTTTGGGTCATGTAAGTTCATTCCTATGAGACGCACTTCCTAGTTTTGGTTCATTCAAGTTACACCCCTAGGAGACGCACTTCCTAGTTTGAGTTATTCATGTTTTACCCCTAGGAGATGCACTTCCTAGTTTTTGGTTCATTCAAGTTTAACCCTTAGGAGACGCACTTCCTAGTTTTGGTTCATTCAAGTTACATCCCTAGGAGACACACTTCCTAGTTTGAGTTATTCAAGTTTTACCCTTAGGAGACACACTTCCTAGTTTTTGGTTCATTCAAGTTTTACCCCTAGGAGACGCACTTCCTAGTTTTCGTTGACGCAATTCCTAGTTTGAGTTATTCAAGTTTTACCCCTAGGATACGCACTTCCTAGTTTTTGGTTCATTCAAGTTTCATCCTCAGGAGATGCACTTCCTAGTTTGGGTCATTCAAATTCTACTCTTAGCAAATGCACTTGCTAGTCAAATATTCTTGGTTTTACTCACAGGTCGAATATTTAGCTTACTCTCATCATTGCATCAATAGCATAAGTGGATTACAATTTTTCTAATAACTAACAAATCTTCCTAGTGCAAACTCGGGCAGAAAATTTTGTTTGCTTTGTTGTTTTGATTGCAGGTGCCCACCTAGAAAATGAGGGAAGACACTTTAGAGATCATTTCAGAGTCATTTCAAGTTTCAAGTCAGTAGCAGGCACCCCACCTGGATAACAAGGAAAGTCATTTCAGAATTCAATTCAAGTTAGAATTGCAGAAAAAGAAAAAAAAAAGAAAAAGAAAAAGAAAAAGTGAATCAAGACATGACTAAAGTCACAAGCATGGTGTGTCCGGTTCTGATCCAAAAATCTGAAGAAAAATGAACTAGCACCTGCAGCTAGTGAGCATCAAGGTTCTGATTTGAAGTCTGCATGAAGAAATATTCAAGAGCCAAGATCAAGCTTCAGAAGACTTATAGATAGGAATCTTGTAACTCATAGTTGACAGGCTTAGTTAGTCTTTTTCATTTTTGATTTTTGATGTAATAACAGGACCACGGACCGGAACCTCGATGGAATGGCACCTCAATCGGCTCTCCACCTCAGTATACTCCATATCTCATTACTTCTGATCTACACATGATCTGATTCCTTTATAGCCAAGGATATGTATGCAGCTCTGATACCAAGGCTCGGTCACATTCCCTTTTCTCATAAGTTTACTTTCTCCAAATCAGGGTTAGGTCAAAAAACATGTATATTCTTTGTCTGAAAACACTTCGTGTTTCCAGTCAAAGAGGGGCAACTGTAGACATGTAATTTTGACCCTCCCCAAGAATTTATGTATTTAGTGTTAAATATTTAGGTTAGGTCTAATATCGCTATTTTAACTGGTTTTAACTATTTTACCTTAATTTAAAATAAAAATTAAAATTACAAAAATATTTTTTCTTTTATCTAGTTACTTTAGTTCATCTATCTTTCACAAAATTCAAGAATACAAAAATAGTTACACTTTATTTTCAAGAATATTAGTGTTTTGGGTAATAGTATTATCTTAATTTTGCGATGATTTTAATCTAGTCTTGTTATTATTTTAGTTTGACATTTGAAAATATAAAAAATAGTTTCATATTTTATATATAATTTAGTTTAATTAATTAGATAGATTTTTTGCAATATGTAGTATATTTAGCTTATATTAAAAGGTATTTAGCTAAGCTTTGGACATTTTTCTTTTAGTCCAATTTCATGAGCCCAAATGAGGAGCTCAATCCCAAAACCATCAGTTTTTTTCATTTTTTTGGACAATACACAAGACAAAAAAAATCCTAACTACTAGACTTCATCTTCCACCAACAAGATAATACAACATGGAACCCTAGAGACCAAACCACCACCCGAAATCGCCGCCTCCTCTGCTCCTTCTTCACTCACGTCCATGGCTTCTTCTACAACAAGACAAGAGATGAAACCCTAGGATGCCATCTTCTTCTTCGATACTGAACCAAACAGCACCCCCTTTTTCCCATCGTCAAACCAACCATCGACCCTATTCGCGGGAAAAATGCACACAGCCCTCCAGTCATCACCCCATACGACCCCTGACATCATATACAAGCAGCAGCAGTCGCCGGATCTCACAATAACCATCATTGTCGCCGTTGCTGCCTCTTCATTTCGTACAAAGACCATCCAACAACCCCTGCAGCGTTAACCTCACTCCAAGCGTCCATCTCTAATTCCGACGACCACAATACATACACATAGATGAAGGGAATCAGGGCGGATTTGAACAGCATTTAAAAAGGAGTTGGGAACAATTCAAGTTTTAGTTTCATTTTGAAAATCAAAAAAACAAAAAAAAGTCTGCTTCTTCATTCATTTTTTTAGAGTTTGGTTTTAAATATGGAATTTGATTGAGCCGAGAGCGTTCCGAGTTTGTTCGTTGCTGCCGAACCAGAATTACCCTGAGTTTTGCTCGTCTTTAAGCTTTAGTGTTATCCGGCGAGGTTAGAGGTTCCGTCGGTCCTTGTCATCGAGTCTCGCGATTGTTTTTCTAGCTTCAGACTGCTGTATTTTTTTTACATATTAACTCGATTGAAACTGCATCTTCAGATTTGGTTATTTATATCTATGCTTGAGTTTCTATTAAATTAAGTCTGGTGGTTCAAGTTATGTCATTAAGTTTATGTTAGAATTTTGAATCAGGGTGTATTTGAGTTTGTCGGCTCGTGACAGTTTCAATTCAGGTTCGAAGAGTACATTCGGCTTAGACTCAATTACGCCGAAAAGATCATCGCTCTCGTTGAGGTTCTACTCTTCAACCCTTACTCACTTTATCTTAGATGAATGTTAATTGCTTGTTTGGTGACTTGATTCTATGAGTTGTTTAGCTGTTGTCTCCGGTTCTGAGTTTATTCATTTAGTTTACCTGTTCGTATATTGCTCGAATTGGGTTATAGTTGAATATAATTTTATCACACTATATAATTTGGGTTGTGGGAAAAATTAAAAGAAAATTTAGGTTCAAAATAATAGTGTTGTTGATTTATTCTTGTTTTAGTTAATTTAATCGTTAAGAGCATGCTAGGACGACACTTGGGCAGGCAAGCCGTAGGATTTTTGTTAGTTTAAAGACAAGAGGTCGTTCCCTTAGTTATATTTATCTGGGGTATGCCCCGAGGGGTTCGTATATATATTTTATCCGGGGTATGCCTCGAAATATTTGTATTTGAAGGCCGAAGACGGAACAGTTTGAGGAAGCATAGAATAGTATTTTATTTTTGTTTTGTAAGGTGGGGACAACCTCGAGCCTCTTTTGACTGTTTATTTTCTTTTTGTGTGCTTTTACCTCAATTTGAATATCTTAAAAGCCAACTAGATCGAGTACGCAACTGTGACCTTCACGGGAGTTGGGGAGTGCCTGACACCTTCTCCCCGAGTCAAATGAACCCCCTTACCCTAATCTCTGGAATAGACTTAGTTTTAGAGTTAAAAGGTTTTTAAAGGAAAATTCATTTAAGAATTAAAAAATGGTGACCTGGCACACCGAAATCAAATGTCAGATGGCGACTCTGAATTATTTTCCTTTTGAAACACAATTTTGGTCACTTTCAATTGAAAACCCTTTTCAAGATTTTACTAAAATCTTTTTATTTATTTAAGAGGGTTTAGTAGAGTTTTTTTTAAAAAAATGGCTGTGACACAACAGTCTCGAGGGAAGACAACACGAGCTTTTAAAGGAGGAATCGATCCCCAGCAAGGCCACAAATAGGCCACCATTTTAAAACTGATAAATTTTTCTTTGCTTGAGAGTTGAAACATGAACAAAGAAGTGCAAAGGGAAAGAAAAGAAAAGAAGAAATTACAAAGGTAAGTTTTTCAAATCTTTGATCTTTACATTTTCCTCCTAGGGTAAAAAGTCCTAGTCTGATGGATTCCCCTCCAGATACAATCTTAGTCCGATGAACTTTCTCCTAAGATCACAATCTTAGTTCGATGAACTTCTCCTAAGATATCACATCTTAGCCCGATGAAATTTTCTCCTAAGATATCAAATCTTAGTCCGATGAATCTTGCTCCTAAGCACAACAAAATTGACCTAGTATGACAATTTATCTCCTAGAGTTAAAATCTTGGTCCGATGAAATTTTTCTCCCAAGATAAGATAACAATCTTAGTTCGATGATTTTTCTCTTAAGATAAAAAATTCGTAGTCTGATAAATTTTCTCTTACGATAATTTAAAAACAAAGGAATGTATAATTTAAAAACAGAAAGGTGTGTTTAATATAAGAAATAAAGGAAGGTCTAATCCTGGATTCAAAAAATAGACCTAGTCTGATGAATATCTCCTAGAGTCAAAATCTTAGTCCGATGAATCTTTCTCCTAAGATCACAATCTTAGTCCGATTAATCTTTCTCCTAAGATCACAATCTTAGTTCGAGGAAATTTTCTCCTAAGATACCCAATCTTAGTCCGATGAATATTTCTCCTAAGATCACAATCTTAGTCCGATGAAATTTTCTCCTAAGATATCAAATCTTGGTCCGATGGAATTTTTCTCCCAATATAATATACTAATCTCAGTCCGATGAATCTTTCTCCTGAGAACACATGAAAATAGACCTAGTCTGAGAAATTGTCTCCTAGAGTCAGAATGTTAGTCTGTTGAAACTTTCATCTAAGATAAAAAATCTTAGTCTGATGAATTTTTCACCTAAGATACAGATAAAATCTTGGTCCGTTGAAACTTTCACCTAAGATGAAAATTTTAGTCTGATGAATTTTTCACCTAGGATAAAGACAAAATCTTAGTCCGTTAAAACTTTCACCTAAGATAAAGATAAATCTTAGTCTGTTGGAACTTTCACCTAAGATGGAAATCATAGTCTGATGAATTTTTCACCTAAGATAAAGATAAAATCTTAGTCCGTTAAAACTTTCACCTCAGATAAAGATTAAATCTTAGTCCGTTGAAACTTTTACCTAAGATGAAAATCCTAGTTTGATGAATTTTTCACCTAAGATGGTAATACATTTCAGTCTTTAAATTTCAAGTATGAAAATGGGTCTATCCGCCGTCAAATGGGATATACTTGGGTCTATCCGCCCTCGAATAGGATATGATGGGTCTATCCGCCATGGAATAGGATATGATGGGTCTATATGCCCTCGAATAGGATACACTTGGTTCTATCTGCCCTCAAATAGGATATATTTGGTTCTATCCGCCCTCAAATAAGATATATTAGTTCTATCCGCCCTCAAATGGGATATACTTGGGTCTATCTGCCCTCGAACAGGATATGATGGGTCTATCCACCATCGAATAGGATATTGGATTTAATCCTTCCTCAAAAGCACATTTAATTTATTTCGGCCCGAGTGGTCTTTCTTGTATGAACGTTGCCAAAATATATTTCATAAATCATTGCCAAATGCTTATTATTTTCGAAGTTGGTGTTGAATTTAGGCACCCACCTGTTTAACTAGGGAATACATTTCATGTATTTGAATTTAGGCGCCCACCTGTATAACTAGGGAATACATTTTTGTTTTATATTTTATGTTTTGAAATCAGCAACCCACCGAAAGGCAGAAGGTTATAATGAAAAATCCCCAGCAGTTTTTGGAAGAAAGAGGCACCGGAAGAAACACAAGCGGACGAGAAAGCAAGACAACAAGAGAAAGTTAAAGATAGATGAGATCTTGTAATCCTTAGCCTAGCCTAGCTTCTTGTTTTCTTTTAAGCATGGTGTAATAAGGAGATCGGTAAAGCAATGGTAACAACATGCAATAGCAAAATCGCAGTCTCATGGTAGTCCCAACTACCAAAACTTTCCGAACTATATTGACCTGATTCCCTTTTAGCGAGGGGTATGTAGGAAACCTTTGAAGCAAAGGTTCGGTCAAATCTTTCAAAAAAAAATGCTTCACACAGAGTACTCAAACGGGCAAAAATCGCTCGTACCCTCTCACTTTATCTTTGCACGAAAACTCTTCGTGTTTTTGGACAAAGAGAAGCAGTTGTGAGCACGTAATTTTTGCCATATATGAGAATTACTCCCATAAATTTCGAAATAAAATAATTTTGTTTGTTTGCAATTGATGTGAATTTTATGTTATTTTTCTGGTATTATTTGTATTTGTCTATGCATGTTTATTTGTTTAAATAAATAAAAATATAAAAATATGTTGCATTTTCATATAAAATTAAAGTTTACAATTAGGATTAATTAAGTTTATTTTACGAAAATCAAGAAATAACAAAAAATGCATCGTTTGCATTTTTAGCATTCAATGTCAAATCGTGCAATTTCTTGATTCAATTGTTATTTAATTTTGTATGATAGTTGTTATTAGAAATTAATTAGTATTTTTATAAGCTAATTTAGTTTATAACTTAATTTATAATTTTAGTTTTTATTAATTAGAAAGTAAAAGAAAAGAGAACAAAAAATAGAAAGAAAATCGGAATTGGGCATCTTCTTCAATTTTAAACCTAGGCCCAAAACATCCCCTACCCAACCCAAAAACAAAGCCCAAACCCTTAAAACATCTGATCTACCCCATCTCCCCACTCAATCTTGACCACTGATCTCTAGCAGATCCGACGGTCCGAAACTCACCCATTTTTTAATATAAAAACTATTCAAAAAAACCCACCCCTCACTTCTAATCTCTTCATTCTTCCACTTCTCTCACATCTCTCTAAACTCAAAAACTCTCTACCTCCCTCTCACTCCACCGGCGCCGCCTCGACGGTGGTGCCGCCTCCGCCTCCACCGGCGCCGCCCTCTATTGGCGGCGGAAACTCCAAAAAACCCTCAAACTCACACCATACACTTCTCTTATCCTCTTATAAATAATCCTACCAACCAAATCCCTAAAAAACCAACCAAAATCCATAGATCTTGAATCTAAAAATGCATAAATGCATTTTTTTTATTTTCGATAATTTCCGAATTTATTTACTATTATTTTTTCCCGCATTATATTCTGTTTTTTATTTAATTTACACATTATATTCTGTTTTTATAATTTAATTTACGAATTTCTGTTTTTTTATTATTTTATTTATTTCATCCATTTTTATTTTTTTTGTTTATTTTTATCACATTTTGTATTTATTTTGCTAATTATCATGTTTTGTTTATTCCGTAATAAGTAAATTAGTTAAAATCGGATCTAGTTAATTGTTTATATTTTTTTTTAATTAATTAACTAAAACAAATTTATCAAGAAAAAGAAAAAAATTGAGTTAAAAAATGGAAAAAATGTGTAAATAAATTTAATAATTAATAGATAAAAAATTAATTATTAAAAAATGTAGTATTTAAATTCCATTTTTATTTTTTTATTTTTTATTTTTTACATCTCATTAATTTAATTATTGTTATTTATTATGTAGTTATTAATGGGTTGGTACATGTATATATATTATACACTCCACATATACATTATTACTATCACACTAAGCAGTAATAATACTAAATAAGGTATTAAAATATATAGTGTGGGACAAGATATATGTTAGTGGGGAATAATATATTTGTTTAATATAGTAGGGGACAAGACATGTGGTAGTGGAGAATAATGCATTTGTTTAATCAATAATGGGTAACAAGACATAGTGGTATTACGGGGCTCAAGAAGATGTGACCTTTTCTTTATTTGTTTAATTGTTTAAAGTGGTTTATTTTTAGAGATAAAGAGGGTTGGACAGAATTAGGAGGACATTCATACTTGAACGGATAGAAGAAAAAGAATTGAGAGTTGAAAAATGGGAGAGCATTCTTGAGAGAGCTTAAACAGTAGTTAATTCAACTAAGACTATTTTATTGAAAACTAAAGAGAACTTCATCTTTAACTATCAAGTTATATTTTCGATTTTATCTTTTAGTTGTTGGTACTGCATTTCGTTTGCTGTTTGGTATTGCTGAAATTACAACTGGATTTCTGAATTCTGCTGGAATTTTTATTGGTTTCTGATCTGTTACTTTGATGTGGCTGCTTGTTGTTGCGGTGTTGCATACTGTTTTGCTGATCCTCCTCCTCTTCTTCTTTTGCTTCCCATACCAGGTACACGGCTGTAACCTTGCCAATTTTGTAAGTTGAAACTTGAAGCATGAATATATATGAAGAATTGAAGTTTTAAATTTGATTTAGTTTTTTTACTGATTGTACTTAGGTCATTTCATATACTACTGCTATGTAGATTTCTGCCTGCAGAATGTATAACTGGAATTGTTTTGTTTAAACTATAATTTGTAGTTATCAATTGTATATCCAATAGAGTTAGTACTCGTTTTATGTTTGGCATTATCCTGCTTACAAATTTAAAACCAGAAGTAATTTACATTAACAATTAAGTTGAAATTGGTTCTTAAAGAATATTGTTAGAGCAGTCGTAATAGATTATAGGCCAGTGTTTGAATCTAGTTTTGATAACATTTTTGAGCTGTTAATTCTAGTAGTCCCACTCATATAAAATTGTTAGTTTTAATTAATAAAAGAATGGTTAGTTTGTTCTAATATCTTGTCAATCTCGCATGCTATTTATAATTTCAGTTTTAGTAATATTCGCTTGTAGAATAAGGCACGGAACAACTGTCCTTATGCAAGCTCGAGTGTAATTTTTGTTCACCTTAATCTAATAACTAATAAGAGGCCCTACCTTGTAAGCATGTAGTTAATTAAGATCTTTTCTCTTTTATTTAGAGATGGAAAAAAATAGAAAAAATGTAGTCACCTTAGGATTATCCTTTAATAAAATAAATGAGATGAGCCTCGCCGTAAATTAAAAATTGTGGGACCCTCAATAAATACACTTAATAATTGGATGGACTTCGGAGTTGGCCGCTTAGCGAATTTCACGGCCTCTTCCCAAAATAACGATACGTTAGTCTCTTTAGGATGCAACTTCATTAATCTTACCTTCCTAAATTCGAGTGTGCATTTATATAACCAAATCCAAATCTCGACGGAGTCAAAATGTGCCGACGACCACGTGTACACTGTAACGTGGTTCGAGATACATAATCATAATGTTGCAATTCGTTGTTAAAAATAACAATAATAATAATAATAATAAAAGCGGTTAAAAGTTAAAATTTGCACATAAGTTACAACATGTTTAAAATCAGATAAATAAGCCGAATATGCCAGTTGAGCGACCGTGCTAGAACCACGGAACTTAGGAATGCCTAACACCTTCTCCCGGGTTAACATAATTCCTTATCTTGATTTCTGGTTCGCAGACTGTTAAACAGATTCAATCTTCTCCTCCATTCGGGATTCAACTGGTGACTTGGGATACCGTAAATCTCCCAAGTGGCGACTCTGACTTAAATAAACAAATTCCGTTTTGATTGTCCTTTAATTGGAAAAACTCCTTTCACCCCTTGCGGGGCGGCCAAAAGGAGGTGCGACAATTATTTTTGACTATGTTTCCAAAAGTATCTTTATTCCATGAAATGTCCTTGTTAGCGAAGTTATCAACAACAGTCGATATATTTTGCTGGTTGATCTAGGAATCCTTCACTATCCCCTTAAAGGTAGGGTGGGATAGCCACATAGCCTCTAGTCTAATAATATTGCTGTTTCAACAAGGTCTTTTAATGAGTTCTAGTTGGATGGGGCAATGGTCAGAGTGTGTTCTTGTTAGGTGTTTTACGCACGCCTCTTGAAATATATTGATCCCGTCTTTGTTGGCTACGAATTTATCTAGTCTTTCCACGATAAAGGCGTTCTTATTTTTTTTCCTTTGTTAGTCCATGTATACTTGGGACCTTTAAAACCTAAGTCTAGTAGCTTTCGATTGTCGAGGAAGTCAATAAACCTGGATATTCTGTTATTGTTAACGGGTAAGCCCCCAAATTTCTCACTAGCCCTAGTAACTTCATTAAAGTCTCCTAGTACTAGCCAAGGTCCTCTATTTTTAGGTTATTCCAAAGGATTAATCTTTCCTCTAATAAACTATTAGCATATATAACTGGGAAAAGCCATACTCTAGAGAGAATGTTTACCTTAACCATTTTGTGAATCTCTTGGTCTGTCCCCCTATTTGATCCACGTTAACTTCATCATTGTTCCACATTAGTTCCATTCCTCTCGAGTTGCCTTGTGCCGCCACCTGAGCTAAACCTGAAAACCCAAAGTCTTCCATTATGTTATGATGATCAGTTAGCCTCGTCTCCAGTAGCGCAACCACGTTGGGTTTGTGCTAATTGAGAATTGATCTAAAAGCTCTCCTAAAGTTAGCATTTCCAGTCCCACGGTAGTACCAAGATATTAAAATCATACTAAAGTTTTTGTTGTTTGAACTCCTCATGTGATTGAGATGAGAGTTCCCCCTGCTCGATGTTCTTTCCTGGTTTATCCAAAAGTTGGCAAACATTGTCAAAACCAGTACCATCGCGTATTGGTATATCCTTGGTGGTCTTTGCATCTTTATAGTTATTGAGTATTTCCTCAAATCCAGCTGACAACTTAAGATGAACCTTTTTTCTTTTCTTGCTTTGAACACTATGGTTCTTGGTGACTTTAATACCCCGTGTTCCACCACCCTTTTCATTGGAAGTTCTTCCTCTTCTTTCCTCTGCGCTTGGACTAGATTTGTCTGTTGTATGGGAGGAGGAGATATTGTTGGGGTATTATGCTGGTGATTCTGGATGCCTGGGGTGGGTATCATCACTGGTGCCTGGTTCATCAGCATACTTTTCATATTCTAAAAAATAGGAGCTGGGTTTAGGGGTGGTTGGATGTTTGGAAATAGAGGTGAGCTCAAGTTAAGGAGGTTGTATGGTTGAGAATGTATCCATGCCTGCTGGTTCTGCCATACATGGTGGCTCCATGGTAATGGTAACCCCTGGTATAGGGTTGTGGTATGAGATATCCACGGGTTCACTATATTTACCATAGCTATTCTGAAGCCTTAATTGAGCTAGGTAGCATGGGTCCTCGATTTGGATGATTATGTCCTCCCCGTTGATTTATAGACTCAAACTCAGGTTGTGACCCATTAAAGCCTACTCTAGCAAGCTTTGAGAACTTGATTTGAGGGTAGTGGTAGTGCTGTGAACAATGTTGATTCTTGGAGTGTGTGTGGTGTTGTTTGGGGTCAATTTTTCACATGATTGCTCCTTCGGTGTTGATCCCTTACCTACACATTCCTCCTTGTACTTACATTCATTCTTTGGTAATTGTTTGGGAGTCTCGGTATCTTTGGTGAAGTTGCTGATAATTTCAGTAGGTTTGTTTGAGTTTTCTGTAAGGGGTAAGCGGGTGTAGGAGTGGAATATAAGAGATTGTTTTGTTTTAAGGTAGTAACCACTTGAGAGTTTAATGATCCTTGCTTATTAATGTTATTAGTCATGTCCATGTCAATTTTATTAATGAGGCTATTATCTAGAGACATGGGAGAGATGGTTTGAAATGAGGTTGAGGGGGTAGTTATGGAGGTGAAGCGGTTACCTAGGGCTATATTACCCACGTTTTGGTTAGAAATAAGGTTCTTTGTCGCTAGATTTTGACTTCTAATAGGTAGGTCTAAAGACAAGATTTCATAGTCCATTGATATGGGGTAATGGGAAAGAACATGTTGAGTGTTTTTGGTGTTAGCCTCTCTAAGTTCATTAGGTTGACTTGTTATGTTGCTAGTTTGTTTAACATGAGTTGATGGAGAGGATTTTGTAGGGTTTTGTTTATTGTCCATAGGGTTTTCAACGTTTGGACTAGGGTATTATGGTGCCCCGTGTTATTTAGAGGGCTGACGTCGGATGTTTTTGTCATAGGGGTAGATTTATACTGGTTCTGGGCCTCGCGAGAATATGCTCTTTACCCTTTGTGTGTATTGGATTTTCTGTAGTAGGGGACTCCTTTTGTCCTTTTTTATTTGAAATTGCCCATGCGCTAGTCCTGTCATTGGTTTCACATAGGCCTGTTTGTTGGTGGTTCTCATTGACGAGATATTGGAGGTTACTGGGTTTCATGTTACTAATTCTCTCCAGCTCTTGCTTCGTTTAGTTTGACCGAGGCTTTTACTAGTTTATCCTTTTATAATTATTTTTTATAAAATACTTTTCTCAAAATAAATTTCCTAACTTTGTTCATTTTATATCCGTTGTTCCTCATTTCTTATATTTTATTTATAATATTTTGTAAAGTTTTAAACAACATTTTTGTCATTTCAACAGAAGAATAACTCAACACTTCAATCAAAATAGTAAATGCTTATTTAAAAAATTAATATCTAGTTTCTTTTCAACACTTCAAGCTTACCGGCTATTTACAATCAGCTAACGGTCTCTTAAGCTAGCTTACATAGGAAGTGTTTAGCATTTTTATTGTTATAAACAGAATTGTATTTAAGGTGAATGTCTGTATATTAGAGAGATTCTTGGGTTTACTACTTGGTGGCTAAGTCACTCTTTTCCTTATGAATAGAGAGCTTATATTCCATTAATTCATCCCAAAATTAATAGAATTCTCTTCCTCTTTCTTCGCAATATTCTTATTTTATTTATTATTTTATTTTGCATTATCAGCACGAGGCTCTACCGTCTCAAGAAACTCTTTGAGAAGACTACGATATACTTCTCTCCTATTTTTATTATGATTGGTATTATGAAAAGAAAGTTCATTGCCCTTAAAATTTCGGGCAAGAACTATATGTCATGTGTAAATTCCATTAAAGATAAAAATAAAGCATCTACCCAAGGTTGTGCTAAGGCCTTGATTTTCTTGCACCATCAGCTTGATGAAGGGTTTGAAAATAGAATATCTCATAGTAAAAAATCCACTTGTTTTGTGGAATAACTTAAATGAAAGATATCACAACTTAAAGTTGGTCACACTTCCACAAGCACGACCTGACTGGGCTCATCTTAGCTCCAAGACTATAAGTATGTTTCTGAATATAATTATGTGATGTTCAGAATTACTTACAAATTGAAAATCTGTGGAGATAGTATAATTGACTATGATATGCTTGAAAAAATATTCACAATGTTTCATGCCTCCAATATGGTCATGCAACAGCAACACCAACAGAAAGGTTTCAAGAAGTACTCTTAGTTGAGTTCTCTTCTCCTTGTGGCTGAACGAAACAGTTACTTGCTCATGACAAATCACGATAATCGGCCCAGTGTGTCTATACCATTGTTTGAAGTGGATGAGGTGTATTCCCATTATGCTAAGCGTGGAAAATGTCGTGGCCTTGTTCATGGCCGTGGCTATAGACGAAATTTTCATGGTGTTAATTACCCCTAAAAAAACCCACCAAAAGTGGGAAGGGAAAGATGAGAAGCCAAATGCAAAGGGTTTAGAAACTGACTGCTATCATTGTGGAAGAAAAGGGCAATGCAAATATTTTTCATACACCAATACATTTGGTTGAGCTTTATCAACCATCTTTAAAGAATAAAAGCCCAGAAGCTAATTTTGTCTCTGGTAATGAATTTGACATCACATACTTCGATGAGGCAGACTTCTTTGAGCACCCTGATGGAAAAATAGACCACTTGATCGGTGATGAATCAGTGGTTAAAGATCATTGAGTAGTTTGATTTTTATTTTTGCCTATTCGTAGTAGTTAGTGAATAAACTTTGTGTAATCATAGTTTTTTACATATGTAACGACCCAACCGGTAGTTTTGAACTCTAGCATGTCGTTCAGCAGTTTAAGGCCTTTATTAGCTTCACTACAAGTATTACGACTTGTACGTGTGGCCGAAACTGCATCTTGGGAAATTCGGAAGCAAAATTCTAATTTCGTAAGTTTTAGTTTGGAGAATGGATTAAGGTTTGACGTTTGAGTAAACGACCTATAAATCGGGATTAGAAGATTCCAATAGGTACATATAATGATTTCGTACTGGAGTGTATGTTCGAGTGGTCCAAAAGCATTTCAGTGCTTATTATGGAAGTATTTTGAAGGTCTAAGAATTTCCTAAGTTTGATCTGAATTAGGCTTTGATGTTATCGATGTTTGTTCAGGGCTCCAAGCCTTGGAATAAGCTCGTATTGTGATTTGTAACTTGTACGCAAAGTTTGGCATCATTCCTGGATGTTTTGATATGATTCAGACACATTCGTCGCAGTTTGAAAGTTCCACGATTTGATACATACCAAATTCACAAAAATCAGAGTTCATTTGACCCCTCAAATCACCATTTCTATCCAAGAGGATTTTCTATCCTTTTCAACAAAAATTCTCAAATAAAACACCAAAACTTGCAATAGATTCGAGTTATACAACCAAAATTGAGCTAAGAACACTTACCCCGTTGTTCTCTAAGAAAATCTATCCCAAAATCGCCCAAACTGAGCTCCAAATTGCTAAAAATGGAAAATGGGAACGAAGTCCCTTTTTCACAAAATGAACATTCTGCCCAAAATTTTCGAGGTTACTGTTCATCCCATGTTACATTTCACCCGTGTTACCCTTCAAGGATACTGTTCACATGTACTGTTATGAGGTACTGTTCACAGATATTGTTACGGGGTACTGTTCATGGATACTGTTAGGGGTTACTGTTCACTGCTGCAGAAAATACAGCAGCTTTCTAAGAAATTTGCAGCACAACCATTTTTCACTAAATGGATCTAACTCCACCATACGAACTCGGAATTAAACGATTCTTTTTCCTATGAGTCACAAATAGTAATACGAACACAACCCATTAATTGAAGCTCAATTCAGAGGTCGTTTACCCAGTTCAATACCCATTTCGCTCGTTAAATAATTAACTCATATTTCGCGTCAAAACCCCAATCGCGGCTTGATGAAATTAAACCAAAATTTCCAGATCAGTCCTATAATTCATTATTTAAATTCTAGAAGTCTCGAAATAAAATTTGGATCTCTAGAACTAAAAATGAACCTTTAAAATCATTACATTTATGCTCAAAACGGCAAAAATCTTCCAAAAAGACCCGTTGGGCATCCGGAACACATCCGAGGCCCCCGGGTCCCCGACCAATAACATCAACCAGTCCCAAAATACATTAAGGACTGACTCGAGGCCTCAAATAATATCGAACAATGCTAAAATGATGAATCAACCTCCAATCTAAGCTTTATGAACTTTAGAACTTCCAACTTCTATTTCCGATGTCGAAACCTATCAAATCACGTCCGACTGACTTCAAATTTTGCACAAAAGTCCAAAATGTCATAAGGAAGCTACAAAACTCCCGCATCAAAATTTCACCTATACAACCGGAAATCGCCAAAATACTAACTTTGCCAAAATAGGCTAACTTCTTCACCGGACCTCCAAAATTAGTTCTGATTGCTCTCCTAAGCCTTAAATCATCACCCGGAGCTAACCGAATCATCGAAATTCAATTTCGAGCCCTCTAACTCACAAACGTTTTCAAACTAATCTTTCATTAAAGAGACTAATTGTCTTATTTCTTATCAAAATTGCTCCAAATAAATTATAATGCACCCAATACCAATAATGAAGCATGAAGAAGTAGGAAATGGTAGAAAAGGGGTAGTAACTCACAAGAAGATGAGTCAGGTCGTCACACACACACACACACACACACACACACACACACACACACACACACACACACACACACACACACATATATATATATATATATATATATATATATATATATATATATATATATATATATATATATATATATATATATATATAATTCAAGTAATTAAGCCAGTAGAATGAATTCAAATAATTCAACTAATATATGTTAAAGTTCTAAGTCTAACCGGACATAAACATATTTAAGCTACGTACGAACTCTCGTCACCTTGTACGTACGTAGCACCCACAGCTAGTTGTACATAACAATTATATCACCTAGCGGTAGTTTCCCTCTCACAAGGTTAGACGGGAGATTTATCTCGCTCCAAAGTTCCATAATCATCTCCAATGCCTCTCTAACACCTCAACTCAAAGACAAACGTTCAAACAATATAAATCAATCAAAATATACTCCATTACTTAAAATTTAACAATTTATAATGATTCCCAACTCCGCTCGAGAAGTCAATAAAGTCAACCATCGGTCCCACATGGCTGAATTTCGAAACTTTTCAAAGATAAACTTTACTCATAACACCACAAACTCAAATATATAATTTATTCCTAATTCCATTTTCAAAATCATGGTCAAAATCCAAATATCAATTCTAGGCTTTCCTCTAAAATCCCACAATTTTCATGATTTCCATAAATGTTTATGTGAAAATCCATATATAATCCAAGTGTTTAATTTATAATTGGTGGGAATGACTTATCTCGTGTTGGTCTATGAAAACCCCCTCAAAATAGCTCATCAACTTTGGCCAACCCAAGAGAAAATGAGAGAAATGAGAGTAAAGTCTCGACTTAAAAGCACCACTGCCCAGCGACTTCCGCACCAGCGGACCACCAACCGCACATGAGGATAAATCAATCGCATGTGAGGTTCTCTGCAACCGAGGAAATTCTGCTTCTGATGACAAGATTCCGCTCCAGCACGACCGCACGTGTGGAATCCTTCCGCTTCTACGACCTTATCTTCCCGGCTTGATTTACGCTTCTGCGGAGCAATATTCACATCTGCGGGCTACATATGCATAAATATCCTCACATCTGCGGCCATCCCAGCTCAGTCCAAATCTCGCTTCTATGAACACAATGTCTCACTTATAGGATCGCACATGCGGCCCTTTCCATGTAGGTGCGATTACACCAGATCCCAACTGCCTTAGCACTTCTCCCAAGTCCAAATATCCTCACATCTGCGGCCATCCCAGCTCAGTCCAAATCTCGCTTCTATGAACACAATGTCTCACTTATAGGATTGCACATGCGGCCCTTTCCATGCAGGTGCGATTACACCAGATCCCAACTGCCTTAGCACTTCTCCCAAGTCCAAACTCGATTCATTTTCAGTCCAATTTGCAACTGGGCCCCCCAGGACTATATCCAATCATGCCAACAAGTCCCAATACCTTATACAAACTTATCAAAACGAGATAAGGATCGTATTGATGTAAAAATTTCTGGATATCGAGATGTGGGCTCGTGGCTCGGGTTTTGCAAATTTCGTGAATTTCGACATTTCTCGATTGCTTTTGATTGGGTATTGTTCCCTTATCATATTCTGATGTATTCACTTTGATTTTGGTTAGATTCGACGGGCGTGGATGCCGGTTTGACGGGCAAAGGCATGCGAGAGATTTCACCGGTTCGAGGTGAGTAATACTTGTAAATGATATCTTGAAGGTTTGAAACCCCGGATTTGTACATCATAATGTTGTATTGAGGTGACTTGGACGACGGATAACGAGTGTAGGGTAAATCACCATTGGGGATTGTGACTTGGTCCGTCCCGAGAGATGTTTTCACTGTGTTTTCTACTTGTATTAAATGGAGAATACATCCTTACTTGGATTTAATTGTTACATTTGGGCTTCTTGACAATTATTTGAATCATTCAGGGATTGATATCATTGTCTGTGCATATGTGTGCATATCATTTTAGCTCAGTCCACGGTCTTGAAAGTTGTTTTGCAAACTCAATCATCTTCCTAAGATTTGAAACTCAAATGATATTCTAAATGATATTTTGGGCTAAGAACTACTATTTTAAAAATGCCCGATGGGCCTATGATGATTTCTGTACTGAGCATGGATCGGGTTGCGCGCCGCAGCAGTCTTATGTGTGCATTTCTGGACTGAGCATGGACCGGGCTGTATGCCGCAGCAGTGTTACTTTGATATTGAGGTCGAGAGCCTAGTTGATTATACTGATATTGATATGAGGCCGACAACCTAGATTTGATGCCATGAGATGGCTTGATATTGTGCTTGGGCTGTAAAAGCCCCTCTGGAGTCTGTACACACCCCAGTGAGCGCCGTGGAGAATAAATAAATGGAACGGGATGCACGCCGCAGCGGGTACTAGAGTGTACCATCATATGCATTGCATTGCACTCATACATTTGTTCTTATTTTGTAATGTTGTCATAACATTCACCACTCATATCATTGGCATCCATGCTACTTTTTGCGCTGTTTACCACATACTCCTGTGTTATTTGTTAATGGAGTGCTGTGCTCGAGAGGCTGATGTTGTACTTTGTGAGTTGGGAGTGAGCCCGAGAGGCTGGTGTTGTACTTTGTGAGTGGGAGTGAGCCCGCGGGGCTGATACTGTATTGAGAGGTTGATATTGAGCCCGAGGGGCAGATTTCTGATTATTCCCTACTTGTTGAACTATTTATCAACTGTTGAAAAGGAATATTTTCAAAAGAGGTTTTTACTGAGCCCGGATGATTTCCAAAGGATTTTCACGATTTTACTGTTTCTCCTCAGAAAGGGTTGTACTGTTCTATGTAGCATGATGGAGTGCCATACGTGATTTCTAATCGCTCAGTTATTATTTATTCTTATTACCACCGAGTTGGAAGTACTCACTTTAGTCCCTGCACCTCGCGTGCAGTTGTAGGTATTGTTCGCCATGTAGCGTGTTATTGGCGGATTGAAGAATTGTTATCGTAGCTGAGCCAGATGACCGCTAGTGTTTGCGGCACCAGATCTTCTTCCTTATTTTATGTTGTTCATATTAATTTCAGACTTTGTTTCCCATTTCTGGACTTGTAGTTCTTTAGCGAACTTTGTAGTAGCTCATGACTAGTGACACCCCAATGTCGGGCTGTGACAGGATGGTTCCTAGTTGTTATTATTGTTTTCCGCACTCCTGATTATGCTAATCATGTTTTAGCTTTACAAATGTTATATAATTGTTCAAAGGAAGCGTTTGTTTTTTCGGTTGGTCTCGTCTTCACGAGAGGCACCATCACGATTGGGTTTGGGAATTGGATCGATATAAGCTGGTATCAGAGCCTAGGTTACTAGGTCTCACGAGTCAAGAGCAGGTTTAGTAGATACTCGCGGATCTGTACGGAGACGTCTATATTTATCCTGGGGAGGCTGCAGAACCTTTAGGAAAACTTCACATTCTTGGAATTCTTATCGTGCGTACTTGATTCATCTTGGAATATAACTCTTGAATTCCTTCCTCATGTTTGTATGCGCATATGAGCGCTCAGTATTATATGTGCTTTGATGGCCTGTGATTCCCGATCGAGGGGCGAGATGTGATCGATATGAGTTTATGTTGGGCCAGTTTGGAGGGCTTGAGGCCGGATATTCGTCTATGGCTTGAGCACCGAGGTGCTGATTTTGCGAACTGGTATTATGAACTTATATGTTCAGTATTGTCCCTAATTGTGGGAATAGCGGCTAGATAGCAACGTGATGAGTATGTTGGCTGTGTGGTGTGTCTATATGACTTCGAAGTGTCGAGGAAGGTCTACTGGATGATAGATGGACTACTGGGTGTATGATTTCTATTGTGATAGAGTGTGTAGCCCCAAGTTATGGGCACGTGAAGATCTTTTCATGTCTCCTGTTTGGAGTGAAGTAAATTTCATGTTACGGTATGAGTTTAGACTCAGAAGAGTAAGTGATTGTGTAATGTGTATGGCAGCGGGAGGTATATAAAAATATCAACTAAAGGTAAAGCTAATGGGTAATTGGCTTATGAAGGGAAATATTTGCATACTATTTAGACAAGTTTGGGAGCTAGATCGCTACTGTAAATGTATTATGACAAAATCATTGGCTCAAGGAGACCACCTTGAAGGTCAAAAACATTTAAAGAAAGAATATGTTCTTACTTGGTTGAATAGCCCAATTATGGAGGGTTGAAAGGTATTTTTTATGTGTTATGATTCTAATAGGTGCAACGCATGTCCATGTATCAATTTTGATAGTATAATACATGTAGTATTGAAATTTATGCAATTGATATGCATTCTGATACTTTGTCAAGTTGTGAATATGTTGTTAGGATGGTTTTGTCGATTCTCTAGCAGGTGGATATGCCCAATTACAAAAGAAACTCTGCCAAACTTTTTGAAAAATTTGTGACTTAGTAAAATTGTGTTGCCTAAAGAGTGAGCTTAACTATTGTGTAAGTGAATGCAAAAAAAAAATTGCAGAAGAGTTAAAATTTCTGATGATTCGTATTTCCACGAGCTTTGATGGAAGGAGTTTAATCTCACCATGAAATTGCGAAAGCAATAGAGTATAAGTGCGTTTTGATCTATGGCCTTGAGCCAAGTTGGGGAGCTTGCTATTAAATAGGGCGATTGCACAATTATATGCTATATTGGTTTGAGTTTGATGCATGCTGGTGAATCAGTTCTGGTTATGGAAATTGGGTCGAGAATGGCACGAATGAAGGAAATCTTTTGACAAGATGTCATGAGCTCAGATGAGCAGAGATGAGTTTCGATGTATACGGTAAGTTGGAATTGTCTTCAGTGTCACCTAAGATCGGTGTTTTGTAAAAAGGGTTTTGCGTCCTGGTTATGATTCTTGATCGCTCTTCAGGGTTAGTGCGACCGGTGATTTGGAGGTACGCTCCAGATATTATTGTGGTAAGTTGTGGGAGTGTGTCCCACGAGAAGATTACATAGGTGTGGCATGTGATCACTTGATTGAGTAAAGATGTAACCAAGTATGAAGTTTGTGATGGTGTAGTTAAATTAAAGATTCATCTTGGCTCTTGAAATTCAGATTGTACATCACACCTCAGTTGTGCTTGAGCTTTGTAGCTTGTAACGTTGTATGTCCCTCAGAGATATTATTATGCACTTAGCATGCTTATGAACGATACTCAGTATTTTGTTGTAATGAGCAAATTTGGCTCGATGTGCATCTCATTATATGAGATCTATGTGTGGATCGGGCGGCACGCCTCCACGAGTATGTTGTCGGGATCGGGTTGCACGCCGCCAACAGTTTGATGATGAGTATAGTTTTCTATATGCTATTTTGTATGCTTTGCTTCTTATTTTTTTAGGAAAGTCCGTATTAGTGCGTGGGATTGGTAATTACTTTTGGAGATCATTAAATTCGAGATCAGTTCAATCTGAGTATATGAAGTAATTTAAGGGGGGCTAAGACCATTGTTTGGTTCAGAATGAGGTGATAGTTCTTGCCGGAAGTATAGACGCAATGAATTATTGATTCGGCGGTGTTATGAATTTATACAGATCTTATCTGTCGTGTCGGTATTGTACGAATTTGAACAAGACCTATGTATGTCATACAGAGAATGGGATGTGTAACGATTTTTCTTCTAGATGGAATCAATGGATGTTCTTGACTAGTTGAGTCATTTTCATGATTTGAGTATGTTCGAACCATTTCATATTGGTGCACGTATTATGCAAGTTGTGGCTTAGGCATGTATCGAGTTGTTATATCACTAAAGTTCTGTGTTGGATTCGAGGCGATCGTTGGGGGCATTGATGAACACGAACATATTTGATTTCGGCTTTTTAGGAGGATAAAATAGAGGTTCGGCTCGGGAATCTGTTGTGGTATTAGTCAAAGGGGAAGTAGCTTCATAATGGTTGATCTGAAAAATAGTTATAGTTTGTCGTGTGCCTCATTTATTGTTGGCAGTGTATGAAAGGTTTGGAATAAGACTTTAGCTAATAAGGGATTTTCTATTGGTATTTGGTTGTTGTGGGCAACTGTTGTGAATAGAAGTTATCGTTTCGAGTGCTTGGATTATGAAGTGTATCATATGATTTCACCAAGGTTGCATGTATGGGTATTATAGCTGGTTTGAGACTATTCAAGTATAGGTGTGAGGTTTTGCTCATATTGATGGTTTCAGAATTAAAAAGGAAGTTCTATGATTTATGGGCGAGACTGGATTGTGTATTTCGATTTAAATGTGTTATCGGACCTATATGAGATAGGGTGACATGGAATCACCCCTAGATTTATACCTGGTAAGGTTATTTAGCAATTGTTGGGCTTTGGAACAACTCTGGGCACGTTCGAGGACGCACGTTTGCTTAGGTTGGGGAGAATGTGACGACCCGACCCGTCGTCTCGTGAGTTACTACCCCTTTTCTCCCATTTCCTAATTCCTCGTGATTCATTATCGGTATAGGTGCATTAGAGTTTATTTGGAGCAATTTTGATAAGACATAAGACAATTAGTCTCTTTAATGAAAGATTAGTTTGGAAAAGTCAACCGAACATTGACTTGTGAGTTAGAGGGCTCGGAATTGAATTCCGATGATTCGGTTAGCTCCATGTGATGATTTAAGGCTTAGGATCGCAATCGGAAGTAATTTTGGAGGTCCGGTGAAGAAGTTAGCCTATTTTGGCGAAGTTAGTATTTTGGCGATTTCCGGTTGATAGGTGAAATTTTGATCCAGGAGTCGGAAAGTAATTCCGAGAGTTGATCTAGCTTCTTTATGTCATTTTGGACTTGTGTACAAAATTTGAAGTCAATCGAACGTGATTTGATAAGTTTCGGCATTGGAAATAGAAGTTGGAACATCTAAAGTTCATAAAGCTTAGATTGGAGGTTGATTCATGAGTTTAGTGTTGTTTGATATGATTTGAGGCCTCGAGCCAGTCCGTAATATATTTTGGGATTGGTTGGTGTTATTGGTCGGGGTCCCGGGAGCCTCGGGTGTGTTTCGGATGCCCAACGGGTCATTTTTGGAAGATTTTTGCCGTTTTGAGCATAAATGTAATGATCTAAAGGTTCATTTTTAGTTCTAGAGATCCAAATTTTATTTCTAGACTTCTAGAATTTAAATCATAAATTATAGGACTGATCTGGAAATTTTGGTTTAATTTCATCAAGTCGCGATTAGGGTTTTGATGCGAAATGTGAGTTAATTATTTAACGAGCGAAATGGGTATTGAACTGGGTAAACGAGATCCAAATTGAGCTTCGATTGAAGGTTATGTTCGTATTACTATTTTTAACTCATAGGAACAAGAAGCGTCTAATTCTGAGTTCGTATGGTGGAGTTAGAGCCATTTTAGTGAAAAAATGGTTGTGCTGCAAATTTCTTAAAAAGCTGTTGTATTATCTGAAGCAGTGAACAGTACCCGTAACAGTATCCATGAACAGTACTCCGTAACAGTATCTGTGAACAGTACCCCATAATAGTACCCGTGAACAGTAACCCGTGAACAGTAACACGGGTAAACAGTAACACATGATGAACAGTACCTCGGAAATTTTGCGCAGAATGTTCATTTTGTGAAAATAGGACTTCGTTCCCATTTTCCATTTTTAGCAATTTGGAGCTCGGTTTGGGCGATTTTGGACGGATTTTCTTAGAGAACAACGGGGTAAATCTTCTTAACTCAATTTTGGTTGAATAACTCGAATCTATTGCAAGTTTTGTTGTTTAATTTGAGAATTTTTGTTTAAAATGGTAGAAAACCCTCTTGGACAGAAATGGTAATTTGAGGGGTCAAATGAACTTTGATTTTTATGAATTTGGTATGTATCCACTCTTGTAGATATATGGATCGTATTGATGTAAAAAAATTTGATTTTCGAGATGTGGGCCCGGTGCTCGTGTTTTGCAAATTTTGAGAATTTCTACATTTCTCGATTGTTTTCGACTGGGTATTGTTTCCTTAGCATATTGTGATGTATTCACTTTGATTTTGGTTAGATTTGACGTGCGTGGAGGCCGGTTTGACGGGCAAAGGCGTCGCAGGCTAGAGATTTCACTGGTTCGAGGTGAATAATACTTGTAAATGATATCCGGAGGGTTTGAAACCGCGGATTCTCACATCATAGTGTTGTATTGAGGTGACTTGCACGCCGGATAATGGGCGTGGGGTAAAGCACCATTGGGGATTGTGACTTGGTCTATCCCGAGAGATGTTTTCACCGTGTTTTCTACTTGTATTAAATGGAGAATTCATCCTTACTTGGATTTAATTGTTACATTTGGGCTTCTTGCCAATTATTTGAATCCTTCAGGGATTGATATCATTGTTTGTGCATATGTGTGCATATCATTTTACTTCAGTCCACGGTCTTGAAAATTGTTTTGCAAACTCATCCATCTTTCTAAGATTTGAATCTCAAATGATATTCTAAATGATATTTTGGGCTAAGAACTACTATTTTAAAAATGCCCGATGGGCTTATGATGATTTCTGTACTGAGCATGGATCGGGTTGCGCGCCGCAGCAGTATTATATGTGCATTTATGTACTGAGCATGAATCACGCTGTACGCCGCAACAGTGTTACATTGATATTGAGGTCGAGAGCCTGGTTAATTATACTGATATTGATATGAGGCCGAGAGCCTAGATTTGATGCCATGAGATGGATTGATATTGTGCTTGGGCTGTAAAATTCCCTTCCGGAGTCTGTACAGACCCCCAGTGAGAGCCGTCGACGATAAATAAATGGAGCGGGCTGCACGCCGCAGCGGGTACTAGAGTATACTGTCATATGCATTGCATTGCACTCATGCATCTGTTCTTATTTTGTAATGTTGTCATGACATTCAACACTCGTATCATTGACATCCATGCTACTTATTGCACTGTTTACCAAATACTCTTGTGTTATTTGTTAATGGAGTGTTGTGCCCGAGAGGCTGATGTTGTACTTTGTGAGTTGGGAGTGAGCCCAAGAGGCTGATGTTGTACTTTGTGAGTTGGGAGTGAGCCCGTGTGGCTGATACTGTACTTAGAGGTTGATATTGAGCCCAAGGGGCAGATTTCTGATTATTCCCTACTTGCTGAACTATTTTGCAACTGTTGAAAAGGAATATTTTCAAAAGAAGTTTTTATTGAGCCCGGATGTTTTCCAAAGGATTTTCACGATTTTATTGTTTCTCCTCAGAAAGGGTTGTATTGTTCTATGTAGCATTATGGAGTGCCTTAGGTGATTTTATCGCTTAGCTATTATTTATTCTTATTACCACCGAGTTGGAAGTACTCACTTTACTCCATGCACCTCGTGTAGTTGTAGGTATTGTTTGTCAGGTAGCTGGTTATTAGCGGATTGAAGAATTGTTATCGTAGCTGAGCCAGATGACTGCTAGCGTCTGCGGCACCAGATCTTCTCCCTTATTTTATGCTGTTCATATTAATTTCATACTTTGTTTCCCATTTCCAGACTTGTAGTTCTTTAGCGAACTCTGTAGTAGCTCATGACTAGTGAGACCCCGATGTGGGGATGGTTCCCAGTTGTTATTATTGTTTTCCACACTCTTGATTATGCTAATTATATTTTAGCTTTATAAAGGTTAAAAGAAAACGTTTGTGTTGTTGGCTGACCTAATCTTCACGAGAGCCGCCATCACGATCGGGTTTGGGAATTGGTTCGTCATATATATATATATATATATAGGTTGAGCCTTATCTCCTTGAGTTGTTAGTAAGTTATTTAGAAATGAAAAAAGTTATATTCACTTTGTGTCCATGTACTATATTGTAAGTGCATGTGTCATAATTCGAAAAACCTTTATTTATTCTAGAGCGAGCCGAACGCCTTTGCAGTATAATAGATGCATTTATGGTTTGTCCCGCTCGACCCTCAACAGTGTACACATTATCCTTGATCGGGCCGAACAACCTCGGCATAATCATGTGTTATATCGCCAACAACCCGAATATTCACGAGATTACCCTTCTATCGATGCCTAATATTTCATATGGTATTTCTTATTCATTTTATATTGGCATTGGATATTTTCTGAACTGTTGAGTTAGATACGAGAGGAGAAATTGATATCGTTTAAAGAACTTTTGAAAGATCGCATTAATTACAAATTTATCTCACTACTGCTGTTATGCTTCTTATCTGCCTATGATTTACCATATTGATTTATTGGACCACTAGTAAGTGTCATTGTCAACCCTTCGTCACTACTTCTCTGAGGTTAGTCTAGATATTTACTAGGTACACGTTGATTTACGTATTCATGCTGTACTTCTGCACTAAATGTGCAGGATCTGACAGGTTCATTTGGGATTATCATAGCGCGTAGGCGCAACTATTGAGGAGACTTTATGTGAGCTTCATTTCATGCTACTCATCACAGTCCATAGAATTTTCATCGTACTATTTATTTTATCTTGTCTCATTTACAATCTAAACAAATGTTGGATTATTACTATACTCCGTAGTAAACGCTCACGCATTTATGACACTAAATTATAGGGTTCCTACCGGATGTTCATTATTGTAGTTCACGAGTAACATTTTTCTTCAACTATATATGTGCGTGTGCATGTGTATGTATTTATCATGTACATCTCTTTATATTAAATCAAGTGTTTTAGTAGTTATCCAATTGTTTTAACATCATTTTAAAATATATATGATGGACACAGAACATTAATGGATACCAGTAACCAAACCAAATACAATATAATTTCCTGCAACCATGAGATTAAAGGTATCAGTGTTGAAGCCTTCTAAATTCTTGATTCAGAATGATATTTGAACAACAGCATATCTTCATGGACTTTCGTGTCTAACAGGGATTACTTCACAGGTTAATAAAGGATGCAAGAAACTATACCAGATGAAAAATGAATTTCATTCCATCGCGAAAGCAACACATAATCATGATCAAAGAAACCCAACAGAAAGTTAAACTCCAATTCACCTCTTGCGATTTTCGAGCATCGCTTTGCGAACCCGATTAGCTGTATCTATCAAGACCCGCTATTTTAATACGTGCATCACAGTTAATTTCACAGGATCCTGAAGATGCGATCGGTTTATAATGTCTCCGATAGCCCTGTGGGACCTCGAACTGACGACCTGAAAAACTTTATCATAGGCCTTTACCAGTTGACCTATTCTCAGGGTTCTCTTGCAAACATATAATCAAGCACCTTGGGTGCATAGTCCACTCCAGACTAGTAATCAATAACAACAAAAAATATCTTCAAATTGACACAATTCATTTATAAATCAGGAACCATTACTGACATGCATGTAAAAAAAAAAAAAAAAGAACAGGGAATCAACATGAATAAACATACGATTACAAATATAGAAATTGCAATAACAAGAAAAGATTACACAAAACAAACTCCGAAAACAGAGAACTCACACCACACAAAATGGAAAAACTCAAGGAAAATAAGGAATAAAAATATACATGCACTACATAACACTCACACGGCCAAGCACAAATACGTCAGCACTCCCATTAAAAACCAAAAAAAGGGCCAAAAGAAAAAAAGAGGAAGAAGAGCTACTACAATGGTGAAACAGGGAGGAAAATAAAACAAAAAGAAACCAAAAGATTTAAAATTAATAAAAGTAAACAAGAAGGAAATAGAGAAGAAGAATAACCCACCATAGAAAGAGAAAACAGAGAATAGCTGAAGAAGAGGCACAACGCGAGAGAGAGAGTGTGAATAATGAAAATGAAAATAAGAAAGGACTAACATGTCAATTTGCTCATTTACCTACGCTGCAATTACGGGAATGCCCTTCGTCGTAATTATTGTTGGTACTTATTAATATATACAGTAAAAAGTTATAAAATAAAATTGACAGAAACAAAAAATTTCAACCGAAAATCTCACAATTTGGGGAAAACTAGATCAATAAACCCTTCAAACGTCAAACACATCGCTACCCGCTAGAAAGAAACAATCAGGGCTCACACCGGTCGCCGCTCTCCAGTCATCCAACGCCGTCGGTGGATTCTCCGGTAAGCTCATTTCCACCTCTCTCTCTGTCTCTCTGCGCGCGCGCGCGCGCGTGTGTGGGATTTTGCTGGTGGTGTCATGGTGTTGTATGCCTGCGTGGTTATGTATTTGGGTTTATGCTGCATTTGATTCTACCTACCGGCAATTTATTAGTTCTGAAGAATTTTACTGGCTTGCAAAAGGTATCAGCAGCTTTGGGCTGTTTCTAGTGTTACTCTTTGCAATTTGGTAACTAAATTTTTTTATGTTTAGTCTCTTGGGATTTTCTTTCTGCAACTCAAACATATGCTTTCAATACTCTTCATGCTTGTTTCGACTTCTAATTCCCCCAAAATATTTTGTAAAACAGATTTAGTTTGTCAGACTGACTAATCTTTGGGGCCGAAAAGAGTAGTTTGTAATTCTACCATTTTTGTGCAGTTGTCTCCTTTGTTAATAATCTGGAGAATTCCTCTAGAATCAACTTAAATGCACCTATTTGTATCATTTTCTTTCATGTTAACCACGGCCTTGTCATATCTCTCCGTTAACATTTTTATTAATCAAGCAATTTTAATTCAGATCGTCGTAATTACGCTTGCCATTAAAACTGCCATTGAATTTGGACGGTATCAGAAATAGTCATTTTTCAACTTGTATTGCTGCCAGCATGTTAATTATTTGTTTCTGCAAATGATTTAGGTCAGACAATACCAACTTTTTCCATTTGTTTTCTCTCTGTGGTTCTCTTTTGTGTTCTGAATCTTCATATTTTTTTTTCATAACAATTCTCTGCATTCAAATAAATTGTTAGCTAATATTTAGACTCTGAAGTCTTCATTTTTAAGCCGTTTAGGTTTCAGTTCAATTTTCATGTTTCCCTTGGGACTGTTTATTGACATTTGCTTGTTTGTATTAATAAATTTTTACGAATAACATAGAATCTGTACAAGTTATGAAACTTGTCGCTGTGAATTAATACAACGAGCCCGAAATGTTGTTTGAGTCCGTCGTACACTAAACTTGAGGCTAAGAACCTCGTATTCTGGTCGTCCTCTTCTAATTTACTACTAGTGTAATAGTGAGCCCTTCATAATGTAAACATAGGGGCGGGAGCCATGTTTTTTCTTCATCGTCCTTTTTCAATCTTTTTTTTCTCCTTCCGTTTGGGTTAAAGAACACCATCTTTTAATCCTACATTTATAATAACGGGGTGAGAAAAATCCTACGGTTTATTAATTATAACCTGAGACGACTCTTATATTTAGACTGTTCAGAATAAGTACAGTTTATACAGACACGTCTTTTTTATTTTTACTCGTATCATAGTACAAATATTGTCAGTCCACCCATGATCGTTTTTAGCAAGGACAAAGTCCGCCAATGATTATGACATCTCATGTGCTATTTTATCATATCTTACTTTCTTGTTGTAAAGAAGTTGAATTAATAGCGCGTTGATGGCTCCATCTCTGTCCTACAATTTTATAGAACCAAGAAAAAGATGCACCTTCATATTACTAGGCCACACTCAGTTTTAATTGCACTTCATGTAGTATACTTGATTGTAGACCATCTCATTGAGAATGCCAACATTTCACTGCAATTGCTGTCATTTCAATTTATTCTCAAACTCTGCCTAAGGTAATAGTATGATCATGTTGTAATATCGTTGTTAGCTGGAAAATTGTACTAGCTAATTGGTTTTTACACTCTTTTCTTCGTTGGGGTATATGTAGAGTAAGTAGAATCACAGGTGAAGTGAAACGTGCAGTAGTGAAGGTGCAATAGGAAGGTCTCGTGGAAATTGTTATTATTGAACCATTTCAATGGATGCTAAGCATTTTATAAAGCTGTACCAAAAGACAAGGGGAAGGAAAAAACTCACCTTTGTTGATCAGGGGTTTTAAGGATGAGGTAAAAGTTCTCATGAAAGTTGTTAAAGTAATGAACTTTTTTTTACAAGTAGTAAGAGATTTTATTAGAGAATAAACAGCACTAAGATAGTGCAATAAAACATATTTCCAAGTTGTGCAGATCCTAGATTAGACATTATGCACATACAAACTAGTTATGAAAAAGCTCTGGACTTGAGGTTAAGAATGTTTCTCTTGTTGCCATCAAAGATTCTACAGTTCCTTTCTGTCCAAACAGTCCACCGAATAACATGGAGAGTTTATTCCAAATTTTGTACTCACTCCGGTATTGTGTCCAATTTACTTTTTCATTTTGGTTCAAAATAAGTGTCTAGTTATGTAATCAAGAAAGAATTCAATTTGTTTTTACAAAATAACCCCTATGTACATATCCCTAAAAAAATTTCTTACTCCTCACATTAAATGTTTAATTAGGGGTAGTTTAGTCATACTAGGTATTTTTGTATAGGATTTAGTATTTTCTTAATGGGTGTGCTTAAAAAAAATTGGACACTTATTGTGAACCGGAGGGAGGAATGCTTTTTGTTGAGTCTGTCCCTGTTCCAGCATGTGAAGAGCTCTCTGATGGAGTTTGGCATTGTCGAGAAGACGCAGAGTAAAGCAAAAAATAAGTTCCACAGAATGATATGTAATCTTGCAATGAGGAAATAGGTTATTTGCATCTTTTTTAATAATGGTTTTCACCGAGAGGACATCTGCTACAAATCTGAAAGCCTCTTTGCTGAAGGTTGTTTTGGGTGTGATAGGCGTCCCTTGCCCCACTAACCAAGAGAAACACGAGACCTTCAGAGGGGCGTTTTTATTCCATATTTTTTTCCATGGCCAAGCTCCACTGTTATTCTGAGGTGACAGTGTATTGTAGCAAGATTTCACAGAGAAGAGGCCATTTGAATGACCTTTCCAAGCGATGGAGTCCGGATTTTGTTGATCCAGAAGTAATGAACTTTGAATGTGGTAGCAACAAATTCGTATTCTGACTCATGGTATCTTGTTATGTTTAGTTAGTCTGATCAGTGTTAGTAAAAGTCATCTCTTCATTGCTTTAAAGATATCAAATTCGTGCGTCAAAGAAGTGTGAGCTTCAAACAATGATGTCCTAAGTGATCCAAACGACCATTAGTTGGTTCATTGAATCTCTGTTTTGAGGAGTTGATTAAAATCCGGCTTTATTATTGTGAGAAAGCACGGGAGAAAAATATAACTGATATTAAATATGATACAATGAGCCCTATATATAATACACATAACCTAACCTACTCCTAATAAACATTGGATTAGGCTACTCCTTATACACATTGGATTAGGGTTCTACTATTACATATTCTAACACTTCCCCTCAAGCTGGTGCATATAAATCATATGTACCGAGCTTGTTACATATGTTGTTAACATCGAACCCGGGTTTCTAGACCCGAAAGCATCGAGTCCCAAAGACATAGTTGAAAACTTGCTGAAACGGATGAAGGAAATACTGTTTTTGCCAGTAATTATAATTACTGTAGATCCCGGAATAATCACTGTAGATGCCGGAAAACTTCAAAGTGGTCGGAATTGAAAAGTAAAAATATGGGTAGGCTCGGAATTTGAGGGCGATCCAACTGCCCTGAAGGACCTTAGTCAAAATCTCACCGGAACAGTGCTCACGCGCCGGCGCGTGGGGCGCGTGAGTCGGATCTGCCTTGATAAATCTGGCGCGTGAAGGGCAGTTTTCCAGTGGGGTTTGATGGGGTTTGGTCGGATCTCTCTTGGGAACCTTGTGGTGGTGTTGGTTTTTGCACAACACTGATAATTAGTGACTTTGACGCAATTAATCACTTTGGTCACCGGAAAATTGCACGGTGGCAGAGTTATTTCTTCCCGGATGTCGTTGGAATGACGCACATCGATAATTATCTCACCAAAGCTCTGTTACCATGTGAGAAAGCACGGGAGAAAAATATAACTGATATTAAACATGATACAATGAGCCCTATATATAATACACATAACCTAACCTACTCCTAATAAACATTGGATTAGGCTACTCCTAATACACATTGGATTAGGGTTCTACTATTACATATTCTAACAATTATAAAGTATCAGATAATGAGATTAGTTATTTTATTTGCGTTTTGATTATTATAGTACTAAATTCATAGTATATGTTTCGTGGTTCCTTAATTTTCAGTTTATTATGTGCTTCATTTCTCAATTGTCACTTCAAACATTAGGGACCTTGCCTCTTTGCTGTGCTTCTAAGAACACGGAGTCTGATGTATTTGCTATTGCATTAGAATTCTCACTGAACCATTGTTGAGACTGCGTCTTCTTTGTGCAGTGAATCTGAGTATTGAGCTGCTTTCAGAACCAAGAAATGAACTTTGGCAGACTGAAGAATGTGCTAGCTGCTACAGCCATTGAAGGGGTAGCTGAGGCAAGGGCCAGGATATTTGGTCATGTGCTTAACCCAACTGGGCAGAGGTCATCTCACAAGGTATTACGCAAAAAGCTTATTGGTGAAAAGGTATCACAATGGTACCCACATGATATAATGAAAGATGATCCTCTTGTGATGGCACGCCAAGAGCAAGAGCGACTGAGCAAGCTTGAAATGCTGAAACGTCGTGGAAAGGGACCACCTAAGAAGGGCCAGGGCAAGCAGGCTAAGAAGCGTAACAAATAGAGTTGACACTTTTACTGGCTTGCAAAAGGTATCAGCAGCTTTGGCTGTTTCTAGTGTTACTGTTTGCTATTTGATATCTAAATTTTTTATGTTTAGTCTCTTGAGATTTTTTTCTGCAACTCAAACATATGCTTTCAATACTCTTCATGCTTGTTTCGACTTCTAATTCCCCCAAAATATTTTGTAAAACAGATTTTAGTTTGTCAAACTAACTAATCTTTGGGGCCGAAGAGAGTAGTTTGTAATTCTACCATTTTTGTGCAGTTGTCTCCTTTGTTAATAATCTGGAAAATTCCTCTAGTATCAACTTAAATTCACTTATCAGAAAGTTGATTGAAGGAGCGCGGTAGAGAGGTGTTTTGTTCTGATTTGTTTATTTTTATCCCCCTATTTTATCATTTTCTTTCATTTTTTCCACGTTAACACTTCTATTAATCAAGCAATTTTAATTCGGACCGTCGTAATTACCCTTGCCATTAAAACTGCTTTACCAAAATTAAATGGTCGAAGTGCACCAATGTTTGACTTTTAAGCATGTTGTTTAAAATATATTTACGATTTATAGTGTATTTAAATATTAGCTAATTCAGCCAAACTTCGGGATTAAGTATCATGAATATTTTGGATTTTTGAGCTGTTAATTTGAATTCAGGATTTAGTGTGCTAAATTTTCGAGCTGTTAGTTTGAAACTCGGGATTAAGTGTCCTTTTCTCAACTACGTATTTCCTCCGTTTACTTTTACTTGTTTATTATAGTTTGTACACTTATTAAGAAATTATAAATAAAATGTATAATTTACCATAATACCTATATTAATTTGTATATAGTTCAAGATACAAGATTCGAATTATTGGACATAATTTTCAAATTTTAGAATACGATTGTCGAAAATTTTGAACTTTAAAGTTTAAACATTAAATGGACCAAATGAATGTCATTTCCAAGACAAATAGACAATATCACATTATCTTCTAGACGTTAGAAATAAATACTATCATATCTTCATCTAGTTAACGTTTTAGCATTTCTAACTTCTTCTCTCATTTCCCACCCTCTTTCACATCACTTGACCTCGTCCAGTCTTCTTCTAGTAACCTTATTTTCTTTACCATTTTCCACCCTCCTTGGGTCATTGGATTGGAGATATCGAAACAATAATTACTAACATAAAATCTCGTATAAGTATCAGAAATAATTATTGCTTAGCTTATAGTGTATTTGGTTGGTCGTATAAAAAATAATAATAATTTTAGCATAATAAGTTAAGCGAGAATATATATATATATATATATATATATATATATATATATATATATATATATATATATATATATTATTTATGTGGGATAAAGTATAAAATATTTCATAATTTTGAATAACTAGCATGTGATCAAGTGACGGAAATGCTTGTCGAAAAATTTCATTGTATATCTAAGTAAAAAATATTATTTTTAATGTATTTATACTATATATTGATTTTTCTTTGCTTTTTATGAGTTTACTCTTTTATATTTTTGACACTCTTTAATAAAAATTCTGATTTGATCACCCCCTTAAAATTCTTCCCTTCTATTCCTCTCAATCTAGAACCCGTTCCATCTAAGTTACATCAACAAGGGAAAGATAAAAATAAAAATAACAATAAGAAAAATGAAAGGACATCACATTCCTATAAATCTTCACTTATTCACAACATAGTACAGTATATCTTTTACACCGTATTTCACTTAAAAGCTTCTTGATTATGGATATCAAAGCTGAAAAACCAAGAGCAGCAGCAGCAGCAGAAGAAGATATAGAAGATTTTGAAACAATTTCTTTATCTGACCTACAAATGAAGGATGGAAACGAGAGCCCAAAATATTCTTCTTCGCCACAAGATTTTTTTGAGTTTTTGACTGAATCTGATTCTGAAAATTATACATTTTCAGATATAACTTTTTGCGGAAAAAAGATTAGCCATGAAAATGATGACAAAAGGCAATTAGATGAGCAATTGAATAAAAACTATTTGTCTCCATTATTTCGTTCCAATTCATTTCATCGGCCGGTTATGACGCCGATGAACCAGAAACGGGCCAACTCGGCCTGATTTTACCGTTCACAAAATGTGCAGAAGGTGAATATTACTGCACTAACCTCCATGTCAGCGAAATCTCGGAGAAGAATGTTCATGTTCGGGCCTGTAAAATTCAAGTCGGAAATGGAGCTAAGTGAAATCAAGCAAAGACAGGGCCGCCGTCGTGTTCCGCCGCCGGTGATTCCGGCGAGTAACGGCGGAAAAACGGCGGCGTTGGTGAAGAGTAGTCAGAAGAAGAATAAGAGTGGGTCCACCGAAAAAATCGAGGGGGTGAGGAGTAGGCCCCACTTGGCTAACGTGTTGGCCAATTCATTGAGTTGGTTTTCCATGCGATAACATTGCATAAATAGCAATTTATGGTGGATGTTTACTTTTCTTTTATGATCTTTTATCTCAAATGGTTTATGACATATTCAATGAAATATTTAATATGTTTAATGATATATTTCATGACATATTTTCTTCACTTTTTACGCCTATATAAAGTCCTTGTAATAAATAGGAAAACACACAATTGAAGAAGAAAATCTCTTCCTTCTCTCTATCTGCATTTCTTGTTCATATTTCACTAAGTTGATTATATTTCTTGTTTATTATTTTACTAAATTGCTTTTATTTTATAGCACGTTATCAGCACGAGTTTCTAATAGATTGAGATTATTTACTTCTATTGGATATTGTCTTCTTCCAGCATATATATGCTTGATATGATCTAATGGAGCAAGAAAAAGGAAAATAGAATATTTAATCCTGGAAATGTGAGACTACTTCCAGATAACAATTTATTGTTGAGTTAGGAGATTGATAAAATAACAATTGCTTGTCATATCAAGTATAGAAGGTAAAAGTTCTATCGTATCACTTTATTTTGTTAGAGAGCATAATATTTAATTTTCACAAAAATTCGGCAACTAATTTCTGTTGATGCGATTTTTAATTTATTTAACTTTGGAACTTAGTTCCACTACAAACTGTGAAATAATTTATACTTTGGTACAATTCTCATGGCCTTTTTAGTTTCACTGAGTTATATGTTAGTTTGGTGCGGATGAAATAAGGTAGGACCATCAGATGCTAATATTTGGTCTGTTAAATAACCTTTTAATGGTTCTATAAATTATAATATAATTACTACAAACGTTAGACATGTATATTAGGTAGATAATAATTACAATATCCTAGAGCTTCCATGAAACTAAATTTCAAGCATGTTAGAGCTAAATACCGTTAATCTGAAAAATGTGATTTTCTTACTCATAACAGTTATGTCACATGATCATGTTGGAGGAATGGTCATATTATTTCAAGAATTTTAATATGTTAGCAATACTATGTTGATATTTTATTCCGATTTTTGTTTTGCTTCGTGATGTGATTCTATTGGAAAAACTTTTGTAATGTATTTCGTTAATCTTCTGCTTTAGGCATAGGAAAAATAATGTCAATTATATCATCCATACTAATATAATTAGATGCAATATGGTTTTTTATGTTGATAGTCGGCGAAGTGATATATATCATTATGTTTTATTGGTCTATTTTAATATCTTCTTTATAAAAACAGAATATGATAGCAATAGTTATTACTCAAGACTATTTGCTTTCTAAAGTTAAATATATTTAGTTATGTGTTTCAATTCTTGTGTACAATTTATGTAGTCATCATGCATTAGTTTGCAGTAACACATCATATTGTAATAACACTACATAGTGACTTTCTGTTTTGAAATGTTTATATGTAAGATACTAGTATACAAGTTTGTACTCCATATTTTTATTGATAATAGTTCTTATTATTTCTATTTACTTATTTGTGTCTACATAAAATTATGTTCCATTCCTTGAAGTGAATGAGATCATTTATGATAAATATTATATGAGGGTAAGACGATGGGTTCAAGTCCCAACACACCATAATAATAAGACATCGAGTTTAAGTCTTGATACTCCATGATGATAAGAGTTGGATTTAAGTCACTATTCATTTTAGCCTAACATGCTTTTATATGGGTAAGGCATTAGGTTTTAGTCCCAAAATGTGACATATTGAGATATAATGATGATTGAAAAGGAATAACATATTTTTCATGAGAAGGCATGAAGCATGTCCCACTTGATTTGCACCATTCTTGAAGTGAATGTGATAACGGTGCATAATAAATCTAAATGAGGACAAGTGGTTGATCAATGAACATGACCGTGCCAAAGACAATAATAATAGTCATCATTATCGTAATTGTAAAAATGAGAACAATAAGGGTTATCAAATATCCCGTCAAAATATGAAGGCAATGTTTACCATCAAATTGGTATGAATCACATCATTGATTATGATCCATTCCTTGAATAGAATGTGACTTGTGATAAGCAATGAAAATGCAGACCCATTCCTAAATGTGAACGTAGTAATATGTGATAAAAGTAATAAATAAAGACATGCAAGACATGATTGGATGAATACCACACAACTCACCCTTGAAAGAGTTTTGAGCGAAATAAAGAGAATAAATATTATTGTGTGGTTACATAAATATGTCATTGGTCTCGTACATATGATACGCAAAAATATTTTGGCAGGCCTTATAAAAGTTATTAAAGGCAAAGTTAAAGCAAGAAATGATTTTGCTTATGATGATTTTGACCATGATAATTTATTATGATATAAGTTTTTCCCTGAAGGAGATATTTACCATATGAATGATATGATAAAAGATCTTGTAGTACAAAAGTTGTTAAAAGATCCGAAAGAACTAATTTGTTACTATCCGGATGAATAAAATTATTCATGATATTGATATTGAAAAGTCTCAAAAGAAACTTTTTGAGTATCAAATGTATATATCAAAGTGGTTGACATGTTGAGACTATAAATAAAAGGAATATTGAATATCTTCGTATTTCTATAATCATATATAGTAAACATGAAATGTTACCCAGTTTTCTTTCTATTTGTACTACACAAATATAAGCATGATGCTTGAAACATATGCCACGAGTAAATTAGAGGTTTACTAAAATAAATATTAGTTGGAATAGCTGGTTAACCATCCCGGTTCAATTACGATGCGAAAAATTAATTGAGAATTCTATTGGCGTATATTGAAGAATAGAAGATTCTGTAAGAATTCTCTTGTGCTGCTAATTCTCATGATATACCAGCTAAGATTGGGATTGAATACCTTGATTTCTGAACGAATAAAAGGTGATAAATATATGGGCCCAGTCACCTGCCATGTGGACCATTTACTATTATATGATTTTAGTAGATGCATCTATTCTATGGTCACATGTGCATTTGTTATCAACTTGCAGTTTGGTTCTTGCAAGATTGCCTGCTCAAATTATTAGAGCACAGTTCCATAATATAAATTATGATGATTTATCTTAATAATATTGGTTTAAATCCAAGTTGGTTTAGCAGAAATTGTATGCTTCCAATTATAGCTAAATCATTGGTTATGAGAAAAAAAACTCTCGAAATAAAATTTTATATGAGATGTATTATTTAATATACAACATCACGTGTTCGCATCTAGCCAAGTTATGAAAATTTTCCCTATCACAATCGGTTCAGGGTCAGGAACCAAATAATTTCTACATAGAAATATGTATGTGCCATATGATTTAATTATGCCACCACAATGCACAAAGATAAATTTCCATAAAAGGTTGTGAAATGTGTTGGTGATCCCAACATTAGGGGGAGAAAATGACAGCTGAGAAAGTAATACGTGAAATCAATTATTATGAATACATATAGATCCTCGTACAAGAAAATACGAACTTGAATTTCAAGTGATAATTCATTTACAAATTAATGCCAGACGCATTTGCTGACCCAAGGTTAAATGTCATATTTCAGCTGCTAATGCTCCAAATAGCATAAAGTCTATGGGAATCATAACAGACCAATCGGTTCCAAAGATAAACTCCTTGAAGAAGGAGAGGTGCAAATATTCAAAATGGTCATAATAAGGAAGCAAATGCTCTAGAAGAGCACCATGACATAACACTTCATAAGACCTCAGGGGAGAGGCTCAGGTACCTGAAATAATAAGATAAGGAGATCTCAATAAGTTATGTCTTTATTAGGTAATAATGGAACCGACATAAAGTGATCGTCGACGATATTGTTAATATAATGTAACGCTTAATATTATTAATATTGACGAGGATATTTAGCTCAAATCTGTCATGAAATTTGGACAGATGAATGATTGGCCAAAATAAAATAAAATAAAATAAAATAAAATACACAATCAAGATTGATTTTACCAGAAAAATGTGAAGTTGGATGGATAGTCCCAACACATGAAAGTATAAATTCAGTGGAGGTATAAATGTATTCTTGTGTGAAAAAGGTCAAGTCGATAAACATAAAGACGAGTTGTGCTACAGGAAGATTGAAATATCATGGCATTGATTATTTAGAGACATGTTCTCTTGTGGCGGATGTAGTCATTCAGGTTTTAATCTGGCAATACATAAAAAACTTGATATACGTATAATGGAAACCATTGAAGGATTTAAATTGTTCTGAAGCATATTATGATTTCCCAAAAATTATTAAATAAGGATTCAATAATCCTTATGCGGATTGACACAATATGGGTGCATACGGTGTATATCGCCCGAGAAAATACTTGTTGAAAGAAGGGTACAATAATTCAATTTGTCCTTGTGTCTTTATAAAAGGATCTGGATTTGAATTTGTTATAATCGCCGTGTATGTTGATGATTTAAATATCATTAGAACTCCCAGGGAGCTTCATGAAGCAATTGAGTGTTTTATGAAAGAATTTCAAATGAAAGATCTTAGAAAGATAAAATTTTATCTTGGTCTACAAATATGAAAGATGAAATTTTTGTCCATCAATCAACATACACTGAAAATATTTTAAAGCGATTCTATATGGATTAAGTACATCCATTAAGTACCCTGATGGTTGTGTGATCACTTGATATAAAAATTCATTCCGGCCTCATAAAAATAATGAAGAACTTCTTGATCGTGAAGTACCATATCTTAGTGCAATTGATGCACTAATGTATCTTGCTAACACTACAAGGTGTGACATAGCTTTTTCAGTTAATGTCTGAGCAAGATATATATCTACTCCTACAATGAGACATTGGAATGAAATCAAATACATATTGTGTTATCTAACATGGACTACCGGTATGGGTTTATTTTATGGAAATGATTACAATCCCGATCTTGTTGGTTATGCTGATGCGGGGTATTTATCTAACACATACAAGGCTTAATCTCAAACATGCTATGTGTTACATATGGAAGCATTGTCGTATCTTGGCAATCGACTAAGCAATCAATCATGGATACTTCATCTAATCATGCTGAGATAATTGCTATTCCTGAAGCAAGTCGAGAGTGTGTGTGGTTGAGGTCTATAGTACATCTTATTCGAGACAAATGTGGTTTGAAATGTGATAAACTACCCACAATTTTGTATGAAGATAATGCAGCATGCATAGCTCAATTGAAGGGAGGATTCATAAAAGGATATAGGACAAAGTACATTTCACCAAAGTTATTTTTCACACATGATCTTCAAAAGAATGGTGAGATCAATGTGCAACATATTCGTTCAAGTGATAATATGGCTGTACAAAATCTCTACCAACGTCAACCTTCAAGAAGCTAGTGTACAAGATCGGGATGCGAATACTCAAGGATGTGAATTGATGCTCTCATCAGGGGGAGTTAATGCGCGTTGCACTCTTTTTCCCTTACAAAGTTGTGTCCTGCTGGGTTTTCCTTGCAAGGTTTTTAATGAGGCAACCAAAAGGGCGTATTTCGAAACATGTGTACTCTTTTTTCTTCACTAGAATTTTTTTCTCGTAGGGTTATTTTTAGTAAGGTTTTTACGAGGCACATTATCTATGGGCATCCAAGGGGGAGTGTTATGATAAATAACAATTTATGGTGGATGTCTACTATTCTTCCACGATCTTCATCTCAAATGGTTTATGACATATTCAATGACATATTTTATATGTTCAATGACATATTCCATGACATATTTTCTTCACTTTTTATGCCTATATAAAGGCCTTGTAATAGATAGTAAAACACACAATTGAAGAAGAAAATCTCTTCCTTTTCTCTATCTACATTTCTTGTTCATGTTTCACTAAGTTGCTTATATTTCTTGTTCATATTTTACTAAATTGCTTTCATTTTATAACAGCCTGATCATTTATACAGCAACTTTGTACAGAAAAGAAAAGGGACTTTGTAAGGTTCAAATTTATAATATTATCTTTTTTTTTTGTTAATATTTGGTTAAAATTAACAAAAAAAGAGTACAAAATCTTTCAATTTCTTTTTCTATAATGTCTAATCAATGTATTCCTCAATCAAAATGATAATGATAAATTTCTCTCTTTGGGTTTGATCATGTACGTGGGTTGCAGGTTAATCATGACACGTAATGGTTTAAATATTTATTTACATGAAAAATAATAATATTTAATAATATAATAATCATCTAATGTCGAAAAATATTATTACATTAGTATAATACATGAATTTAAAATAAAAAGAAAGCATCAAAACTTACACAAATAATCAATTTTGTCATGTTAGATAATTATTATTATAGTTTAAAAGTATTTCGTGTAATGGTATCTTAACGAACGCTTCTTTCTGAATAATAGTATTATTTTGTGTGTATGTTTCCTCCTAATGCTTTGGTTGCTCTACCTAAACCAAAAATCTTGATATCCTTCTTGAAAGTGCAACATACTGTTGTTCGTGCAAGAAAATATATCGCGGTAAATATTGTCCAATATTTAGGATGTTTGTCCTTGTATATTTATTGTATTTGCAAAACATAAACATAATAAAACTTAAGGATATTCCTTAGTTTCAGAAGACGAAAGCTGAATTCGGGATAGAATTATACTTAGAAGTATATCATAATTTTTGCATGTATGACGTTATTGTAAAAACTTCTATATACCATATGTGCGCCATAAGTTATTCGGTGTATCTAGGGGTGTTTATAAAAATCCGAAAAATTGAACCATTTCGAAAACCAAACCAAACCGAGCAAAAGAATCGATGTTTTTTGGTTTTGAATTTTAAAAACCAATCAAATTTGATTTGGTTTTGATTTTAATCAGAAAAAATCCGAACCAAACCGACTATTGGAGTAGCTATTCAAAATTTATTATTACACCTATATATATGTATATTGTTATACAAAGTTTCAAAAACTTATGATAAATGTTAATTAATAGTTTGCACTTTTAATATAGTTCTTTAACTTTACATACTAGTTTGATAGGTAGTTTTCTTTTGTTTAGTGTAAGAATCCATTTCGTGTTAAAAATAACATATTTTTAATTGAGTTCTTAAATTATTCATCACTATTTGATTCGATTATCATCAATATAATTTGTTAAATAATAAATTTCTCAAAAGGCAATTGGTTTTTGAAAATGTGGTCGCCGGAATATGTGTTTGGTAGTATATGCCTTATTAAAACCGATAAATAACTGAAAAATTGAATCTGAAAAAATCGACTTAATTAGTTTGGTTTGGTTCTAATATTTGAAAAACCGACTTACTTGGTTTGGTTTTTTTTAGGGAAAAACTGATCCAAACCAAACCATGAACACCCCCTTGTATCTAAATTTTCAATAGCATGACGGTCATATTTTTCTTCAAAATCAACCTATATAAATAATAGAAGATCAATTTTAACTTAGTCTATTATATATATACGGTGACACTAAAATACGTAAAAAAAAAAATATTAACCTTGACAACAAACATGTATGGTAGAAGGCTATTTGGTATTAAAGTATTTAAGTATAATCTTCTTGGTAGTTATTATTTGTATTATTTTTGCTCAGTCAAAAATTTAAAAATATTTTGTTTTTACTATAAAATTTTGCTATCCACCTTTTATTTAGTTGATCAATATATTCATTACTGTTAGTTAAGATATCTGTTTAATTCAATCATGCGATTTGCACAATTTGCATTTTAATCTAATGATAGAAATATTTCTCTTATTAAATGCACTACTATAAAACAAGCTACACAAAGGTCACTCCTATCTTTTCTCTCTACTTTTTCAATCTCTCAGGCACACTCTCCGAGGAGCTCGAGAATCTGGTTTCTCCAGTTTCCATGAACACCACTAGCACCACCTGGACATTTCGACCAGACCCCTGAAAAAAATTTCGGCAGACATCCATTCACGCGCCTTTTTCTTGCGACACAAGCGCCACACGCCGGCGCCACGCGCCACCTTCCAGAACTTTTTTCGGATTTTTTCTTTTGGAAAGCCTCCTCATGGGGTTATTTCGACCACATCCATCCAACCATCTCTGATTTACGGCAGCTTTCAATTTTTTCATAAGGCGGGACACTTATTTTCAAGCCAGATTTCAGAGTTTTAGTATTTTCCTCTCTACCTTACTGTGAAAACTTCTAAACACCTTTTTCAAGACCTAATCTGAGTTGCTGGCTAAAAGTTCTACAAATGGGAGACAACAAGATATATTTCAACGATGGATTTAAATCTTTTGACAAAACCATATGGAAATCAAACAAAGACATATGGTTTGAATGGGTGGTGAGAAGCCGCAACATGATGAGACGATCATCCATGGGTATAAAGGCAATGGATTGGGTTTGTTATGTACTTAAAGAAGCATCGACAAATCAAATGAAATGGTGAAGCGATGAAAGTACAAGGATCAGGTGACCGAATATTTCTGTACTAGGAAGTTCAACGTTCATGGAAGATACATGAGTATTCTGTCACTAAAGGGACAAGGGAGGTCAGTTATTATAATACCACAGTTTGCTGTGAATGCAGGTTGGAAAGACATAGCAGCTAAGATAAATAGATTCATATATCATACCCCCAAAATGAACCCTACAATCCTACCCAGAATCACTAGGATAACTATCCTTATGCTAAAGTAGTTAAGGAGAGTAAATGGCAGTCCAGTACCCTCCGAGTGGAAAGGTCAGTATAAAGAGATATCTCTATTATGGAAACGACAGAAAGCGAGGATGATGTTCTACTAAAAATATACATTATCGGATCTTTCGGAAAAGAAATCAATGAGAGGCCTACTTTAGCAGACATAAGGCGATGGGCGAGTGCTTCATCCAATAAAGCACATGGAGTCAACATGTATGAAATGACTGAAAACATGTTTCTCTTTGAATTTCCGAACAGATACATGGTGGAGCAGATTTTACAAGGAGACTGGAAATGGAAAAAGTTCAAGCTTCACCTGGAATGGTGGAATCATACTGTGGGATGCATTCCAAACTCACATATGGTGGAAACATGCTGGATTAGAGCCATGGGGATTCCTTTACTTCTACGGTCAAAAAAGATCTTTAAAGAAATAGGAGATCTCTGTGGGGGATGGATAGCTACTGAAGAAGAAACAGATCTCAAAAATCATCTCAAGTGGGCTAGAATTGAAATTGTTGGTGATGGCAGAAAGATTCCAAATGAGGTTGGGATTGAAAGGGACGGAATCAAAATTTTCTTCCCAATCTGGATTGAAAGACAAGCAAGATTTGAGCTGAATAGGCTAGAAAATAGCCAATCCTCTAAACCAGAGAGACACTTGAAAAATCAAAGGGGTGCACCATTTCGCAAAACACTGGCAAAGGAAAGGCATGTGTGCAATTTACACATGGTTTGAGTTTGATGAATCAGAGCATTAAAGTGCAAACAACGAGCTGAAATCTTTTGACTACGATTTGGCAGTGCAAGTCATTGATAATGATTTATCGTACGAGTTCTTTGATGAATTTAGGCTGAAGCCTTATATTGAGGAAATTGGAGGCTCTACTCACTTGAAGGCAAAAGAGTACAGTCCAGGGGATCAAATATCCAGCGCAAACATTGAAATTATGCCAAAGAGAACATCTAACAGTTGCATTCAGTCAGAAGAGGATGTAGAGGCAGAAAGAATGGAACAAAATGAAGGGGAACAGATCATAAACACAAATATGGGGGAAGAACAAGCTGGAAGTGTTTTGAAGCAACAAGAACAACTACATCTTGGCAGCTCTATCCAGGAATGGGAAATTGAGAAGGTTCCTCTTATAGCAGTTGATAAACACAACCCATTAGTGGATAAAGACATGGATGCAACACTATGGGTCCATCAAAATATGAACAAATTGGGGAAAATGTTTGGAGTATATTTTCAAGGTCATGAAGAAGAAGAAGATTTGGAGCTTTTAATGCAAATAGACGGATGCAGACAGGTTAGAATGGGGGAGACAGAGTTGGAGGCTTCAAAGGAGCACTGGAATTAAAAGGATTAACTTCTTTTGATGTCAAATTCAAGAGTGATGGGAAAAGAAGCAGGGGAAGGGAACTATCAATCATTCCAATATGAAGATCAAATTAATTTCATGGAATGTAAGGGGATTGAATGACAAGAAGAAAAGGGATATCATTAAGAGTCAAGTGCAGAACTGGAAGGCAGACACTATATGTATGCAAGAAACAAAAGTGGAGGGGGATATCAGGGAAATAGTCAAACAAATATGGGGTGGAAGATGGGTGAGGTATGCTAGTTTAGATGCTAGCGGCATGAGGGGGGATTCTATTTTTATGGTATTGCAGAGTATGGAAAGGGGAGATGTTACAGACTGGTGCATACACTCTGACTTGCAAGTTCGAGGCTCTCTAACAGAATTTTCAATGTCATAAAACAGGAGTGTATGCCCCAAATTGCAGAATTGAAAGGAAAATAGTCTGGAGAGAAATTGGTGCAGTGAGGGATTGATGGAAGGTCCTTGGGCGATTTGCGGTGATTTTAACGTTACAAGATACCCTTCTGAAAAATGGGAATGTTCAAGGAGGTCCAAAGCAATGGTATAATTCTCGAATTTAATAGAAGATTTGGAGTTGATAGATCTTCGACCTGAATGAGGCTACTACACTTGTTTCAAAGGGGATAATCATATAACAGCTTCAAGAATTGATAGATTTCTCATTTCAGAGGAATGTGATGAAAGTTTCAGTAACATCAAGCAAACCATTCAACAAAGGCTGATTTCAGAACATTTACTGGTGGCTCTATACTATGGTGTTTGGGGAAAAGCCAAATCATATTTTAAGTTTGCAAATTGGTGGCTGAATGTGGAAGGTTTTGATGACAAAATCAGAGAATGGTGGGCATCTTTTGTTTTTACAGGAAGACCAGATTACATTTTAGCTTGCAAGTTAAAAGTTCTCAAGGGCAAGCTAAAAGAATGGAGCAGAAATTGTGAAGGTAATCTAGGATTGCAAAAATCAAAATTGATAAGTCAACTTGCAGGGTTTGAGACCACGCAACAACAAAGACCACTGACAGAGGAGGAATCAGTAAGGAAGGCATGTACTCTAATGGAGATTGAGGAACAACTCAACAATGAAGAAAGTGCATGGAGACAGAAATCTAGAGCCTTGTGGCTCAATGAAGGGGACATGAATACAAAATTTTTCCATCGCACTGCCAATGCACACAAGAGGAATAAAAACATTGATCAACTACAGATTCACCATGAAGTAGTAGAGGATACAGACAGAATAGAGAAGGAGATCATTGACTTCTACAAGGGGTTGTACACGGAACCTGAAGAATGGAGACCAACGGTCAATTTTGAAAATAGTCCGATAATTTCTCAGGCAGAGCGGGAGTCTTTACAGAGTAAATTTGAGGAACAAGAAGTTCTGAGTTGCCTGAAGATGTGGGCAAGTGACAAGGCCCCTGGTCCTGATGGATACACAATGGGTTTTTTCATCAAATGTTGGGACATTATGAAGGAAGACATCATAGAGGCTTTCAACAACTTCCATTCTCAGGAGTTGTTTGAGAAAAGCTTCAATGCAACATATATAGCCTTGATTCCAAAGAAGATAGGTGCGAAAGAACTGAGAGATTTCAGACCTATCAGTTTGATAGGGAGTTTCTACAAACTACTCTCTAAAGTCTTGACTGAAAGACTTATGAGGGTGGTAGGAAAAATGTTAATGATCAACAAATGACTTTTATCAAAGGAAGACAAATAATAGATGCAGTGTTGATTGTCAACGAAGCTGTGGATTCAAGAATCAAAAAGAAAGAACCTGGAATCTTATGCAAATTAGATATTGAGACGGCCTACGACCATGTTAACTGGAGCTTCCTACTTAGAAAAGAAATGGGTTTTGGGCAGAAATAGATTAGATGGATGAAATTTTGTACATCAACTCTAACATTTTCGTTCTCACAAATGGATCCCCAAAAGGTTTTTTTCATTCACACAGAGGTCTAAGACAAGGTGATCATTTATCTCCTTTTCTATTCATTATAGCTATGGAAGGTCTGAACAGCATGATCAAAACGGCTAAAGGTAGTGCTGTGTGAAAGGATTTGAGATAAACAGGAGTGGGGCAAACAATCTAGAAATCACACATCTCCAATATGCTAATGATACACTAGTTCTCTGTGACGCAAAAAAGGAGCAACTCAGATTTATAAGGATCATTCTGGTCTTATTTGAGGGAGTATCGGGATTACACATCAACTAGCGAAAGAGCAATATTTTCCCCATTAATGAAGTTAACAACTTGGAGCAACTGACACAGATTCTGGGAGGAGAGGTGAGATCCCTACCAAATGTTTACTTAGGGATGCCTCTTGGTGCAAGATCCAAATCAAAAGAGATTTGGAATTCAGTCATAGAAAAGTGTGAGAAGAAGTTGTCAAGATGGAAATCACAATATCTATCATTGAGGCACATGCTAGTTCTAATAAACTCAGTATTAGACTCACTTCCAACTTATATGATGTCTTTGTTCCCAATTCCAACCGGCATTTTACAGAGATTGGACAAATTGCGAAGATCATTCCCTTGGCAAGGTAATTAGGAGAAAAAGGGCATTCCATTTAGGTAAATGGAATAAAATCACAATGGCAAAAAAGCAAGGTGGTTTAGGAATAAGAAATTTGAAGAATCAAAGCAAGGCCCTTAGAATGAAATGGTTATGGATGTACCCCCAAGAACCCCAATCTTTATGGAGCAAAGTGATCAAGGCTAAGTACGGGGAGGAAAACAACTGGGTGTCAAAAGAAGTCAGAACAACATATGGTGTAAGCGTGTGGAAATCCATCAGAGAACTTTGGCCTATAATGAAGAATCATTCTTCCATAAGAGTCAACAATGGAAGGAAAACATCATTCTGGGATGATAACTGGTTGGGACAAGGAAGCTTAAAAGAAAGATACCATGATATGTTTAGTTTAGCACAAAACCAGCATAGAACAGTAGCTGAGAAGAGGAGTCATCTAGGATTGGAAATCATTCTCTGAAGACAGTTGAATGACTGGGAGATAACAAAATTACCTGACCTTTATAGACAGTTGGAAGCATTTCAAGGATTACATGAAGGTTTTGATCTAATTTGGTGGCAGAGGCACAACAGAGGGATATATCAGGTGAAGGATACATACAAGACCCTGAATCATAATAATCAACAGGTAGACGCATGGCCTTGGAAACATATATGGAAAACAAATATTCCATATAAGGTAGCATGCTTCAAATGGCTACTAGCAAAGGAGGCGGTTCTAACCCAGGATAATCTCATAAAAAGGGGAATTTCTCTGTGTTCAAGATGTTTTCTATTTGGCGAAAATGCTGAAACTGTGAGCCATCTATTTCTTCATTGCAATATTACAGACCAACTATGAAAAATCTTTATAAGTCTTAGGGGTATTTCATGGTTAATGCCATACAGAATTAAAGATGTGCTTTATAGCTGGGAAGAAGCTCGAGAAGAAGCAACTAGAAGAGATAGATGGAGGAATGTCCCGGCTTGTATCTGGTGGACGGTTTGGAAAGAAAGGAACGCTAGATGTTTTGAAGACAGAAACAATCCAATTCAGAAGATCAAATTCAATTGTATTCTTTTTTTTTTTTTGGTGTAAAAAGATTTACACAGAAGATACATTGACAATCATAGACGTACTAGGATCTTGCAAGGTGCCTTTTCGGAACATCTACTTATCCTTTTCTTGTAAATTTGGTTTTTCAGTGCAACCTATGTACTGAGATTATTAATATATACAATAGTTAGCAATTCAAAGAAAAATACACTACTATTACTATTGGAGTTGATAACCAAGTGTTCAGGAAGAACCAAATCATCTTTTATTTGATGCTCTTCTTCATTTTCGACACGAAGCCAGAAGACACTGAATCTTGATATATTCTTACTTTATATTTCTTGTGAGTAGAATGTTTTCCATTTTAGGCCAAAAGTATAAACTTTGGCAAGTTAGCTTTTACAGTCTATGTTTTTTTCGATTTTAGAACTACTTGTAATACTTGACAGAAATCATCTCCCAAACCATTAATTTTTCACCAAATGGTTCATTAATATCCAATATATATCTAGAACTCCGGGTAATTATTTCGATCGTTTGACACTTAGCCATACGCACTTCATCCCATTTTATCAATTTTACTTTTCTTATAAATTTGTCATAGTTATTTAAATTATTTGAAGATGTATATCAAATCTAAAGTGGGTGGCCTCACAATAAAATCGTCATTGGTACATCACTTGCTATTATTGTTAACGGTGTTATGTCTCTTGATATGATATTTGAAAGTAATGCATGACATAGAAATATTATTTTGATTCCACCAGAGGCATCTACAAAGAATAATGATGTTATACCAGAGTCAACTCTTTATAATATAGTCTTGAAAACTTATTCTTGTTTCAGATTTAGCTTTAATCGTGTTTCCTCAAACACTTATATAATATTTTGATTCTTAATAATATACTAACCTTTTAAATTTATGTTGTAATGCTTTTTTTATGGAATAAATTTATGAACCTTAAAAAATTTTAAACTCTTTATGAAGTCCATTTAATATTACCTTTTTATGGGTATTGGACATTATGGAGTGGTAATGTATTGCCAATACGTAGGATTTTTATGAAATTGATTTTATTAAACCTTCCTGCATATTTATAATAAGAATTTAATAAATAAAATTTTATTAATTTTATAATCTTAAATATTAAACATTAGCTTCTAAAGTCGACTAATATTCTTTATATCGAATTATGTATAATATAAAGTCGACTCTAGTTGAATATTAGTCGACTTTAGAATATAATAAAATATTAGTCGACTCTAGGATGTATAATTGAGATTCTATGTATATTAATCGACTCTAGAAATAATAAAAATAGTATTAGTTTAATATATTGTGTAGTATTATGTCCTAAAATTAATAGGATTATAAGACTAATATCTAGAATTTCGATTATATCTTTTTTTTATGAGTTATTATACTTATATTCAAAGGTTATTTTTGTAAACCAACATCATATTCATGCTTTTATAATAATATAGATAAGAGGCTCGCCGACAGACACGAATCTAGGATTTTTAAAATATGGATGCATCAATGAAGAAATGGAAGAAAAAAATATTAAGTGAGAATTGATCTTTGTTCCTTCGGGTAAAATAACTCAATATTCAACCAAGTACACCATTCAAGCTTTGTGGAGCATGGGTGCCAACAAATAATATTGGACTAATTTTAGAAAAATATACATAAAATACCTAATTTACCAAAGAGACCATAGGTTCACGTGCCCTATAAACTAACCTATACATCCGCCTCTGGACTCGCGTGAGATTGTCACGGGAGACATAAATGACTATACTTCTAGGAACAAATATGGAATTCAAAATATGGAATTCATTTGAATTCCAGTTGCTATTAAAAATGTAAACCTACGGTGGTAGAAATTGGAATAATGGTAATGAGACAAGCAAATTGTCGATAAAACTTAAAAAATGCATTTTCATTTTGAAGTTGAATTGGAAAAAAAGTATTTGTAAGTAGCATTTGGATATAAATTTCACTTAGGAAAATGGTTAAAGCTCTGTGACGGAAAATCATTATTTATTTGCAGTACTCCTAAAAGAGGATTGGAATAATCTTTCAATCCACGGAACTAGCCTAGTTCTTTCACCGTTGCTATTTACTTTTCACACGCAAAAAGAAATCAAAGAGGTTTAATTGGTAGAGAAGTTTAAGAAAAGTATGATTCTTTTGGGTGGGTTAGTGAGAATGGGAAGGTTGAGAACGGAGGTTTGGAAAATGTTTTCTCTTTTCTTGATAAGGAAAATATTTTTCTCCAATTAGAGAAAAATGAATTGACAAGGAAAATGTTTTCCAAAACATTTAAGCCAACCAAACATGGAAAAATTGGATAACATTTTCCAAAATTGTTTTCCTTTCGTACCAAACACACCCTTTGTTACTTGACTTTTTGATTCTATACTGTTTTTAGATTGAACAATCTTCTTATGGGGCTAGCCAAGTAGGAATGCTACGGAAAATAATTAAGTTAAACACGTTAAAACCCTTCTAGTAGAATCAGTAAAAGGGAACTCATTTCCATGAAAAATATTTTTCTTAAATAAATAAATATTTTTGTGGAATTTGGATATTTGGTTGACGAGGGAAAATATTTTCGAAATATATATATATATATATATATATATATATATATATATATATTACCAATATTAAATATTACTAATAGTAATAATATTAACAAATTCGAGAATCTGTTGATGAAATTTTGAGTACTAAAGGAAATGTTTAAGAACTAGAAATACAAAAGGAAATGTTCTATAAAGCAGAAGTAACTAATGGAAAAGAATGAATAAATATAATCCAACTCGCAAGTAAACTAGCAAGTCTAAGATAGAAACAGAAAGCAACTCAAATACATATGCTTTGCAGAATTAAGATATTCAACTTAGTTATATCAGGCAGTGTTCAGTCAGCTCATAACTCCATATTTTTGTACTTCACTTCCTTGCGTTCTCCCGGGAAAAAAATAAAAATAAAAAATAAAATAAAATAAAAAATTCCTTGCGTTCTGATGCGTCTGCGTTGGGTTGCTTCAACGTTCTTCTAGTTTCATGTCTTCATTGAATTCCTTGAATTCCTCATCTCCACGTGAAGAGCCGTACACATTTCTGAAGTGTAACACAGTATTATTTCCAAAAATTTTGCACAAGTCCCACTAGCATAGATCCCGGATAACTCTTTTGAGAATGGTAACATTTTACAAAAGAAAACAGCACGAAGTTTGTGCTGCAAAAAGCGACAAATACATATCCCAAAAACAGTAAAGAATCCCCTACTACAGAAACTTACAAGGATCTATGATATCAACTATCAATTATGGAGTCACTATCATTTACGAGGCATTCTTTACACCAAAAAAGAAAAAGTACTAGACAGTTCATTTTGATTCTCTGAATAGAGGTAACAATGCAGTGAAGAAACAGATGGGAGTTGTCTTCTGCTTCCCTTCCACAGAGATAGCATCTGGAGGCCAGTTGATATCCCCTTCTCTTAAGCTTTTCATCAGTCAAGCAAGCTTTTCTGGCCACTAATCATACCATAGCACCTTTGTGGGTGCATTTACCTTTTAGTTTCCAAGGTCAACTCCTACCAAAATGGGCATTGCCCATTAGGCTTTTGTAAGCAGAATTCACTGAGAAATATCTGGTGCTTGACCCCTCCCATACCAAAGAATCCTCATAGTCTGTGAGGCCTTGCAGTTGATCAATTTGGTTTACCAATGTAGCAACTCTATCCGCTTCCCAATCATTCAGCAGTTTTCAAAAGTTCAAATTACAGCCATGTTATCCCTTTATTTCTTTCACCTTGGCATGAGGATTTGAAGTTAGATCCCGGATAACTCTGTTCATCAGGGCTTAGCAGATAGGAAGAAATCACTTAGTTTTTTCACCACTCTTGGTGGAATTGAACCTTGGTCTCCTATGTTTTGCATCCTACTTATTTGATGGGGGTATTGACCTTCTTATTCTTCAGAGAATATAATATATGAGGTGTCAATCCACATGTATTTGCTGCCAATAGATGCATGCTTCCATGATATGTTCAATTAACTTCTAGCTTTCTCTTATCTTCCAACTTATTCTCCCCCCTGACATCTCAAATTTAGTCAGTCAGTAGCTCATTGGCCAAGAGCAACATTTCAAAGCAATCTACTATGATGAGAAACAGCCATTGTGAGAGCTCAGTTCTGTGCCATCATCAAGTCATGGTTTTCTTCTGCTTCTTTGTTTCTCCAATTTATGAGTATTGAAAACCCTTTGCACTCACTTTTGCTATGAATTCTAGAAACTTGATTCTATGAATTCAACTTCTTCCTGCGACTCCTAAAATATAAGAATTTGTTCGAATGAAAAACTGAAGACATGGAGCCTGGAGAATGTAAGAGCATAATTTTGGAAAGGCAGAATGAGGACAATGTCAGGCATATATAGTTCCTGAGATAACAAGTTACGCAAGTCATGTAACAAACCAAGCAAAACAAGAATCATATCTCTTGAAAACTCTAGTGCTGTATTTGGCGCACCTATGAGGTCACTAAAAGAGAACCATAAGAGAAGATGTGATTTTTAAGAATCTATCAGTGAAGAGTATTTATATAGACTGACTATTCATTTTTATTTACCTAATCTTGCGATTATAGTTCTGTATGCTATAGCTTCCAGTCTTCATAAATTTTGTGAGTTAATCTGAACTCTGCATGACGGGTAGGATAGACTAAGTGGACCTGAAAAGCCCTAGCCAAATCCAGATTTTTAGCTCAAACCAATCACATTGCATTCTCAAAAAATCAGAACACTGGTTATAACAAATTATTTAATCAAATGAATTATCTATCCTCTAAGTAGATATAAACTTCAGCCCTATGCCAAATAAGGTAATCAAATCTGGCAACCAACATAATTCGAATTACACTTCAAAATATAAACTCAAGTGTTAAAAGGTCTGAATGTCTTACCAATGAGCATACAAATACTCAGTTACTTCAAAAAAAGCCAGAAAGTATCAGAAACACATTTGCTTACGGAAGGCCATAGATAAAACATAAAACAACAAGATCAATGGCAAACATCAATCGAACTTCAAATCTACAGACCACGCATTAAAAGAAAATCAAAGTAGTTCCTGAATTGCTGTTTGTAGAAAATTTACCTGCTTTTACATTCATGAAAAACAACCAACTCTATTCTGAATACCAGCCATATGAATTGCCCACCTTTACTTTAAAAAAAAATCCCACTTTAAACCAAAAGAACAACTGTTTAAACTATATTGAATACAATGCAAATGCTGAATTCACTAGTTTATGAAAGAACATCATAACTCACTCCTCTAAAGGTTAAAGTGCTTCTCATAATGAGTTATCTGCATTGGGGCGTTTAATGGAAGCCTTCTGGTATCTCAGTTATTCAATCTCCTTCTCCAGAAAGTCCAAAGTTGTGTCGGTGACATGATTGGGGGCACACCCTGCTTCCAACATCATCCTTAACAACTTGTAAGCTTGCTTAAGCTGACCTGCCTTTGCATGAACTTCGATTAGTATATTGTAAGTGACAACATCTGGATTGATTCCACTATCTTTCATCTGCTGGAAAAGCTTGTTTACTTCCTCAATTATGCCAGCCTTCCCGAGCGCATTTATCAAGGTGTTATACATTACAATGTCAAGGTAACCCCCCTGTTTCATCAGTTTGTCGAGTACTGCACCGGCAAGATCAGCCCTTCCCATCTTTCCCAAACCTTCGATTATCACATTGTAAGTTGCTACATCAGCAAGGCAAACCTTCTTGTCCATTTTCTGTAAAATACCCCAAGCCTGGTCGAAATATCCCTTCTCGATAAATGAACCCATCATAGAGTTGTAAGTATAACTAACAGGGTCAGCACCCATGTCGGTGAAAATTTCAAATAACTTACAAGCCATACTCAATTTTCCTTTGGCCAAAAATATTGATAAGAAGGTATTCACCATGTCAATATCAAAAGAATCTGCACCTTTAGTGTCTACTCGTTTTCCTCCGGTAAGAGAGAACGCTCTTGTAGCATGACTTTGGGAGCTCGCTTTACTAGCCAGCAAGTCCATATATGGTGATGATGACCACGGATCCCTTTCATCCTCTGCCCCAAGGGCAGTATCGGTCTCAGGGTCTGTCAAAACTTCTACGCTTAGGATATCACCAAAGTTCCCACTGGATGGAAAAATGGGTGTAAAATCCTTTTCTCTGCTCTGTGGAGCTTTCATTGTAGCTTCCATACTGTCTTTCCACCTGAGAATAATTGGAACTAAATTGTTCTCCCTAACGTGCTTTACAAGCCTCTCAGTATAGTCCCAATGCCCCTCCCGGTAAATCGCAATCAAAAGAGAAGTTATGGTAACCAAATCAACAGTAAACCCTCTAGCTTCCATCTCTTCCACCAACTTCAATGCTTCATCAAGCCTACCTTCCTGACAAAGATGCAAAATGACAATGCTATAAGTAGCGCCATCCACAAAATTATTACTTTTCTTCAAATCACAGAATAGGGTATAAGCAGCCAAAGCCCTCCCATTCTTAAACAATCCATCAATAAGAATATTATAGGTCCAACAACTGGCTCGAACACCATCATCTTCAATCATTTTCTGAAACAAATTGCACGCAATTGTCAGCTTTCTCGCCTTGAGGAATCCATCTAAGAGGGAGTTATAAATAATAGTATCCGGACGTATATCATTATGCTGCATCTCAATGAACACTTTTATCGCATCATTTATCAGGTAAGCCTTAGAGCAACCTTGTATAACAATTCGATAAGTATAAACATCAGGTTCCAAGCCCGAAGATCCCTTCAATTCCTCCCACACAACAAGAGCATCCTTAACCTTCCCGAGCAAGCAAAGCACATGAATCAAGCTATTATAAGTGCACAAGTCGGGACTAAACCAACTTCCCCTTTTCTTCATTTCTTTAAAAAGACTCAGGCAACTAGACCAATCCCCCAACACCCGAATGCGTGAATGCATATGTTATATCCCCATCTAACCAACGGAAAAATATTCTTCTTTCCTCTAAGCTTATCAAAAACTTGTTTAAATTCATCCCTCATATTAGCCCTCTTAAGACCAACAAGCAACACATTACATGCAACAGCATCGCTAATCCCAATGCTATTACCATTCCCATAATTAGTTTCCAACAATTTAAGGAAAATTGACAAACCTAAATTAACTTGATTTTTTTGTACAAGTGCAATAAGCACAGAATTATACACATCAGGACTTAAACAATTATTATTTTAGAATTTTCCAGATCACTCTCCATGAATTCCAAAATCTCAAGCGCAGAATTGAAATTACCAGCTCGAGTAAACGAGTCGAGCAACAACTTAAATATTGCTGAATTAAGCGACACTCCGTCATGCCTCATGGAGTTGAGGATAACGAAAATATCTTCCCGGTGATTGTGAGAATTATAATAGCAAATGGATCTGAACATTTGAGAGTAAGTTTCTGTTGAGTGTTTGAAATTGGGCCTGAGAGAGCACCATTTGAAGAAGTCCAATTTAGTGGCGGCGTCTAAGTTGTTGCGGCGGAGGATTTGGAGGACTAGGGTTTCTGATAGGGAAATTGAATCGTTGTATTTTTCTAGATTACGTGTTCCTCCTGGAGCTGTCAAAGCTTTTGTAATTGAAGCGACTACGAGTAAGTTTCCGATCTTCGGTGCTGACGGAGACCTCGTTCCGGCGACTTTGGCTCCGGCGACGATGAAGTGTCTTCCAGTGTAGAAAATTGAGAGGTTTCTTTATGCTTTTGTGGCCATAGCAGCGGTAATGGAGCCGAAGGTTTTCGATTGAATTGCATTTTGCGGCAGAAAGGAAGATGGCGGAAACTAATGCTGTAATTACATTTTAAACCCTTTTCTTATAACCAGTTTGCTGACAAACAATCGGCATCAGATTTAGCTAAGCGTCTGGACTTTGGCCATAGAAATTTATTTTAAAAGATTTGATTTGGGTGAAAGTTTGGTTTGAAGATGACTTTTAAAATATGCCTTTAGAACTAAGGAGGATCCAGCCATAGGCCTGACCAAATATCCTTTAGTAGTAGTTCATGAGACCTCAAATTTCTACGTTTCATGGTGCATTATGCCAATAGGTCCCGTCACCAACTCTAGGTAAGAAGTTGAGTCATTTTTTTTACGGAA